>RYFJ01004322.1:0-31139 GCA_003991445.1 Oryza meyeriana var. granulata
CATCTGATAACAAAATGCGACACATCTTCCAAACCGCTTCTACCCATGTTATTCTTCTTTACTTTTCATATTGGAAAGCAATGCAAAATTAAAGAAAGAGGCAAATAACTTTGGATCGGGTAGAGTGTATATTATTTTAATCTGTATCGGGTTTAGTATGTACTTTTACTTTACGCTAGGGTAAATAAAAATAAGTTTTACTTTATACTAGATAATATCATATAATTGGATGAAAATCTTATAAAATATGAGTGAAACTTATGAAACTTTCTAAATTTAGACAATATTTCAAAAAGTTTTATTCAGATTGCATAAACTTTTATGAAATTTATATAGGTTTAATAATGTATCCTGATGTTAAATAAAACTTATTTTAATACAACCTAGTATAAAGTAAAAATATGTGTTAAATCTGGTACAAAGTGGTATAGGAAATGAGCATCTAACTTCAGCTAACTTCAACCGGCAACTAGTACGTTCTTCTGTCTAGTAGAGCTAGCATCTGCTGATGCTTACTCCAAGACCTATATGCTACAGTAGCACTGCCTGCAAATGCAGATACCAAGAGATGCCAATGCTTTTGCTTTGCAGGACGACTCGGCATCCAATCCAAAATCCAATCCAATCACGTTTACCAAAAGAAGCTGCAGGGACCTGTAGTAGGAGTAGCATCTCCTGATCTGATCATCTGATTGACCTGCCTGAATTGACCTGTCTCTCCCTCACACCAATTCTTTTCTGGTACTTACTCCGTCTTAAAATATAAAAATTTAGTATCGGATAGGACATATTTTAGTACTACAATCTAAACAGGCTGTCTAAATTCGTAGTGCTAGAATGTGTCCTATCTGGTATTAGGTTTTTATATTTTGGGACGGAGGGAGTACTGTACTACTAATTCATAAGGAATGACTATTGATCAAACGCCTGAAAAAATAAATTCATCAATCGATTGCAGTTGCACATATTTATAACTGTGTTTTACAAATTTATAGCTAAAGTTACGCGTAATCGATAAGTTAGATACAGTTGCACATATTTATGACTGAATTACATAAATTTATAAGTAAAGTTACGCATAATCGATAATGGTAACTATAACAAATTAAAAGTGTAATTATAGCAAGTTGAAAGTGTAACTTGCAACTCGCTTCCTCCGTTTCGAATCTTAAAGTCTCATCCAATAGCCAATATTATTGTTTGATAAAATTCAAAAAATCAAACGCTTGATAAATAGCAAATCTATAATTCATGCAGTATTTAATCAATATACTGAAAAGAAACTCATGTTCTTTTTTCCTTTCCTTCTTGTCGTTTTGGCTCCAACCTTTGTTCTTCCATGCAAAGAATGAAACAGGTTTCGGTTCTGAAAAGAAACAGCGGCTGATGATGCCCTCTCGGGGAGACCGGACGCGGTGGGGAACAAACCCAATGTGGCGGCGGGGCAGGAAGATGGTGCTGAGGGCTCGGGCTCCAGCGACCGAGTTGCAGAGATGATGGACAAACATGATGTTCTTCTGAAGAAGTATGATGCCAACTTCAAACCGCTGCAAGTCAGATTTGACAGAATGGCCATTTGGGCCAGAATCATCGATTTGCCCTACAGGTTGATGAACTCTCGACGAGGGGAGGTGATTGCCAAACCATTGGGCACCGTTGTGCGGGTGGAGGCTGATGAGCAAGGACGTTGTTGGGGTGGTTTCATGCGAGTGAGTGGTAATGATTCAAACAAGAAGCAGAGAACTGTTTCTTCCCGATCGGTGGATCAGGCGGCAGCTGCAAACGCAATGAGTCTTCTATGTTGGAACTTCTGACGCATGCATCATCAAAGAACGGGTCCGTGGTAGTGCTGTGGGGATTTCAATGAGGTTCTGAGCATAAACGAACATCTGGGGGGCTTAGGGCAGATCGGAAAGCCAGATGGAGCAATTCAGGAGGTGCTTGGATGAGTGTGGTCTTGATCGTGGCTACGTGGGTCCAAGGTTCACTTGGACCAACAAACAGGATGCCCAAAGTAATATCAAGGTTCGGCTTGATCGTGCGGTGGCTAATGGTCTTTAGGCTCTTCAAGGACTGTAGTGTGGAGAATGTGATTACTACGTTCTCAGATGACTACGCGAGCAGAAGACTATAAAAGCTTTGTGGAGAAGGCGTGGGCAGAGGGAACGGAGCACTCCCAGCCTTTAATGGCTACATAGAGGAATTCGCAACAGCTGGTGTCATATCTCGATCTAGCATCGCCATACAATGGTACCAAATAGAATGTGCCACAGGAAAACAACGCGAGCTACTTTCCCGCGGAATCACGATACCGATATCAGTCTCAGGACGCAGTGCTGGTATCTACGGAAATCAGATATGCATCATTGCATAACCTTAATTAAATAAATAGACATATATCTTAACTTACGTTGCAGCTTCGGAGCAAACCGGAGACAGCAACGAATAACACAAAGGCAACGGCAGCAGCGGAACAGCGGACTAAGTCCTAACACACAGGCAGCGGCTGGAAACTAGGATGGAACCCTAGTCTTCACTTCACTGCAACTCCAGCTCCAGTTCCTGGCAGAGAACTATATATATAGAGCAAGGGTGAGTACTTACGTACTTAGCAAGCCAAGAGAACTTAGGTGGTTGTTGTAGGTTTTAAAGAGTGGCTGGTTATTTTGTAATTTATTTTTTTAATTTTTTTAGAATTTGCTAAGTGTGTGCTTCTCAACAATCAGGATGAGGTAAGTCTTGCCCAATCGGAGTAAAAGATACATCAATCTTTATTTCTCTGGTTTCGCAATCTCAAGAATTCACATTAATCAGCTTTTTGAGCCAAAACATTTCTCTGGACTTCCCGAGCCCTGCTGTCCACGACATCCAAGCCATTTCATCAGACCTCCAGCGTCCTTAATGGCACTTCCTTCCCGCAATTCCCAAACTACACATATATTTTGCAAACAGGGTAAAAATAAAACTACGCTAAGGAATCACCTCACATCCGCCCATGACCGTGGGCACGACTGTTTAAACAGTTTAAACCTCTGTAGAGGGGGTACACTTTACCCACACGACATGACTCACTCTAGTCACCACCTCGCACAGAACGGATATGATTGATGACATAGAGGTTTTCGTGACAAGGCATTTTCCTAGCCCTCCTAGATTACCCCATGCCAACTGGAGGGGTCCTCAAGACTAATCACAGGGTAGGTCCATGACCATGCTGTACCAGGAATCCAGGAGGCATCTCCGACACTCTCTCGTACGATCTACAGTCCAATGGCATGCAAGGTGTCTATGAGAGTCTAGCTACTCAGCTAGGGGCTTCCCAATTCACCCATGTGGTTGTACTGTCATATGCTTGAATGAAATTCCAAAGTAATCGGTCCTTAGAGCGACCAAACAGGCATCACACACACCGGATCAGCCTTGTGTCGCGAATCTCTATTTTGAAACTCATTTTTCTTTCATAAGGCACCGACCCAGGTGTCGGGTTTTCCAAACGTTTCATAAAACCATATTTTACCTAAGAAATTGCTCAAATTTTAAGTTTAAAGGAGCGATCGTTAGTACCCGTATAATAGTATACGAATACCGAGACGCGACAGCTGTGGTTACAAAGGAATAGGGTATTTCAATCATCAAGGAAGTATTTAATGCAACAAGTTTAGGAAGGTCCGCCGATCTGACTCGCAGACAGGACCAAACAGAACAGTGCACGCTTATCGATGCAGGTTCGCAATTAAAATAAGTTAATTTCAAATATAGACTCGATTGATCAAAGGTGACTTGTCTTACTCTAGGTCTTCGCGAGTCTTCGAGAAATCGTCGTGAAATCCACTTCGAAACGAATTTTCGACGGTCGTTTACTATACGCAAACACTCAAAATCTACACAAAGTCCAAGAAATAGATCCTATTTAGTGCTACTAATAGTGATATTGGATAGATCTCAATTTTAGAAAATTATTGGAATTGGAATGGAGTCAATCGGAGCCACGGATTAAAAGATATGATTTTTTGAAGATTAAATAGATTTTTGGAATAAAAGAATTAGTTTATTTGGAATTTATAGAATGGAATATTCTCTGGAATCTCAAGTGCAGCCACTGACACTAGGGTCCACATGCAGGAGAGAGGGTTGGTGGGCTGCTGTTACTGACAATGGGGGCCACTGGTGTATTAGGCCCACGAGTCAGTGGGTGATAAGGAGAGCTGGCATGTGTGGTGGGGCCGGATGTCAGTGAGGTGAGGGGGTACACGGGGTGGGCCAACCATGGACCAAAGAGGTGTTGGCCCGCCCGTCAGTGGTGGACGATCCATGGACCGGGAGTGCGGCTGTAGGGGAGTTAGTGAGATGGGGCCCGGGGGTTAGAGGAACAGGGGAGGCGGTGTAACGACCCGTTTTCCTTTTCCCTGTTGTAACTGGTTTTCTGGATCTTAATCTTTTCCTATCCTGTCAGCTGTGCCTCCGTTTTCCCTCTCCCCGGCCAGCCGACTACCTTCTCTCTTGTGCCGAGTAGAGTTGCTACTCAGTCCTTGTACCCTGCCCTTATCCTTGTCTTACTCGGACCCCTTTGCTGCCGAGTGAGCACTGTGATGTGGCCGACTACCTTGTTGAGACCTGTTGCTTCCTTGTTCCCCGAGTTGCACCCACCCGTTGGACGCCGACTACCGAAGTAGTGAAGAATCAGTCTTCACCTAACCGCAGCATCGCTTGGACCAGTGGTCAGTCCGAAGCCCGGTCAGTGAGATTTCTCCAACCTGTCCTAGCCTTGACCTTAATGTCTCATCGCAGCTACAGTGCCTGCCAACTCCTCTGACCAGTTGGACTCCCAAGTCACTTCCTGTCATATCCCTGTCAGTTCATCTTGACTTCCTTGCTCCACCCGTTGCCCAGCTCCACCGTGCCTCAACCTTGCACGTCGGCTATATATATGGCCAACCGTGCCCCCTTCTTCCTTTGTTTTGCAAACCGGCCAGCTCCAGCTCTGCTAAGTTTTCATCCTCTCAAGCTTTGGAGCTCTGTCGCCTGGTTCGCAAGCCTGGTTCAGCCGACTGCCCCTTTTCTGCAGCCGACTACTTCTTGATCCTTTTTCTTGGTGTTTTACTTCTCCTGCTTATCAGTGTTTCTTTCTGCTTGTTCAGAACCTGAACCGGTGGATGATCCCGAAGCCACCTTCGCCGAAGAAGACCCCTCCTTGGAACAAGGCAAGCCTCTTTGATCATATTGTTTCCCATATATGCAAAACTATGTTGTTTGGAAAATATTATGCATGCTTAGTTTACACCCCTTAAAACTGTTGGCCTCGGGTTGCAAGCGCAACCGATGGACCCGCCCAGTAGTAGCACTTATTTGGTAGGATGTTGCTATATTCTCCCTTGAGAGCCCCACAAATAGCACGCTAGCATCCTATCTGAGGATACGATGCCGAGTAAAATGGCTTAGCTCTGCAACGTTGTTTGTCGTTGGGAAAAATGATGGGTTTTGCTAAACAGTTTGGAAAACCCGATACCTTGTGTATCGGCGCGTTTTGTGAAATAAAGGAAAGATTTGTGAAAATCTTGATGTACAGAGACAGTGCCTGTGTGGCTTGGCTATGTATTATCATTAAGGACTGATTCCCATGGCGTAGATTTGTTTTGTCAGTGATTTGTGAAAAGTGTTTGATGAAAAGGGAACCGTGACCTGAGTTTGCCGAGTAAGCAAACGGAAGGCCTGTGTGGCCAGAAACGGATCTGTGTGGTCCGGGGTGTTAAGCACCATAAACAAGTGTATGAAAAGTAAACAGGATGAAGATCATGCCCTCGGGTTGTAGCCAGGGCGGCAGTTGTACAGATGTCTTCGGGTTGTAGCCAGAAGACGGATTGATCATGCTCCCGGGTTGTAGCCAGGGCAGCAGATTGATCAGGCTCCCGGGTTGTAGCCAGGGAAGCCGATTAGCTAGCTGGTTGTAGCCAGCCTAGCGGGCATTTAGTGCCATGAACAGGCTCCCGGGTTGTAGCCAGGGCAGCAGTGTTCGAGCCCCCGGGTTGTAGCCAGGGCGGCGACTTAGCTAGCTGGTTGTAGCCAGCCTAGCGGGCATTTAGTGCCATGATCATGCTCCCGGGTTGTAGCCAGGGCAGCAGATTGATCAGGCTCCCGGGTTGTAGCCAGGGAAGCCGATTAGCTAGCTGGTTGTAGCCAGCCTAGCGGGCATTTAGTGCCATGAACAGGCTCCCGGGTTGTAGCCAGGGCAGCAGTGTTCGAGCCCCCGGGTTGTAGCCAGGGCGGCGACTTAGCTAGCTGGTTGTAGCCAGCCTAGCGGGCATTTAGTGCCATGATCATGCTCCCGGGTTGTAGCCAGGGCAGCGATGATGAGCCCCCGGGTTGTAGCCAGGGCGGCCGACTAGCTAGCTGGTTGTAGCCAGTGTAGCGGGCATCAAGTGCCACAGCTGAGATTTGGTTGTAGCCGAGTCTCAGGGTCAACGAGTGGTTGTAGCTACTCGGGAGATAAAGGACCACAAATGCAAAGTAAAAGATGATAAGAACATGAATGATTATGCTTGATTCTTTAAGTGGTGAGTTGTTGAAAAGCAACTTGCGGATTGGATGGAGGCGTGAGCCTCTGTCCGCCAACTAAAATTTGGAACTCACTAGTGTTTGCAAAGAAAAGAGTTTAATAAGGCAGTCTTTCGCAAATGAAACCCTTAGCCCTTTTTGTCTGACCGACATGGCATCATTTTCCGGCTTGCTGAGTACGAAAGTACTCACCTTGTTCATATATATGTATAGTAGGTTTTGGAGTGGAAGACGAAGATCCGACTGCTGCCGAGTTCCTCCAAGACCAGGCCGACTACGAAGACCTCTGAAGGTTTCGAGCCTAGTTCCCAACCGAGCCTATGGAGTAGTTTTTGTCCAGCTTCCGCCCCGTTCTGCTGTTTCGCTAGTTTACCAGTTGATTATTTTTGCCCATCCCGGGTCTGTCCTGGATGGATCTCCTTGTACGTATATGTAAGTACTCTGTTATGTATTATTGTAACTCTGTTGTATCATTGTTGTGCGTACCCGACTACTGATCCTGGGATCGGGTGCCTTATGCACATGGTGGCCTTCCACCTAGTCGGGAGGCGCCACAGCGGTGGTATCAGAGCAAAAGGTTGGCCCTAGAAACGAAACCCCACCCGTGTAGATGTCTTTGAGGATCTTATTTTGAAAACTATACTATTTGCAAAAGACTAGGACTTGTCTGGGTACCTCTCTCTGCTTTGTAGAATTTGGAAATGTTTCTAAAACTCTTGGCTGTTTCCCTACCTTGGGTTCCTGCGCAAGCTCTTAGGTTCCAGTGCCCCATCTGTCATCTTTTCGTTGAGGCTGGGTTCCCGAGTATATTCCTTGTTCTGCTGCTTGAATCCATCTTGCTAATCTTGTTGCTCCTTCATCTGTTCCATCGGTTTGGTTGCCGATATCCTTGCTGAGCCCCTCTTCCTTTGGTTGCCCTTTTCTAGGACCAGATGGCAGAACGTCAGCGCCGTGCCGTCCGTACCCCGGCCCGCTTGGGTTTTGAAGACCAAGGTCCAGTCCGCAACAACCTGCTTACTGCCGCGGAGGAACAAGAAGTGGAGCAGACCCACGATCGGATGTCAGGAAGTGGCCGTGCAGCCGGCCTTGGTACCTTTGACGCTGCAACAGCAAACCCTGGAGGATTGCCTCAACCTCCTCACCTTCCAGCAGACCCCCAGCAGCTTATGGCCATCCAAACCCAGATCTTGCAAGGCATTGCTCAGAATCTGGCCGCAATGCAGCCTCTTCTCCATCAAGCTCGACCAGAACAAGTCAGTAGCCGCTCCAAGCTTGCCGACTTCATGAGGTCCCGTCCAGCCGAGTTCTCGCAGACCGCTGAGCCAATGGAGGCTGACGACTGGCTGAAGGATATGGATTAGAAAGCTGAAACCTAGTGCAGTGCACACCCACGGAAAAGACCCAGTTTGCTGCACATCAACTTCGTGGTTCCGCAGCTGACTGGTGGAAAACTACTGTGCTGCCCATCAAGATGCCGCCAACATCGCCTGGCCCGAGTTTGCGGAAGCCTTCAGAGATGCACATGTCCCAGAAGGAGTAATAGACATCAAGAGAGAAGAGTTCAACAACCTCAAGCAGGGACATTCCAGCATCAGCGAGTACCTGAGCAGGTTCAACCATCTAGCTCGCTATGCACCAGAGGACGTGAACACGGACAAGAAGAAGATCAGAAGGTTTCTGAAAGGGATGAATGTGGCAATGAAGGTCCAGCTTCTTGCCCATGACTTCCCTACTTTCCAGCACATGGTTAACAGAGTCTTAGTGGTTGAAGATGCGAGGAAGGAGATCGACGTTTTTCGCAAGCGCAAGGCCTCCCAGATGCAGTCTCGTAGTGGTCCGAGTTCTAGGCCCTATCTCCCCAGTCCTTCCCGTCAGTTTGCCCCATCCCAGTTTCAAGAGCGGGTGTTTCGCTCGTCTGTTTCTCGCCCGACTTCTTCTGTTCAGTCCCGACCCCTCAGTGCAAATACCGGTGCAAGTCGCCCTACCTCAGCCGGCCTTCAGCGGAGGAGTATTCCGAGTGCCCCAGGAAGCCGATGCTACAACTGCAACGAGTTGGGTCACTTCGCCCGACACTGTCCCCAGAAGCAAGACCCTGCAGTTCCTGGACGCCCTAACGCCAGCACTTCAAGAGTCCCTGTGTTCAGTCGAGGACAGCCGACTACACACACTAATGGATCTGCCTCCCGTGCCCCTCCGACCTTTGGACGTGGCCGAGTCAATCATATCCAGTCGGAGACAGCCCGAGAAGCTTCAGATGTGGTAATGGGTACGTTTCTTGTCAACTCCGTACCTGCAGTTGTTCTGTTTGATTCTGGAGCATCGCATTCCTTTATTTCTCAATCTTTTGTGGATAAGTATGGTTGGGATGTTCGAGGTCTCAGTATACCTATGGTCATACACTCCCCTGGCAAGGAGTTTAGGTCAGACCAATCTTGCCCTGGAGTTACCTTGGTAATTAAAGGAGTTAGTTTCTCAGCCAACCCCATTGTCCTGGAATCACAAGGCTTGGATTTGATTCTTGGCATGGACTGGTTAGCCAAGCATAAGGGCCGAATAGACTGTGCAACTAGCACCATAACCCTGCAGTGCCCTTTTGGACAAGAAGTGAAGTTTGCCTCCCTTGGAGACCCTAAGAACCGACCCCTCCTGAGCTCCATGCAAATAGTCCCTTTGGAAGAAGTGCCGGTGGTCAATGAATACCCTGATGTCTTCCCAGACGGTTTACCCGGAATGCCCCCTGATAGAGAGATTGAATTCTCTATAGAGTTGCTACCCGGCACAGCACCCATATCCAAGAGACCCTATAGAATGGCGGCTAATGAGTTAGCCGAAGTGAAAGAGCAGATAGAAGAACTTGAGAGCCTAGGTTTTGTGCGACCTAGCACATCACCTTGGGGAGCTCCAGTGCTCCTAGTGGAAAAGAAGGATAAGACCAAGAGGATGTGCGTTGATTATCGCGCACTGAATGGAGTAACCATTAAGAATAAGTATCCTCTACCAAGGATTGACGACCTGTTCGACCAGCTGCAAGGAGCTAAAGTTTTCTCTAAGGTTGACTTGAGATCAGGATACCACCAATCGAAGATCAGATCTGAAGATATACCCAAAACAGCTTTCCTGACCCGATATGGATTATATGAGTATACGGTGATATCCTTTGAACTCACTAATGCTCCAGCTTTCTTCATGAGTCTTATGAATAAGGTATTCATGGAATATCTCGACAAGTTTGTCGTGGTATTTATGGATGATATCCTAATCTTCTCCAAGGACGAGCAAGAACATGTTGGACATTTGAGAATGGTTCTAGGAAAGTTAAGAGAGCACCAGTTGTTTGCCAAGTACTCGAACTGTGAGTTTTGGCTAGACCGAGTTGCTTTTCTCGGGCATGTGGTCACTGCCCAAGGAGTAGAAGTGGACCCGGGGAAAGTGAGAGACGTGCTTTCTTGGAAATCCCCGACTACGGTCACGGAAGTGAGAAGTTTCCTAGGTTTGGCTGGTTATTATCGGAGATTCATCGAAGGATTTTCAAGGATTGCCAAACCCATGACAGAATTGCTAAAAAAGGAAAAGAGGTTTGAATGGAGTGACGCCTGTGAGAAAAGTTTCATGGAGTTAAGGAAAAGGCTGACTACCCCACCTGTGTTGATCCTTCCGGATATCAGGAAAGACTTTGAGGTATACTGTGATGCATCCCGACTAGGCATAGGCTGTGTGCTTATGCAGGAAGGAAGAGTGGTTGCATATGCCTCAAGACAGTTAAGACCCCATGAGCTGAACTACCCGACCCATGACCTAGAGTTGTCAGCAGTAGTGCATGCCTTGAAGATATGGCGACACTACCTGGTTGGAAACCGGTGTGAAGTATACACCGATCATAAGAGTCTGAAGTACATCTTCACTCAGACGGAGCTTAATCTCAGACAAAGAAGATGGCTTGAGTTGATTAAGGATTACGACCTTGGAATACATTACCACCCTGGCAAGGCAAATGTTGTTGCCGATGCCCTCAGTCGGAAAGTCCATTGTAATGCCATCTTGACCCTGCCCCTTCAACCCGAGCTAAGTCGAGAGCTGGAAAAGCTAAGGATAAATATGGTCAAGCCAGGAACGCTGGCGACTTTGCTGATTCAGCCTACCTTGGAGGACCGGATCAGAGAAGCTCAAAAAGTAGATGAAAAGATTGTATCTCTAAAGGAAAGCATGACCCAGGGAAAAGCCCCCGAGTTCTCCATCGACAGCAAAGGAACTGTTTGGTTTGGGAAACGCATTTGCGTGCCCGACAGAAAGGAAATCCAAGACTTGATCTTGAGAGAAGCCCATGAGTCCGCTTATTCCATCCACCCAGGAAGTACCAAGATGTACAAGGATATTAAGGACCATTACTGGTGGCCTGGAATGAAGCGAGATATTGCCGAGTATGTCGCAGTTTGTGACATTTGCCAAAGGGTTAAAGCAGAGCATCAGAAGCCAGCAGGATTGCTTCAGCCCTTAAGGATACCCGAGTGGAAATGGGAAGAAATAGGAATGGATTTCATCGTTGGATTACCTAAGACCCCGGCAGGACATGATTCCATCTGGGTAATAGTGGATCGACTGACCAAGGTCGCCCACTTTATCCCTGTCAAGACAACCTACCCGGCCAAGAAGCTAGCCGAGCTGTATCTGACCAAGGTTATCTGCCAACATGGAGTCCCAAAGAAGATAGTGTCGGACCGAGGAGCTCAGTTCACCTCCCACTTTTGGCAAAAGTTGCATGAGACAATGGGCACTAACCTGAATTTCAGTACTGCATATCACCCCCAGACGGATGGACAAACCGAGAGAGTCAACCAGATCGTGGAAGATATGCTAAGAGCATGTGCCTTGGATTTTGAAGGAACCTGGGATCTCTGTCTGCCTTATGCCGAGTTCTCCTACAATAACAGCTATCAAGCCAGTATCCAGATGGCCCCCAATGAAGCTCTATATGGACGCAAGTGTAGAACCCCACTCTGTTGGACAGACGTAGGAGAAAAGATGGTTTTTGGACCAGACATTTTGAAAGAGGCAGAAGAGCGAGTTAAGGTTATCCGAGAGCGCTTGAAGACAGCCCAAACCCGGCAGAAGAACTATGCAGATAATCGGAGACGAGAGCTCGAGTTTCAGATAGGAGACCATGTGTATCTCCGAGTATCACCCCTACGAGGAACAAAGAGATTTGGAATGGGTGGAAAGCTAGCGCCTCGCTATATCGGACCTTACCCTATTGTCGACAGACGCAGAGTAGTAGCGTATCAACTGAGGTTACCCGAAGAACTCTCTGACGTCCACGACGTGTTCCATGTGTCCCAGTTGAAGAAATGTCTTCGCATCCCAGAAGAGCAAGTTCCGTTGGAAGAGATCAACGTACAACGCAACCTTGCATACAAGGAACGTCCTATTCGGATTTTGGAGACAAGGGACAGACATACAAGACGAAAGGCAATCAAATTCTGCAAGGTGCAATGGAGTAACCATTCTGAAAACGAAGCTACATGGGAACGAGAAGATCGCCTTCAAGCTGAGTATCCGGAGCTCTTTGCCGAGTAGCCGAATCTCGGGACGAGATTCTGTTAAGTGGGGGAGGTTTGTAACGACCCGTTTTCCTTTTCCCTGTTGTAACTGGTTTTCTGGATCTTAATCTTTTCCTATCCTGTCAGCTGTGCCTCCGTTTTCCCTCTCCCCGGCCAGCCGACTACCTTCTCTCTTGTGCCGAGTAGAGTTGCTACTCAGTCCTTGTACCCTGCCCTTATCCTTGTCTTACTCGGACCCCTTTGCTGCCGAGTGAGCACTGTGATGTGGCCGACTACCTTGTTGAGACCTGTTGCTTCCTTGTTCCCCGAGTTGCACCCACCCGTTGGACGCCGACTACCGAAGTAGTGAAGAATCAGTCTTCACCTAACCGCAGCATCGCTTGGACCAGTGGTCAGTCCGAAGCCCGGTCAGTGAGATTTCTCCAACCTGTCCTAGCCTTGACCTTAATGTCTCATCGCAGCTACAGTGCCTGCCAACTCCTCTGACCAGTTGGACTCCCAAGTCACTTCCTGTCATATCCCTGTCAGTTCATCTTGACTTCCTTGCTCCACCCGTTGCCCAGCTCCACCGTGCCTCAACCTTGCACGTCGGCTATATATATGGCCAACCGTGCCCCCTTCTTCCTTTGTTTTGCAAACCGGCCAGCTCCAGCTCTGCTAAGTTTTCATCCTCTCAAGCTTTGGAGCTCTGTCGCCTGGTTCGCAAGCCTGGTTCAGCCGACTGCCCCTTTTCTGCAGCCGACTACTTCTTGATCCTTTTTCTTGGTGTTTTACTTCTCCTGCTTATCAGTGTTTCTTTCTGCTTGTTCAGAACCTGAACCGGTGGACGATCCCGAAGCCACCTTCGCCGAAGAAGACCCCTCCTTGGAACAAGGCAAGCCTCTTTGATCATATTGTTTCCCATATATGCAAAACTATGTTGTTTGGAAAATATTATGCATGCTTAGTTTACACCCCTTAAAACTGTTGGCCTCGGGTTGCAAGCGCAACCGATGGACCCGCCCAGTAGTAGCACTTATTTGGTAGGATGTTGCTATATTCTCCCTTGAGAGCCCCACAAATAGCACGCTAGCATCCTATCTGAGGATACGATGCCGAGTAAAATGGCTTAGCTCTGCAACGTTGTTTGTCGTTGGGAAAAATGATGGGTTTTGCTAAACAGTTTGGAAAACCCGATACCTTGTGTATCGGCGCGTTTTGTGAAATAAAGGAAAGATTTGTGAAAATCTTGATGTACAGAGACAGTGCCTGTGTGGCTTGGCTATGTATTATCATTAAGGACTGATTCCCATGGCGTAGATTTGTTTGTCAGTGATTTGTGAAAAGTGTTTGATGAAAAGGGAACCGTGACCTGAGTTTGCCGAGTAAGCAAACGGAAGGCCTGTGTGGCCAGAAACGGATCTGTGTGGTCCGGGGTGTTAAGCACCATAAACAAGTGTATGAAAAGTAAACAGGATGAAGATCATGCCCTCGGGTTGTAGCCAGGGCGGCAGTTGTACAGATGTCTTCGGGTTGTAGCCAGAAGACGGATTGATCATGCTCCCGGGTTGTAGCCAGGGCAGCAGATTGATCAGGCTCCCGGGTTGTAGCCAGGGAAGCCGATTAGCTAGCTGGTTGTAGCCAGCCTAGCGGGCATTTAGTGCCATGAACAGGCTCCCGGGTTGTAGCCAGGGCAGCAGTGTTCGAGCCCCCGGGTTGTAGCCAGGGCGGCGACTTAGCTAGCTGGTTGTAGCCAGCCTAGCGGGCATTTAGTGCCATGATCATGCTCCCGGGTTGTAGCCAGGGCAGCAGATTGATCAGGCTCCCGGGTTGTAGCCAGGGAAGCCGATTAGCTAGCTGGTTGTAGCCAGCCTAGCGGGCATTTAGTGCCATGAACAGGCTCCCGGGTTGTAGCCAGGGCAGCAGTGTTCGAGCCCCCGGGTTGTAGCCAGGGCGGCGACTTAGCTAGCTGGTTGTAGCCAGCCTAGCGGGCATTTAGTGCCATGATCATGCTCCCGGGTTGTAGCCAGGGCAGCGATGATGAGCCCCCGGGTTGTAGCCAGGGCGGCCGACTAGCTAGCTGGTTGTAGCCAGTGTAGCGGGCATCAAGTGCCACAGCTGAGATTTGGTTGTAGCCGAGTCTCAGGGTCAACGAGTGGTTGTAGCTACTCGGGAGATAAAGGACCACAAATGCAAAGTAAAAGATGATAAGAACATGAATGATTATGCTTGATTCTTTAAGTGGTGAGTTGTTGAAAAGCAACTTGCGGATTGGATGGAGGCGTGAGCCTCTGTCCGCCAACTAAAATTTGGAACTCACTAGTGTTTGCAAAGAAAAGAGTTTAATAAGGCAGTCTTTCGCAAATGAAACCCTTAGCCCTTTTTGTCTGACCGACATGGCATCATTTTCCGGCTTGCTGAGTACGAAAGTACTCACCTTGTTCATATATATGTATAGTAGGTTTTGGAGTGGAAGACGAAGATCCGACTGCTGCCGAGTTCCTCCAAGACCAGGCCGACTACGAAGACCTCTGAAGGTTTCGAGCCTAGTTCCCAACCGAGCCTGTGGAGTAGTTTTTGTCCAGCTTCCGCCCCGTTCTGCTGTTTCGCTAGTTTACCAGTTGATTATTTTTGCCCATCCCGAGTCTGTCCTGGATGGATCTCCTTGTACGTATATGTAAGTACTCTGTTATGTATTATTGTAACTCTGTTGTATCATTGTTGTGCGTACCCGACTACTGATCCTGGGATCGGGTGCCTTATGCACATGGTGGCCTTCCACCTAGTCGGGAGGCGCCACAGGCGGCTCATGGGCGCGGACCACGGTGGACCTGGGGAAGGTAGTCTCTGCAGGTGTGGGTCCACATGGCAGTGGCACGAGGGAAGAGAGCGTGGCTAGCGAGATCGACTGCCGACGGTGGCGCATGGTGATCAGGTGAGCGGCGGCTCTCCAGAACAAGCAGCTGCGCCGGCGGAAGGAGGAGATCATGGTGAAGATTCTGAGCGGCTCGGATCCACGAGGGACCGAGCAATGGCTGCTGGCGATGCGGACCCAGAGGTGAGGGAGAGAGAAGAAGAGAGAGGGAAATGATAACCATGGCGACGCATCGGTTTATGGTCATTGGCGGCAGCGGGGAAGAGGCAGAGGGGGTCCAAAGATACCGAGAGAGGGTATGGTGATCGCCGGCCGCGGGATTGGGAGATCGTCGGTGGTGCCCAGCTGTGGGCAGCGGTGAATGGGAAAAATAGAGGGGCAACGAGAGAAGCTCACCGGCGGGAACAAAGCGGAGTGGGCGCTCGAGCTCGGGTGGCCGGCGGTGAGGGAAATCGTGGCCGAGAGAAGCGAAAGAGCGTCCAAGAGGCGTTTGCGGTGGCAAGGCCGGTGTCTAGCTGGTGACGAGACATGCTCATGCCACCTCGGGATGGTTGAGTCACGGGGAGAGGTTTGCGGGGCAGAGGGCATCCGGAAGCGGAGAGGAGCCCGGCCGCGAGAGGCAGCATCAATGGCGACAGAGAGTGTCCGTGCTTCGGGGAGACGCGCGGCCGGCGGTGTTCAAAGCAACGGACCGAAGGAAAGGAGGAAAGGATCTCAGGTGGGGGATTTTATAGGGGCAAGGAGAAGCTCCGTGTCGATTCGGGGCAGCGCCAATAATTGAGGCCCAATCATGGGGTGAGGAGGAGAGAGAGGTGGGAGATGCCGAGGCGAAATTCTCCTTGCGAGCGGCCAAATTTGAATGGGCGGTTGGGATTGCGCAGAGCGGCGGAAGGCGCGTATCTCACGGCGCGGTTTGGAGGGGAAGCACGGGCTTGCAAGGCGCAGGGCTAGCTGGCAGTGACCCTGGCGACAAGAACCCCTTTTGACCGGCTTGGTCGGAGGTAGAGAAAGGAGCGGAGGGAAAAAGGGGTGGCATTGGAGCAGTGAGGGCAGCTGTCCCAGACTTGGCGGCTTGCGGCGCTGGCGGGGACCGCTGTGGCGAATGGGAGTGGACTCGGCATTTGGCCGAGCACCATGGGGGCGAGAACGGGACGGGAATGGGAAGATGATGACCACGTGGCCGGGCCGGGGGGCGCGCTGGAGATAGGTGAGTGGCCGACAGGCGGGCCCGGTGCGGGGGTGGAGCAAGGCAGATGCGCGTGCGGCTACGACTCGGGCGCACGGCAAGATTTGACGGAGCTGGGCGAGCCAAAGCCATGTGGCGGCCATCGGTGGTCACGGGGTGGGTGCGGTGGTTAAGTGAGGATCGACGGCAGGGTGAGAGCTCTAGGGCACGTGGCGTGCATCGGCGCGTGCGGGTAGGGCGCGCACGGTTAAAGGAATCCGATGGCACTGGTTAGGCGAGGACCACGTGGCATGGATCCACGGCTTGGTGCGGCTCACACAGAACTGGGCCGGAGGAAGCGGCCCAGGGAGCACAGTGCGGTTCGTCTTTTTCTCTGGAATTGTTTGGAGGGGTATTTGGAGGTTTTTGCTTTGGGGATTTGAATTTCAAACTGTATTTTGCACATAAGGGAAATTAGGGAATCGAGGCAAAGGTATCAAAGGGGAGTTTATTATTTTTAGACATAAATTGGGTATTTGGGAATGCAAGGGATATTTCCTAGGGCTTTCCGAGAAAGGGAAAAAGGGTTCAAATTCAAATTAAAATTTTAATTTGACTTCGTGGATGCATGTGGGTATTTTTGGGTAGATTCATGAGGATCAAGGGTAGGGAGCCAACACGCATATATACTCTTGTGTGTATGGATATATATAGGTATATCTGTATGATGGTAGAATTGAGTGTGGAGTTAGGGTGGAGCTGATACAGGTATATATATATATTTGCATGTATACATATACATGTATAGGTATAGGTGCATATGTATATATACATATACATATTGGTGGGAAGAGATCGTTGAGTAGAGGTTGATTCCAAATTGCATATCCAAACCTGGGATTTTACCTGAGGATTTAGGGGAGAGAGAAAACAAAGGAAATTACAGGGAGGATTCCAAAGGGGATATGATTCGAACAACGGAACAGATATCGAGGCGGAGGCTTTTAAGAAAAGATCGAAGGGCTTTGCCATTAGGGTTTCAGGAGCGAAGTTCGATAACAGCGATTCGAACTCGGAGGTTATTTTGGAATGGAGGTTTTTGAGAGGACGGATTTTGAGATCAAGGACAAGAATACAAATCAAGATCCAAGCACGAATTACGATACAACACACAAAGATCAAAATTTTTCACAGGTAGATTTTAGTGAAATATCGTTTAACGTCTTGCTGAAAGCGGGGCGTTACAGCTGCCAGTGTCACTTAGGGGCTGGAGCAAGACTTCATTTGGGTCAGTGCACAAAGAGGTCTAGAGATTGGAAAGGAGACTAAAGTCCTTGCATAATTCAATGACCACAAAGATGGTCATCCAGGAAGAAAGTTTGATTGAACAACGGCTTTGCGAACTCTTCGAGAGGGAAGAGATCATGGCAAGGCAGCGATCTCGGGTTGATTGGCTGAAAGAAGGCGATCGGAACACCTCTTCTTTCCATGTGCGTGCCTCGGCATGTCGGCGCACCAATAAAATCTTGCAGCTCACCAGGGAAGATGGCTCTTAATGTGAAGACATAGAGGGGATCAAACACATGGTTGAGCAATTTTATGAAAACCTCTTCACCACTGAGCAGTGCAATTCAGTGGAGGAAGTCCTAGGGGCCTATCACACCCTGCCCTGGCACCACCTACAGTGACACCTGAGAGGATGCGCCGTAGAAGATCGGCATAAACCAACTTCCACGGAACCACGATATACCAGTCTCAGGAAACCTTGCTGGTACCCGCGGTCAACGAAGATGCATCATTGCAATCCTTAGAATAGATTATACCTTTACAAGTTGCAACTTCGGGTAAACCCTGATAAGCAACCTTAGAACAGCAGCAGCGGAACAACAGAGCAACTAGAACCCAATCCATAAGCAATGGCTTGGGTCTAGGAAGGAAACCCTAAGCTTAAGCTTCACCTTCCTAGGAAGAGAAAAACAATGATTGAGTACTCACATACTCAACAAGCCACTGGAAAATATGAGTATGCAGGCTTCAAAGGAAGGCTAGGGTATATTTCATAAACTTTTTATTCTGAAAGCTTTTTCTGGAACACTAAGTGTGGGTTGTTCAAGATGTAGTTGGAAAGTAGCTCTTGCCTCGATCCTGTCAGTGAATTGCTTTGCAACAACTCAAGCAAACGAAGCAAATTTTAGTTGATTAGTTTCTCAGTGAGATATATCCTTATGCCGGCCGTCAACACCGGCTCAGAGCCTTCTGCCCGCAAGCAGCTTTCAATTCTTTTCTCCTCTATTAGTTTATTTTCAATTTCATCCTCTTCAGGACATAATCTCAACTCTGGCGCCCAAAGCTATTATATATCTCGGGAAGCCTAAACTATGATGCCACTTGACATCCTGGGTCACACATTCCCGTTTCAGACCACTCAGACTGGTTCTGGTAACGGTTTCCAACGACAAATATATTTCACAAACATTTCATAAAACAAAACTACGCTAGAGTAATCATGTTACATTCGTCCATGACTGGCACGGTTATTCGAATAGTTCAAATCTCTGCAAAGGTGCATGCTTTTACCCACAGTGAATGAGCTGTACTCCTTCTACTGGCTAAGTGGGAGAGATTTGTGACAAAGCCTTTCCAAAGTATCTCCAGGATATCCTATTGCCAACTGGACGGGTCCCAAACCAAGTACCGGGCAAGTCCCGGACTTCCCGTACTAAGGGTCTCACCGGTGCATCTCACATTGCCACCCCGGTGACTCCACATCCATCGACAACCAATCGCAACCCTGGGTCCACTAATTACTTGACCAGGAGTGTCCCATTCTACCCATGTGGTCGCAATGTAATATAGTTATTGTAATTCCCCAAGGAATCGGTCCTTACGTGCGAATACAAAGTATCTCTACCAAGGTGATCACTTTGCATCACAAGTTTCTGCAAACTATTTTTTATTTGCAAACATGCTGACACCATGTGTCAGGTTTTTGAAATGTTTAGAAATCCAATTTCCCCATATCGACAAACAAGTGTGAATTGAGTGGGACCATTGATACCCATGCATAGAGCACAGATGCAGAGGTAACACTGAGATGGAGTGACAAGGGATAGAGTTAACAAGGCCTACGAGATATTGCAACTACTGGGTAGGTTCGTCGGCTTGTCACGCAGACCGAGGCCGGTCAAATTACCCTGTACATTAATAATGCAATTTTGCAATTAAAACATTTTCAAACTAGGAGCAATATGATCAAAGAGTGACTTGCCTCTGTCTTCGTCTTCAAATTCTTTGAAATCCAACGAACTAATTTCCTGCGTCATCGACTATGCGCAAAAGAGAGAAAACCACACAAAACCCTAAAAATAAAATGCTGTTATTAATAACTAATAGTGCCATAGAGTAGATCTCAATTTTATAAAAATTTAGAGATTTCAACGGGGTCAATCGGAGTTATGGATTAAGAGATATGAATTTTTGAAGTTTAAAGGATTTTTGGGAAAAGAAAAAGATTTATTTAAATCGAAAAAGGAATATTCCTAAGAATATTCCTCAACTGACAGGTGGGACTCGATGTCAGAGAAAGGAGGGAGAGCCATGAGCCTATGGTCCACGGTGGACTAGGTCCACCGAGAGTGAAGAGAGAGGAGGGCGGGTGGACCTTGGCCTATTGGGCTAGTCCATGGGCTTTGGCCCATGAACAAGAAGGAGCCCAGGGCATGGCAGTCTGTGGGCTTCAACACAGCGAGAATGACCGGTGGCCCAACGGGGTTAAGGAGGCGGGTCCACATGTAATAGAGACATTATTTGAAATGGGTTTAATTAGGATGCGGGCCCACATGTCATAGGAAGTGAGAGGGGATTAGAGGTGAGGGAGGCGGGAGATGGTGTGGCGTCCATGTGGGGCTGAGGTGGCGTGCCATGTCGGACGGGGAGGGCTGGAGCGCACAGCGGCCCGATCCGACGGTGCAATGGATTTCAGCGAAAGGCGGCGAGTTGGAGGTGACGAAGTACACCAGCGACTAGCAGGGACGGCGAGGAAGACAGTGGACGGCTCGATTGGAGGGAGGGTGCACAGTGATGGCCGGCAACGAGAACCAGAGGGTGGCGGAGGGAGGTGGAGCTTGCGTGGCGGCGGAGGAACGAGGTCACCGACAGCGAGGCGTGGAGGCAGAGGGGCTTTAGTTGCTCGGGTTTAGAGGGAAAGGAAGGGAGGGGAATAGGGGAGGAGAGCTCACCGAAGAGGAGAAAATCATGGCGGTAGTTTGCAGAGCTTGAGCTTGATTCGATGCAGTGAGATCGGGGTGGTGCGGCCGTGGTGGGGGAAACAAGAGGTGGAGGCCGAGGCTTTATAGCCATGCGACGGTGCCAGGACAAGGGAGAGGCGGTGGCGCGGTGAGCGAGGCGGTGGCCGAAAGCGGAGGAGATGCGGGGCGGTGGCGTGGTCGGCGTGGAGCCAACGAGGATGTGTTAGGCGGCGGGTTTGACGGCAGGGAGGTCGATGAGATCGGGGCGGCGCCGGTCGGCCGACATCAACACGATAGGACGACAGGTGGCATGGCGTTGTCGTCGTGACCATTTGACCGAGCTAGCGGCGGGCGTGGGAAAGGAGGCATACGGGAGACAACGGCCGCACGTGGGCCGTTCGGGCGAGTGTCCACCGTATAGTCGCCGTGTGGGCCTGGGCTGTCGGCATCCGGGGGCTGGGCGGCTAGCCCACGCGATGTCTAGTGTGTAGACGGGCGGCGCGCGAGGTAGCGAGCGGGCCATGGGCCGCGGGGAGCTAGGCTATGCAGGGAGGAAAGAGGAAAGGAGAGAGGGAGAGAAGAGGCCAGTTGGGCCGGGGAGAAAAAGGGAGTTGGTGGCCCAAGTGGACAGTAGTGTTTAAGAATTTTTTAGGAAAAGGATTTGAGTTGAATTTTGAATATTTGAATGGGTATTTGAACTTAAATTTGATATTTGAGTTTACAAAAGTCTTAGGATTTCAAGCAAGGGATTTTTGGCTAGGATTTGGAATATTTTGGAAGGAGGTTTTAAATTGTGGAGAAATTTTGAGTGAAGGATAGGAAAGGAAAAGAGAGGGATCTCAAGGGGGGGGGGGGTTTGAATTCAAAATTTGAAATTTGAACCATGGATTTAGAGGAGAGATTTCTAAGGGACATTTGAATTTTCTAAAGAGACGAATCGATAGGATTTTGGAAATTGGAAATGGGTAAAGTTTTTATGAAGGACTCCGGAGAAAATTTGAATTGCAAGATTCGAATTCAGAGATTTGAATTTGATAGGAATTTTTAATTTGAGGTTTTGAGCTCCAAGGAGGGTTTCTATTGAGATCTTTGGCACTTAGTCCTTAATCCACACACAAAGACCCAAATTTTCAAAAATAGATTTTAGTAAAATAGTTTTTTAATAGCTCGAAAAAATCAGGGCGTTACAAGGCCATCCCATGCAAGGTGGATGACTACATCAATGGTGAGCTTGGCAAGCCCTACACTGATATAGAGACCAAAGAGGCACTTTTCCAGATTGGACCGATGAAGGCGCCGGGCCCGAATGACTTCCCTGCTCTGTTCTATCAAACCCATTGGGAATTCATCAAAGAAGAAATATACAGTGTTGTGCACGTTTTCCTGTTGGGGAAGACATTCTAGAGGGATTATGTGATTCTATCATTGTGTTGATCCCTAAGGTAAACAAACTCACACATCTCTCAAACTTTCGCCCCACAAGCCTTTGCAACGTTCTCTACAAGGCTGCATCCAAAGTCTTGGTAAACCGGCTAAAAATTTTTCTACTTGTGATTGTTTCTGAATTCTAAAGTGCCTTTGTGCTAGGTCGTCTTATAACTGATAGCGCTTTGGTGGCCTTTGAGTGTTTGCACTCTATACGGAAACAACATAGCAAAGTACCTTTCTTTGCCCTTAAAGTGGACATGATGAAGGCCTATGATCGGGTTGATGGTCTTTTTTACAGGGCTGCCTGATGAAACTTGGTTTTGCCCAGGCTTGGACTAATACCATCATGCATTGTGTTACATCGGTCAGATATGCGATCTGCATCAATGGGAAGTTAACTAAACCGGTCACTCCATCTCATGGCATAAGACAAGGGGATCCAATCAGCCCCCACATCTTCCTTTTATGCACTGAGGCATTGTCCTGTCTGTTGCAGAAGAAAGAATCGATGGGGTACGACAAGAGATCAGGAATGGCATACAAGGCCCTACCATCTCACATCTTCTTTTTGCAGATGACAGCATTTTCTTTGCCAAAAGTGATATGAGAAGTGCCCAAGAGCTGAAATCTACCTTATAGGCCTATTGTTCAGCTTCGGGACAGAAGATCAATCTTCAAAAGTCGTCGATTTTCTTTGGTCACCACTGCCCAAATGACATCAAGGTGCGGGTTAAGAAATGCCTGCAAGTCTCAATGGAGATTTTACAAGACACTTACTTGGGCATGCCAATGGAGATTTGCAGGGCAGCCACTGGCTCTTTCAATTTCCTCCCTGAAAGGGTATGGAAACGAGTGAATGGATGGACCGATAGGCCAATGTTGAGGGCAAGTAAGGAGACTATGCTCAAGTCGGTGGCACAGGCAATTCCAACCTATGTTATGAGTTGCTTCAAAATCCCGATCACGACATGTGAAAAGATGAAGTCCAACATTCTTGATCACTGGTGGGGTTTTGAAGATGGCAAGAAGAAAATGCATCGGCGTTCTTGGGAGTGGATGTCTACACCTAAATTTCTCGATGGGATGGGTTTCAGTGATCTTACCATTTTCAACCAAGCGATGCTGGCAAGGCAAGGCTGACGACTCCTTACTGATCAAGATTCCTGTGCTCGAGAGTCCTCAAGGGAAGGTACTTCCCTAATTCTGATTTTTGGTCTGCTCCCCAGCCGAGATTGTCCTCTTTCACATGGCGCAACATCCTATACGGGAGAGACCATCTTAAGAAGGGTGTGAGATGGGGGATTGGAAATGGAGCTTCAATCAAGATTCTCAGGGACAATTGGATCCCGAGGATTAAGGCCGAGATAGTGAGAACCCTTATCCCTATCCCAATTGATGTAATGGTAGATTTTTTGATAAATGCCGCAGGTTTGGCTTGGGATGAGGAGAGGGTGAAATACTTTTTTGATGAAGCCATTGCTGACTTGATCTTGCAGATCCCTATTAGTCATCATGGGGACGGGGAGACTTTGCCTCTGTGGCCACATGACAAACGGGTTTGTTCTTTGTTCGCCGGCCTACAACCTGGCAAGATCTAAGTGGTTCTTCTCTGCCCAGAGTTCAAGTGGTTGCGGTTCATCCTCTGGTCTGACTGAAATTTCTCAAACTTGGAAGGCACTATGGAAGATCAAGGCGCTAGGGAAGATGGTTATTAATCTCTGGAGAATTGCCCATGATTGCTTGCCTATAGGCTTCCAACTACGAAGGCACCATATCCCAGCAAAGGATGGGTGTTCCTTTTGTGGCGATGACAGACGAGCATGTTTTTCTTCTATGTTGAAATGGTTTGGGAGGCAATAAAAGGAAAATTTGATCAAAATATGTGCAGAAGGGGGCTGCTAAACATGAAACGGTGGTTTACCTCTTGGTGTAGCTCTTGCCTCCAGAAGATGGCTATAACTGTCACCCTTTGGCACATTTGGGAGGCAAGAAATCATACAAGGAACAACTATGCCCCTTCTCACCCTCGCCAAGTGATCCAGAAGATTGTGCCGTATGTGGACATGATAGAACAACACTGCTTCAGCTCTGTGAATGTTGATAGGTGTGACCTCTCTCACTCATCTCCTAGATGGAGTCAACCGCTGACAGGAACAGTTCTCATTAATTCAGATGCTGCCCTTTTTCAAACGTCCAGGAGTGGGGCTGAGGTGTTATCTTATCATCGGGGAGCCTGCTTGTTTGCTTTCTACGACTGATCTATAGGATGCTTCCAGGCTGATATTGCTGAAGCAATGGCAATCTGAAGTGCTCTGCAATATGCAAAGGAGGAGGGCTACCAAAAGGTGATTCTGGCTTTGGATTGTGTTTCCATCATCCAGAGAATCCAGACGTCGACATGCGATTGGTTCACGGCCGGTGCTCTAGTTGGAGATATAAAAAATCTGGGCGGTTGGGTTCTTGGAATGCTCTTTTACGCATGTTCATCGCTTGTCTAATATAGTGGCATATACTTTGGCTCATTGTTCGGAGATATCAATATGTAATGTCTATCATTCTGTAATCCCGGAATGCATCAAGAAATACTTAGTTCTGTTCTTGTCCTAATCAATGAAGTGTCGTATTATCTCAAAAAAAAAAAGAATGAAACACGTTCAGGAAACAGTGATATGCTGTAGTTTTTAGTGCATGTTTTGTTCAGAGAAAGGATCTCAAGCAGGTGCAAGTTTGTGATCTTGCAGCCTTTCTAAAGAGATGATCTCTCACTTTTACTTTACCGTTGCTGGCTGCCTAAAACCCCACTGTCAAAGCCTGAGATTGCATTGGATTCGGCATTATGCTCATATAAACATGAAGGAAAAAGAGGTTGAGATGATCTTTACTCACCAATCTCGAGCATCGAAAAGTAATTCACAATTTCACATCATTCCATGTCTGAACTGTGAACATACTGAATACAACTTCTTTATACGAGTTTTAAGTAAAAAAAAAAAGATTGACCTTTTAAGTTTGCCTGAACTTAAAATGTTCCACATTCCACACCTCGTTTGGAGCGCATGCACGAATTTCATAGGAAATAGTTCAATTCCCGCATTTATAAATGGGACCTCATTGTTATTATAGCACTACAGTTTTCATGATTGCATCATTTGGAGCATAAATTCTCTCACTCAACCAAGACAGCAACAGTCATCAATGCCCATGGCCTGAACTGCAAATGCAGCTAATTAGGATTCAAGAATGTGTGGTCCTGCAAACCAAACATCCAACAGCCTTAAGCTGGTCCTGGAATTGTTCTTTCCTGCATCCATCTAAAGTTGGGAGGAGAACATCCCTAGCTAATACATTCTCACCCTGTAGATGCAAATATGCAATTGCAAACAAAGCAATCATCTGCATCCAGAGCAGGAAGGGACCCAGCAATTCAAAGGGAGCAACAAACTATTTGATCTATATGTCCTCATGCCTCTTGCTGATGTTTAGTATAGCATCTATAGATTGATAGGGCAAGAGGGGCAGATGGTTAAGGTGCATGGTAGGCCACCTTATGCTTTCAGGTTGCAGTCAAAGATTCTAGCTACAACAATTCTGTTTGTGACTTGTGGGTACTGGTAGTACCAGTACACTCTACTGTTCTTTCCTGTTTTCAGCGCTTAAAATAAGGTTGCAAACAGAATATCATTAATGACAAAAAAAAAAGAGAAAACATTAAGCACACGGTAGACACAAGCAGGGTTGACAAATTCATTGTAACCGCTGGTTTCATGAGCCGGTACAATTGAGAAACTAGTATCAATAAGGCAGCGTCGAGACTGAGGAAAAGAGTGAAAACTCTCCTTTTTTGCATAAGTACGTTTCTTGAACTGCTAAACGGTGTGTTTTTTTAAAAAATTATAATCTAAAGTTACTTTAAAAAATCAAATAAATTTATTTTTTAAATTTATAATAATTTAAACTTAATTAATTATACGCTAATAGCTTGTCTCATTTTACGTGCGCTGATAATATCAGCCGAACACGCACCACCGAACACAGCCTAAACCAGTCAAGTTAAGAAAACGAACCAAAACTCAAATTTTTGGTAAAATTTGTCTAAATTTCACCGGTTTCTGTCGTTAACCGAGCAATAATCGCGGTCATTGACGAAACTGCTTAGGAGCGGTATTCGGTGACCGAACGGTTTCTGAAACCACAGACATGGAAGCAAAAGCACTTGTAATTCCCTGCAGACACCACATATTACAAATGCAGATGCTTGTCTGTCTGTATTGCCATTGCCATTGCCACACCCCCTCAAGTTAAATCAGAGAGAACAGAGAAGAGAAGATAAAACAACACTTACATGACACAAAAACACAGAAAAGAAAAAAGAGAAATCAACAATACATCACAAAGATCATCACCTCTACAAACCATCTCTGAATCTGGTTCAGTTTTCTGCTCTAATAACAGCAACAGTTGAGTGACATGATCACAACGGCTTTGCACGCAATGCCGGCGATGTCAACGGCGGCGGCGGCGGTCAGGCGAAGCGCTTCCGGCCGTCGACGATGGCGAGGAGGCGGGCGACGCCTTTGGTCCACATGCCGTGCTCCCTCTGGCTGCTGCACTCGAACTCGATCACCCGGTGCTCCGCCGTCCGGAGGCCGAAGTATCGCCGGTGCTCGCCGCCATCCAGCAGGTGCCTCCCCGGCCATGCCGCCACGTCCCTGCACACGTCCACCACCACGTCTGCACGACAACGACGACGACCGCCATTGTTAGAGACACAGAGAAGCTTGCAGTACGATACACTTTGCACGGTACACTTACTCTTCTTCTTCTTGGTGATTGTCCCTGCAACGTGCCGGCTCTTCATCTTGAGCATCACCTGCAACAATGGAGCACGATTGGATCAGAAAGTTTTCGCAAACAATTTCATATATCCAAGAACAGCACATGGCATGTGGATATGGATTTACCACGCCCATCCGGTTGATGTACACCGACACCACCTTCCAATGCAATGCTCCTGCACATGATCGTCACAATGACATCGAGTTAATTAGCATCGTTGAATAGAATGGAATGGATCGAAGAGAGCGAATGATCAATGGTGGGTACCCTTGCGGGTGCGCTTGAGGAGCTCGGTGCCGCGGGCGAGGAGTTCTTGGCTGCAGATGGTGAGGAAGTTGTTGTCGTCGTCGAGGGCGAGGTCGTCGCTGAAGCTGCTGCTCGTGTTGCTGCCGCCATGGTGATGATCCTTGTGATGCTGCCGCTGCTTCTGGTGTTTGTGGTGTTGGTGATGGTTGCCGCCGCCGCCGCCGGCGGCAATGGCGTTCTTCTCGACGGGGATCACCCGGCCACTTCACACGTCCTTCAGCGCCCTCGCCTTCAGCGTCGCCACGCCTCTCAACGCTGCGGGCAGAGATCAATAACACGATCAGTCATGGTGGCTCGCCGGAGACGGGCGCAATTGGCGATAAGGATTAACGGCGAACCGGTGGCAGCGGCAGCGGTGATGGTGACGATGTCGCCGGGGGTCCGGACGTTGACGGCGGAGCCGACAGCGGCGGCGAGGTGGTCGCGCTCGGCGCCCAGGGACTCGGCGGCCTCGACGCACTGCGCGGCCACCAGCGTCGCCGCGGACGCCACGGCCATGTCGGTGCGCACGGCGCGGTCGTCCTTGCCGCTGCCGGAGGACGCGGGGCGTGGCGGCGGCGACAGCGCGACGCGGCCGCCACCGCCGCCACCGACACGGCTGCGTGGACCTGCGCGTTGTGCGCCCGCGTCTCCTCCTTCTTCTTCTCCTTCCTGTCCTTGAGCCACCGCCCCACCGTCTTCGCCCCGCCGCGGTACGGCTGCGCTTCGGCGTGCTCACTGCTCTGCAAAACGCATTTTTCCCCAAAAAAATCACGCAATTAGAAAATAATATCAAAATTAGTGTTCGATGAATCAAAGAAAGGCATTCAATTCTGCCCAATAGTAATAATTCCTTGTCACCATCATATAATTCAATCCAAAACTTAATCCTATAAAAAATGTAAACACTTTTTTAATAAAAAAGAATCATATCAATTTCATCCGATTGAAACTGCTTAACCAAAATGTGGCATTCATCTGTATGCACTACACACCATTAGGTGAAACGGCATGAATCGCTAATCAAATCGAACTTAATTGAGTACAGTAAAAGTGCAAGCAAACAGTATAAACTATGCCAGAAAAACTTTGGATATGACAGGTATCCAAACAAGCAGAAGGGTTCTATTTCTTAACAGTAGCAACACACTGTACCAATGATAATTACAAAGTGTGCTGCATGTCATGACAATTACAATCATTGTGGCTTCCATTCCATTCACATGACGTTAATCTAGAGCCCTAGGTAACTCAAATGGAGAATGTTGAGCGCCATAGGCTCAGTCCAGTGCACACACCACTGGAACGAAAGGAAGAAGAATCACTGACCCCAGCATGCCATGAGGAACACAACAAGACATAATGAGGGCATGAGCTGAGCCCCAAGCAGCAGCTTTCTGGGAGGAAGAATTTACTACATCTCTCTGATTAGAGCACCAGATTTAAAAAAAAAGAATGGCATCATCAGGTTGGAAACAGAAAGCTGTGGGGGAATAACACTTGATTAGGGATAATAAAGGCTCAGCTCAGCTCATCACTCTCATCAGAGCTCATGGGGCAAAAAGGCAGGCAAGCAAGCAGCTAGAGTTAGAGAGAGAGGGAGGCAAGAGCTGCATAGGCCTGCAAGCCTGCTGCTTTTTACCCAGAGATGGCAGTAGAGGGAGAGTGGCAGTGAAGAGTGGGGGACTGAACATGTTGCAGGGCTTGCTTGTGGAAGCAGGAGACCACAAGACAGAATGGGAGAGCAAGAATCAAAGCTCATCTTCACACCAAGCAAGCACCAAAGACCATCAATCAATCACCTCTTCCTGGTCAGCAGCTACAAGTACAGACAGGGAAGGGGAAAAAAAAAGGAAATGGCCAAATGAGGTTTCTTGTGTCTTGTGATGACTGCAAAAAAAATAAGATTCACATGTGATCTTCATTTTTTTCTACTGAACTTAATGGCCTCCTCATGTGCAACTGCAGTGCCAAATTGCCAATCAAGTCTTTTGACCATGACACCTCATGAGCCATGCAAAAGAGATTGAATGTTGCACCCATGCATGAGATTTTCTGTTCCTATCAAGGCCAAAGCTACTGAGTACACATACACCTGGAGAGTGAATGCATTTTACATGTTTGGAATGCTATCAGATAACATCATAAAGAAGGTAGGGAGGAAAGGGTAATAATTCTTTCAAGTCAAATTAGGCATGTTCATACATTCCCAATCACTAAGACTTTTGTTATTCCTTACAGAAAGTTCTAAACCCTATCTAACTGCTATTCTTTTTCACCCTAATGTTTGCTCCACATATGCTTAATTAGATGGCATGATTCATTCAGTTCTAGCTTGATAACTATTCACAAAAAACTACTCCCTCTCCCAAAATGAACAGCTATTGTTGAGAGATTAGAATAAGTTTGAAAAACCACATTTCATAATGCAAGGAAGACTTACTGTGTAATGTGGTGGTTAGGTGATTGTAGAGTAAATAGCACAACACATAAAAAGCTAAAATAGCTTACATTTGAAAATATAGTCTTAGAAATAAACTACATTTTAAAACGGATGAGTATCACTGTTAAAGAGATGCACATGCATGCCTATGGAACTCGGAAGGAATGAAAATACATCATTGCTTGAGAGCTCAAATGGCAGCGCTCTATACAAACAACAGTGATTCCTAGAACCAATGCTATCAAAAGAGAAGAGAAACCAGCAGCATGAGAAAAGCAGCAAAGCATGGAAACAAAAGGAATGCCAACAGGATATCCCCAGTTTTTGGAAGTGAGAAAGCCAGAGATGAAAAGCAACACACACAACAACAAAACATTGCAATGGCCTTTTGTATATCTGAAGATTGAGCTCCAGAAAATGGAAGGAGCAGCAAAGTATTCCATTGGATGAAGAGAAAGACATAAATTGGAATTCTTTCTCCTGTGCGGAAATTTTGTGAGAGGAAGGAAAGCTGCAAGGCTGGGTTTTTGTCCCAGGGCGACCCACAATTTCTAGCACCAAGTACTTAACCTGAAAATGCTAAATCCTAGTACAAAAATATAAACCAAAATTGGCTTCCTTTGTGTCTCAGCTATATATGTTCCACACAAAAGAAGCAAAATACAAGTGTTCCATTTCCACAAGGAAAAAAGGAGTACACAAAAACATAGCTGAATAACCAGCTCAAACAAAATGCACAGACAGATAAAAAATGTTTTTCCCAACACATACTCCGCAAATCACTGAAAATATCCATAGAATTTCTTCGATTATCTCCCTCCAAATTGCAGTAAAAACACTGATCCTTTCACCCAATAATAAAGTCAATAACACCATTAGGCATTCAGTAAATTAGAACATCAAGTACCCTCGAATTAACCAGATTAATAAGCATTTGCATCCATAGAAAAGTAAGTGCCAGGTATGAGGAGAAAAACCTTCTGTCATCGACATCCGGCAACCCGCTTCGGAGAGTGCGCCGCCTTTAGAGCCGCTGCGTGGGAGAGGCGAGGCCACGCCACTCTTCCTTCCAATAAACAACAAATTGAATAGCAAGAACACAAATTTAGTTACACTAATCATGCTAAAACTACTGACATTACAGCAAAACACAATTTTACACAAGATCATTAAACATGCAAGAAAGTGTTAAAGAGTAGGAACTTGTGTAATTAGATACTAATATTGGATCATTTGCAAAACCAAAAAGAGATGGCTATTTGGTGTTTTTTTCAATTGATTATATGGGGAAAAAATCTCATCTTTGGCCTCTTCTTCTTGTCCTCATTTCAGTCCCAGAAGTACAGGAAGTCAGAACAATGTCATTAAAGAAGTGGTTACTACAATCGATATGATATGAAAATCAACCAAAAAAAAAAAAAAAAAAAAAAAAAAAAAAAAAAAAAAAAATACTGCAGCAGTTGCGATGAGAAAATCAAACCTAAAAGTTGAATATATAAAGACAAGTTTTTACTGCAACTTAACAGCTAATAAGTTCATGTATTGTTTGGAGAAAAACATACAGAATGAAAAGCAGAGAAACATACAGAATACTCTCAACAACCTCCCACCAAAAAAAGAATAAAATAATTAAAGTCTTAATCCGTTGATATTAGGCATACTCAAAACAAGTCAATTAAAAAAAGACCGAATCTCTTTTTTCCCAAGAAAGCGAAGAAGATGAGGCAAGAAAGCACGCACCGATTGCACATATTCCTTCCATGAGACTGGAGGT
>RYFJ01004323.1:0-67468 GCA_003991445.1 Oryza meyeriana var. granulata
TCCTCTGCCTCCATCCTGCAAGCAACGACGCAGCATAAGAGTGAGCAATGACTCAACACTGGGGTTAGAATAATGCAAAAGAAAACCAGATGCTGAGGCCACTTGCTCAAAAGAGGGCATTAGCAAAACAAAAACTCTCAAAAGAACGAACGAGAACCACGAGGGAAAACGTGGCTGTCTCCGACGGTGCAGGAGTACGAGTACGTGAGCAAAAACTAAAAGACGCGAACAGCAGGCTACGACCCAAAACAGGACGAATCATGAGTACCACATTCAAGGTACTGCTCACGTCTTCTCAGCACGTTCCGACGGAACAAAAACTCATTACAGATGACCATTCACGATCACAAAACACAATGTAACGCTTATGCGCCAGAAGCAAAAGAAGCCATAGCCTTTAGAACACAGAAGCAGCAAGTTAGGCTTACCATAGCAAAAGATTCAAGAATGATGAAGCAGTGGGCTAGCATTCTGCATAACCTTGAAAGTGTTTAGGTTTTGGCACCCAAAACCAGCTTTTTAGGAGCAGATCTAGATGGTTCAACCAACAACCCTCAGTTGTGACACCTGAACCCTACCCTTCTTTGGAGTGTCCAGGTACTTAGCCAAAAGGGGATTCTTTCATCAACAGAGCTCCACTCTTTTCACCAAAACCACATGTTTCAAATCGATCCCAGTCCAAAACGCTCACTCCGGTTAATTTGAGCAATAAACATACCCAAAATCTGGCGTTCACGAAGTAGAGCACCAACAAAGAAAACTCTCAAACGTTACTGTTTCGTCTTCCAAAGCAAAAAACCTTTACCCTCAAATACATTTATTTTCAGCAACAAAAAGTAGGCAAAGTCAAAACAACAGGAGGCAAAACAGACAAGGAATGTTTCTCCAACTAACAATACAGGATTAGCATTATTCATCAGACGCAGTTGGACAAGAGACACACGCACCAAGTAAAACTGAACCAGAGTGAAGTTTTTCCAACTCAATCTTAAGCATTTCAAATTATCAACAATAAGGCATGCTTAGATTGCAATTCAGAAAGTGAAACCATATGCACAGAGCACTCTTCACATTCTACTTCAGCAGGAGTAGCATCTTTTAAGACCTTTAATTCAGAATTGACTCTATGCATTACTCAGCCTTAAGTTTTGCTAAAATTTTATTTTGTTTATCAACAATTTTTGTCAATAATCTTTAATTTTTCTTCTGCTGAAATTTTGTACCTCATTGTCGGAAGAAGTTATCGCTGCGTCAGAAGCCTCATCATCATCCAAGGCCATGGTGCACATCCCTCCCTTGATGTCGGCAAGGAAGCAGAGTCCGTCAGTTTTCTTCTTGGAAGCTCATCCTCAGAGTCTGAATCATTCGAGTTCGAAGAAAAGCATCTGAAACAAAATCACCAAGAGAAGAAAAACAAAACATGTGCAGCCTTTTTAATTTGCTTATCAGTGTTACTTCTGGCCATATCTTCTTCATGCGCCTTCACCTTCTTCTTCTTCTTCTCTTCCTTGATTGTTCTCCTGGCGCCTGGAGTTGTTGCCCGCTCAAATGTTCAATCTTGTTTGGGCAATCAAGACAGCAAAGTGACCTCGCTCACCACAACTGAAGCATCCTTCTGAGCGTCTCTCTTGTTGCGTCGCGGTTCTCATAGACTCGCTTGAACTTGTTGGAGAGCAACACCAATTGATCATCATCCAGCGCCTCCAACTCGTCATCTGCCAACATGACACAGAGAAGACAAAGCAAAGCTAGGAAGAACTTGGGTATTAGCGTTAGCGTTAGTCTTACTCCCAGAAAACCAAAGCCATAGGAACATCAGTAGAAGAAGTGCCAGTGGGATTTTTCAATTTGCGCTTGGAGAGGACATCAATCTCTTTTGATTTGAGCTTACTGAAAAGCTCATCAGTGGTAAGAGTCTCATAGCCAGCAGACTCACGATCGCCTCTACCTTCATATCCCACTCATCAGTAAGTGAATGCAACAATCTAAGAGCCCTTGCATGATCATCGTAAGGCATATCCTTATTAAGAGCTTTCATCTTGTTTACAATCACTTGAAACCTTGCCAAAAAGATCTTCAATAGATTCACCGGCAATTGAGAAAAAGCATCAAATTCTTTTCTATGAATTTCGAATTTTCGTGTTTTCACAGCATTGGAGCCTTCATATATTTCTTTAACTTATCCCAAATCTGGAAGGCTAGCTCCTCGCTGGAAAATACGATCATACTCAGGTTTACAAAGGGAAGCTTGCAAAATGTCTACAACCCGGTTATTTGCCTCAAGAAGAGCAAACGGCAGCAGGATTTTGCAGTAGGTCCTCGGCAGGAATCACATATGTAGACGTTTTGTGTGATCCTCCACAGATTCATCCCCTTCCCCTTCAAATAAGCTTTCATACGCGACTGCCAATAGTCATAATCAGTGCCATCAAAATGCGGAGCGCGTGTATCGGATTTTCCGGAGGTCGCCATGGTTTTTTCGGAATCGATTAAGATATGGAAAACCTTAACCTTGCTCTGATACCAATTGAAGGACCGAAACAGGCGACCAGAGGGGGGGGTGAATGGGAGCCTATAAAAATTTCTTTCAAAAAGAAACTCGCCTTTGTCCCAAATTTCAACCCAACACCCCTCTCAATCAATCGTCAAGATTATTACCCCAACTAGTGGTGTAATAATCTTAGAACGATTATACAAGTTCTCCAAGCCGGCAGAACAAAAATAATTAAGACAGCTCAAAACTGCCCTGTAAAGAATTCCTCAAACACCTTGCGTGCAGTAGCGACAACAGCAGCTTGCTGGTGGCCGGCAAATAGCAGGTGCTGAACCCCCGTCCTGGCGTGCTCGACCAGCAGCAGCAGGGAACGGCAACGACACCCAGCGGACAGCAGAAACTAGACTCCGCGACGGCACGCGTGAGGTCACTGGCGGCAGACAGTAGGAAAAGTAGATGCAAACAAAAGAACAGAAAAGTAGATGCAAACAAAAAAAGAACAATTCACCAAGATGAATGATTAACTCCAGTAATTGTTCTCCAGAACTGCATCTAGCCTCCGCCCGATCGTCCTCCCTCTCTTGATTGGAGAGATCAATAAATCTCTCTCTAGACTTGAAGACCTAGGCTAGATTGAGAGAGAAGATGTGTTCCTGGAACCCTAGGCACGGGTACTGTTCACGTGAACAGTAGCTCGCCCCAAAAAGCCCAAAAACCCCACCTCTCTCAACCCTAGGTGCCACATATTTATATCTCCAAAAAGGTGGCCCACCTAAATTACAAGACTGCCATTACGCGACGTAAACGACACTAATGGCATGATAATCATATCCAATCAATCACGTCCTCCATGGCAAATTCCCGATGTTCGCGATCCCTCCATCTCCACGATGTGATCCTCGCGATGTCGCCGCACGAACCATCCGAAATCATATCGCGATCGCCGGAAATTTCCATCTTCGGCCACGCCGCCGCACGAGCGTCCCGGTACGTCCTTGGTTTTATGGCTCAACCAAGAAACCGTCCACCGACGTCCTCCTGCCGTGTAGCCAGATACAGTAGACGTACACCGCACAATCTCCGTCCCTCGAACGCGAGCGTCGAACCACCCTTCACCGCCCCGCGGTTCATCAGCATGGCATCCTATCCCCGTTCTTCACAGATTGCCGCATGATTAGTCTCCACCTGTCACCTGCAACCACAGCCTGCCAAGAGACACGTCACACGCACACCGTGTTGTCAATCGCTCATCATAAGGCACTAGCCCCACGGGCATCTCACCAGTCAGCCCACTTGGCACTGCAGCAACCCTTGTCGGTTTGCTGCGGCGATCCTCCACCTACCCGGGTCTCAGGACAACTCTCCTCTTCGGCGTCCGGCTTGGACTCGGCCTTGAGCCGGCCCGGGTCGGGCTAGAAAGGGGAGAAGTCTTCAATCTCCCATGCGGACTCGGCAACACCGCGGACACCCACAATCTACACCCAACGCGGCAGACCCGATCTCCTACAATTCAGTTTGGACATGGCCCAGAGCCGTTCCAGATTGGATCTAGAGAGATCGGGGTCGTGATCACACCGATCAACTACTCCGACTCAGATTCCAGGTCGGATAGAAGTTCGAACAGTAGTTCGGACAACAGTTTGGCAAGTTTCTTACTACCCCGCGAGATCTTCATGGCGTCCAAGGGCGATACCTCCTCATAGGAGGCGCGCTGACTACGCGAGCAGTAGGAGGAGGCCCGCCAACTGCGACATCAACAGGAGGCCGAGCGCGACGCTCGCAACGACGAGCTACGCAAGGCTGGGCGAACCGTCTAGCAACGAATCCTGCAAACAAGAGTCGGCGACCACAACATCTTCGTCACGCCACAGCAGAACGTCATGGCTGCCGCAACCCTACTGGACACGGTTCAGCTTGGGCCTGATCACCAGGCCACCCCAACCATTGCGAAGATCAAGGCGATGATCACCGCTGCTGCTTGTCAGTAGCACCAGCAGTCGGGGGACACCCTCATACTGACCCATCGGTCGGGTTCTCCAGTAGCGGTCTCATCCGCATCAGCGTGACGCCACGCGGCTGACTCCAGTCAGCCGCACGCAGAATCACGCCAGATATCTCTCGGCAACAACAACAACAATCGGCGGCGTCCCCAGTATGACCGCCGCAACAACCAAGATCTCCAAAGCTTTTTACAACGCGATCTCCGATAGGATATCAACGCATGGCGCCACCAACACGAAGATGACGAGCGCTGCCAACTGGAGGACAAAAACGAGTGCTTCGGCCTTCACCACGAGCGGTTCCACCGCCGTAATCGAAGCCGAAGCCCTCTAGCAGATGAAGGGGTACTAGCCTTCACCGAAGAACTACAGCAAGTCGACTGGCCGTTGGGCTTCAAGCCTACCGGAATCGAAAAATACGGCGGCAAGACCAACCCCGAGTCCTGGCTCACGGTCTACACTCTGGCCATTCGAGCAGCTGGAGGCGACCACAAGGCCATTGCTAACTACCTCCCAGTCGCCCTAGCCAACTCGGTGAGGGCATGGCTGACAGGGCTCCCAAAACGGTCGATCGGCTCCCGGGGGGAACTCCAGGAATGGTTCATTGCTAATTTTTAGGGGACTTACGAGAGACTTTCCTCCGAGCATGATCTTTATCAACTACACCAGAGGAAGAACGAGGCTCTCCGTGAGTTCATCAAGAGGTTCTCCGAGAAGCACAACTCGATCCCAATGATCAAGGATGAGGTTGTCATCGCCGCCTTCCACAAGGGAGTCAAAGACATCCCGTTCATCGCTAAATTTACTCAGAAGCCGCCAGCCTCTATCAGGGCTCTCTTCGACATGGCCAACAAGTATGCCAACTCAGCCAAGGTGGTAGCTGAAGCCCTCGACAACAAGAAAGAGCCTCGGTAGAAGGACCAGAAGGCTAAAGCCAACGACGAGCCATCACAAAACAAATCCGGCAACCGCAAGCGGAAGTCAGAGGACGTGGTGGTCAACGTGGAGCGTACTCGGTCATGACAGCCAAAAAACAATGAATACCAGAAAGTGATGAACAGAACCTACCCCTTTCATCCCAAAGGCAAACACGCAGCCAAGGATTGCTTCATGCTCAAGAAGTTTGCTTCCGAGCAGGCTTCATCATCTGGCACTAACAAGGGCAAAGACACGCCAGATCTGGGCCCAGCCGATGACTTTCAAGATCCCCAGGCTGAGCTCAACCATATTTTCGGAGGGCCAACTGTGTACGAATCCAAGAGGAAGCAGAAGCTAACAGCACACGACGTCAACTCGGTCTCTACGGCAGACCCCCTAGTACTTGCGTTGGTCAGAAACGCCCATCACGTTCAACCGCCCGGATCATCTCGATTGGGTTTCACACCCGGGACGCTATCCACTCGTCCTGGACCTGGTCGTCAAAAATATCAAGCTGAAGAAGGTTCTCATAGATGGAGGCAGCGCGCTCAACATCCTCTTCGCCAAGACCCTGGATGAGATGAAAATCCCTAGTTCAGAACTACGGCCGAGTACTGTGCCCTTCCACGGGATAATCCCCGGCCTGTCTTCCACACCCCTCGGGCAGATAACTTTGCCGGTCACCTTCAGCACCCGGGATAACTTCCGGATAGAAAACATCTGCTTTGAGGTCGCCAACTTCGAGACCGCGTACCACGCAATACTCGGATGACTAGCACTCGCCAAATTCATGGCAATACCGCACTATATTTACATGGTGCTCAAGATGCCTGGGCCAGCAAGAGTGCTCTCCCTCCATAGCGATGTCAAGCAAGCCTTCACCTGTGAGAAACAGAGCTGCTAGTTGGCACAAGCGGCAGTCGGACGCAGCAGTATTCGGCAAACCACTACAACTGAAGTCGAGGACGATCAAGTTCCAGCGAAAGAAGTAGCGAAGTCAGGAATTTCAGCGGATTCTGACACGAAGAAGATACCCCTGGACCCTTCCGACCCCTCCAAGACTTCTCTAGTCGGGACCGGACTCGACCCCAAATAGGAAGATGTGCTCATCACCTTCCTCCAGGCGAACAGGGACATCTTTCCTTGGAAGCCTTCTAACATGCCTGGGGTACCAAGGGAGGTGATCGAGCATGCCCTAAATGTCAAGACAGATGCCAAGCCAGTCAAGCAACGGCTACGGTGCTTCACACAGGACCGCAAAGATGCTATTCGGGAGGAGATAACCAAGCTCCTCGCAGCCGGGTTCATCAAAGAGGTCTACCACCCGGATTGGCTGGTGAACCCAGTCCTGGTCCGGAAGTGTTGACGCCAAAATTTGGTATGGTTCTTTATCATATTCGGTTAAGGAGCAGATCAGGGATAAATAATAGAAATTAATCTAGAAGAGACCGAGTTTGGGAAGGGATCGTGAAGACCACGGAGAGGCAGTTAAAATCGTGTCTATTGATTAGGCAGTATTAATATTTTATCTTTTAGGAAACCTAATCTCGTGTACGATCGGGACTTGTTAGTACTTTCCTTCTGTAATTAGGAAGTTCCTGTTTCGTGTCTGATCAGGATTGTATCAACTCGGGGTATAAATACGTATGCCCGGGTGATTTGTAGAGGATATACACACATCAATACAATTTCGGCGCATCGCCACACCTTTTCGATGGGTTCTTGCTTCTCGAGCCGGGTTGCATCGGTTAAGTTCGACCTCCTGCGAGATGGTAAGTCTCATTACCCCGGCTATCGTATTGGCTAGGACTTCCTCGGTTAAGTCCGATATTCTAGTCGGTCTACGGTAGTCGGCTTACCACGATATATCTTCTCTGTCTAAGGCTGCATCAGTTCAGTTTGATCTCTTAGGCCGATTAAGTATATCACATCACGCGTGCATAGTTTTTATCGGCTTATTGGGTGTGGTTTATCCACAGTTTCTGCTGCATCAGTTGGGTCCGACCTACTAAACCGTTTGATAAATTATTCCTGCTAGATCGATAGATTTTATGCAAGCGTTTTATCGGGATGTATAGCCGATAAGTTATCATACAGCACATCATGATTGCATTAGATCTATCGGCTCATCGAGGTTCTTTTATCATTGTCAGTCTGTGCTGCATCGGTTAGGTCCGACCTACTAGACTGATGATAATAATTTTGTCCTTGTTAAGCCGATGGGTGTCCATGCAACGTTCTATCGGAGTGCCTAGCCGATAAGTTATCTTTTATCACATAAAGCTGACTGCATCGTTTATCGATTATTATTTGTTATCTATTCTATCATCGGCTTCTAGCCGATGCATTTAATCATTATTTTGCATATCTACACTTTCATCGGCTTTCCAGCCGATATATATGTTCTATCGGCAGTCGGCTGGTTTATTATTTGCTTATACTATCATCTGTCATCGCAATCGGTTGAATGGCAGATTTGATTTATTTATTTATTTATGCCATCATCGGTTATTTATGCCATCATCGGCTTCCAATCGATGTATAAGTGCTTTGGTTCATATCGGCCATCGGCCGACGAGACGAGTCCAATTCGGCTTCCAGCCGATTGGCTCACCAATCTAATATTTTCTATCTCCTTGTCAATTGCAGGGTCAAATTGACTGGCACGCCTACAAACCTCAAATTTAGGACCTGCACTGGAGCTAAGCAGATCTCCCAGGCCTTCGCGTGTATAGTGCACCGAACCAGATCATCAACTCGTCTTCAGCGTTGATCGGTGATTTTCGGTGTCAACACGTTTTTGGCATGCCTGGTGGGACACAATGTTTCAACATGACTGGAAAAGAGATCAAAACAAACAACATGATTCTAGTTAACATGGAAGATTTAACAGATGAGCAAAGACAGCAAGTCGAGCAGAATATGGCCAATTTTCAGAAACTTTGCTTGGAATCTTTTGGCATGACGCGACAAGGGCCAATTCAGAAGACGCAATTTCCAAAACCAGTTCTGTTCGGTGAATCGAGCCGTACACCACCTGAAAGTCCACCGAAACCCTTGCAAGAGATGGTAAATGAAGCAGTGCATCATGTGCTTATCAATCAATCAGGAATATTGGTGAACACGCTCCATAACCTTATCAAGAAGGCGGTGGATGGATCAATTGCTCAAGAGCCCAATCGGGGTCCTGTTTACCTCCCACCAAAGATAGAGCCAAATCAAGTCACTTATGGCACCAGAAAAGATATACCGGAAAACTTGTTTTCATAGAACCAGGCTGGGGGGCAACAAGATATTCTTGCGGGATACCATCAAACGGCTTATTATGGAGGATATCAACAAAATTATCCAGGAGGTATTGCCGATTCAGGTAATTATCAGAGAGAATATCTTAGGCAGAATCGGTTACCAACTCCACCTATACAGTATCAACAGGAAAACCCAAGGGAGGAGGATTTATCGACAAGGGTTGCAGAGATAGTAAGAGAACAGTTTAGGATAAAACCAAAAGAGCAAACATTTATGTATCGGCATCCATATCCCAAGTGGTTTGACAGAGTTCCATTGCCACACCGATACAGAGTCCCGGATTTCTCTAAGTTCTCAGGACAGGACAACATATCTACAGTAGAGCATATCAGCCAATTCTTGGCACAGTGTGGAGAGGCATCGGCTAAAGAGGCTTTGAGGGTGAGATTTTTCCCCTTGTCATTATCCGGATCGGCTTTTACATGGTTTTCTTGGTTACCGCCAAATTCAGTTTGGGGATGGGCCGATCTAGAGAAGCAATTTCACAAATATTTCTTTGCTGGGATCCACGAGATGAGGCTGACGGACCTAACATCGGTGAGACAAAGGCCAGACGAAACGGTACCAGAATACGTCCAGCGATTTCGGGATGTTAGAAACCAATGTTATAGTTTGAATCTCAGCGATGGACATTTAGCTGAATTGGCTTTCCAGGGTCTCTTATCTCCCATTAAAGAGAGGTTTTCATCGCAAGAATTCGAGTCTCTGGCGCACCTTGTACAGAAGGTATCGGCTCATGAAAGCCGATTTCAAGAAGCAAATGTTTTAGAGAAGGGTTGCTCAAGTGCAAGTTTACTCATCGGGCTCAGATGATGAAGGATCCGATGCTGAGGTAGGACTGGCGAAGTGGGCTAGGAATAAGAAATCAGTGTCATGCCCGTGGATGAAGGATATCGGCAAGGAGGAACGATATGATTTTGACATCAATAAAGCCGATAAAATCTTCGATCTATTACTACAAGAGAAACAGATACAGCTTCCGCCAAATCATGTAATTCCATCAGCCGAAGAACTAAAGAAGAAAAGATATTGCAAGTGGCACAACACAATATCGCACCACACCAATGAATGCAAAGTTTTTCGGCAACAAATTCAATCGGCTGTCGAACAAGGAAGGATCAAGTTTGAAGACAAAAGGCCGATGAAAATTGATGGACATCCATTCCCCTTGAACATGGTTTATGCGGGATCATCGATGAATCAAGCCGATGAAGGAAGGCATCGAGAGTATAGAAGATCTAGAGTTTCTTCATCGCAGCTGATAGATAAATATTCAAAGCGCGAAGAGGAACAGCGGGTTTCGTCATACGAAGAAAGATATAATCCGCATTGGAATTGCCCGTTCTTCTGTTTCTGCTGGGATCAGGGAATGAGATTGCCGTCAATTGAAGATTGCCCTGAATGCAATAATCTGGGTCCTCGGCATATTCAGCAGGAAAGGTTTTTGCAGGATTGGCCGCTTGAAAAAGGGCATCGGTCCATAGTCGGTTAGGGCCGATTCACGAAGAGTTCTTTGAAGAAAATGATATAGAGGGATTGCATGAAGAAGAACAAATCCAAAATCCTCAATGGTGTCCTAGTGGAATATTTACAAAAAATCAAAAGAGAAGGGCACAGCGGCTACAGCACCGAGAGCAACAGGAAGAGCAACGGCGAGATCATGAGGGAGCCGATCATCATCACAAGAAGACTAAACACGTATGGCGTGTGAAGAAAAATGATGATGGGGTTGATCCATCAGCTCCAGTAAACATGGTTTTCTTTTTGCCTTGGGAATACAGAGCGCTTTCATCTGATGAAAAAGACAATGAGGAGGCTTTTGCTCAGTTGACGCTGCAACCCAATCGGGCCATATTTGATAAACCTGAAGAATCAAAGCATCGGCATCTGAAGCCATTATATATCAAGGGTTATGTGAATGGGAAGCCGATGACAAAGATGCTGGTTGATGGGGGGGGCAGCTGTTAATCTAATGCCATATGCTACGTATCGGAAGTTGGGGAAAACCGCTGAAGATTTGATCAAGACAAATATGGTGTTAAAAGATTTCGGCGGGAATCCATCGGAGGCGAAAGGCGTGTTGAACGTGGAATTAACAGTGGGGAACAAGACATTACCTACTACGTTTTTTGTTATCGATGGGAAAGGATCATATAGTCTGCTCCTTGGCAAGAATTGGATTCACGCAAACTGTTGTGTGCCTTCGGCGATGCATCAAAGTCTGATACAGTGGCAAGGAGATCAAGTTGAGGTAATCCTAGCAGATCAATCGACCAACATTGCCATGACAGATTTGCCGGTCTGGGAGGCCGATGGTGTCGATTGTTTGTCTAGAAAAGTGTGGGAGGGGGATTATCTTAAAGTCACCAGTCAAGGGATACAGCCAATTCGGCAAGTCGGCTCCGAGTTGTTACTCTGATGGGCTCCATTGAAGATTTCGAGGGAAAATTAGGACAAGGGTTTACGTCGGCCGATGATTTGGAGGAGATTGATATAGGACCAGGAGATAGGCCAAGGCCGACATACATAAGTAGAAAATTGTGTCCTGAATTTTGGGAGGAGTTAATAAAGTTAATGAAAGAGTATCGAGATTGTTTTGCTTGGGAATATCATGAAATTCCAGGATTAAGCCTATCAATTGTTGAACATCGGCTTCCAATTAAACCAGGATATCGGCCGTTTAAACAGGCTCCAAGGAGATTTAAAGCGGAGTTATATGAGCCAATCAAAGCGGAAATCACAAGGTTATATGATGCAAAGTTTATAAGTCCGTGTCGATGTGCTGAGTGGGTTTCTAATATTGTCCCGGTGGAAAAGAAAAATGGGAAATTGAGAATATGTATTGATTTCCGGGATTTGAATAAGGCTACCCCCAAGGATGAGTACCTGATGCCGATAGCAGATTTGTTGGTGGATGCAGCATTAGGCCACAAGGTTATTAGCTTCATGGATGGCAATGCAGGATACAATCAAATTTTTATGGCAGAAGAAGATATTCATAAGACTGCATTTCGATGTCCTGGAGCTATCGGCTTATATGAGTGGGTAGTAATGACGTTTGGATTAAAGAGTGCCGGTGCGACTTACCAGAGAGCGATGAACTATATATTTCATGATCTCATCAACTTATTAGTGGAAATTTACGTCGATGATGTGGTGGTTAAATCCAAGAGTGATGAAAGCCATATAGCCGATTTGCGAAAAGTGTTGGAAAGGGCAGAGAAATACGGACTAAGGATGAATCCCAATAAATGCGCTTTTGGTGTATCGGCTAGACAGTTTTTGGGTTTCATGGTTCATGAGCGAGGAATTAAAGTTAGTCAATGAAGCATCAGAGCTATCAAAAATACAGAAACACCAGTCAACAAGACAGAGCTACAGTCTTTGATCGGCAAGATTAATTTTGTGAGGAGATTCATATCAAATTTGTCAGGAAGGATTGAGCCTTTTACTCCGTTATTGAAATTGAAAGCCAATCAAGAGGTTGTGTGGGGAGCAGAACAGCAGAAGGCATTTGATGGAATTAAGAGTTATTTAAGTTCCCCGTCTGTTTTGATTCCGCTGCAGAAAGGAGTGCCATTCAAGTTATACTTATCGGCCGATGAAAAATCCATCGGGTCTGTTCTGATACAGGAATTTGACGGGAAAGAGCGAGTTGTGTTCTATCTGAGCAGGAGGCTTTTGGATGCTGAAACAAGATACCCTGCGGTAGAAAAATTATGCCTTTGTCTATATTTCTCGCGTACAAAGTTAAGGCATTATATCCTATCAGCTGAATGTATAGTGATTTGCAAGGCCGATGTGGTAAAATACATGTTGTCGGCTCCAGTCTTAAACGGGCGAGTTGGTAAGTGGGTTTTTGCCTTAACAGAGTTTGACTTGAGGTATGAATCGGCTAAAGCGATCAAGGGACAGGCAATAGCCGATTTAATTGTGCAGCACAGAGGAGTCCATGAAAATTATGTGGAGCCGATCCCGTGGACGTTATTTTTCGATGGATCGGTTTGCAAGCATGGATCTGGTATTGGATTGGTCATTGTATCGCCTCGGGGGGCAAGTTTTGAGTTTGCTTTTACAATTAAACCCTATCGGACCAATAATCAAGCGGAGTACGAGGCGGTGCTGAAAGGACTTCAACTTTTAAAGGAGATCAGAGCCGATATCATAGAGGTTGTTGGAGACTCCTTATTACTGATCAAGCAGTTGTCTGGGGAATATGAGTGCAGAGATGATGTCTTGAGATCATATTATAAAGAGTGTAGAGATTTATTGGAAGATTTCAGGATGGTATCATTGGATCATATTCCTAGAGAGCAAAATTTAGAAGTGTTGACGCCGAAAACCCGCCGGGGGCCGTTCGACGTCTGGGAGACACGCGAAGGCCTGGGAGATTTGCTTCACTCCAGTGCAGGTCCTAAAATGTTGAGGTTCATAGGCGTGCCAGTCAATTTGACCCTGCAATTGACAAGGAGAAAAAGATGTCAAATTCGTGAGCCAATCGGCTGGAAGCCGGCTTGGACTCATCTCATCGGCCGATGGCCGATACGCACTATAGCACTTATACATCGGCTAAAAGCCGATGACGGCAAGAAAAATAACGTAATAATAAACAAGTATTGCACTCACCGATCATTGAAGGGGTGTTCAAAAAACGGGCTATAAACTTGGTAAAATAAACGAACAGAATGCATAAGTAAATAGATTAAATAAACTCTAGCCGATCGTAGTTTAAAGTTACTGGTTTTGCTGTGAAGATACTGCCCACGTCCGTGCTCGGGCCCTTGCTCACATCGGCTCCCGGGATCTTCATCTGCTATCCGTTCTCGTGCCCGGGTTCTTACCTGTGCTCGTGCCCGGGTCCTTACCTGAAGTCGTGCCCGGGAACCTGATTGTGCTCGCATTCGGATCGGCAGAGTGAACCAATCGGCTAACCCTTAGCCGATTGTAACAGTAATGCAGGCAAGGATGTATAACAAGTAGTATAATCAGCTATATTTAACAAGGGATAACTTATCGGCTAAGCACTCCGATAACAACATCGCATAAAACCCATCGGCTTATTAAGAGTAATGTTATTATTCAGTCTAGTAGATCGGACTCAACCGTTGCAGCACAGACTGATAATAGCGAGACCTCGATAGGCCGATAGATCTGATGCGATCGTGATGCTAAAACATGATAACCTACCGGCTATACACTCCGATAAGACGCTTGCACAAAAACCATCGATCTAGCAGGAACAATTTATCACTGCAGTTTAGTAGGTCGGACCCAAACGATGCAGCACAAACTGATGATAAACTGTGATATACCTAATCAACCTATGAGATCAAACTGAACTAATGCAGCCATAGATAAAATAAATATATCGTGGTAAGCCGACTACCATAAACCGACTAGAATATCGGACCTAACCGAGGAAGTCCTAGCCGATAGGTAGCCTGGGTGACGAGACTTACCCTCTCGCAGGAGTTCGGACCTAACCGATGCAGCCCGGCTCGAGAAGCAAGACCCCATCGGAAGGGTGGCGATGCGCCGAAATTGTATTGATCGAGTGATAATTTACAAGGTCCCCGGGCGTACGTATTTATACCCCGAGTTACATGAGTCCTTATTGGACACGGTACATGATTTCCTAACTATAACAGAAAAACTCTAACAAGACCTGACCGGATACGAGGTCAGGTTTCCTAAAGACAAACACTTGCCTAATTAATGGGTACAGTAAATAACTGCCAAACAGCGGTCTTCACGGCCCCTTCCCGAAATCAGTCTTTTCTGGATCAATATCCGCCAGTTGACTGCAATTTCCCCTTTGACCGAATCTGACATAGGGCCTTACCAAATTCTGGCGTTAACAAGAAGCTAATGATCTTGCACAGATTGCTTCTGGTTATCGGCTGAATAGAAAGATTGAGGTTGAAATAGCCGATAGTGATGTTCAGGATAAAGCCGATGATTGGAGATAAGAGATAATTGATTATTTACAAAGTCTGTCATAATTGGTTTCTAGGAAACTTCGGTATAAAGCTAATAAGTATGTGTTACTTGATGGAGAATTATATTATCGGACTTTTGAAGGGGTTCTGCTGAGATGCCTAAATTTGGAAGAAGCCAAGGTGGTTATGTGTGAAGTACATGAAGGTGTTTGTGGAACTCATCAATCGGCGCATAAGATGAAGTGGATATTGAGAAGAGTAGGATATTTTTGGCCGACGATGCTAGAGGATTGCTTTAAATATTATAAAGGATGTCAAGATTGCCAGAAATTTGGAAATATACAACGAGCGCCAGCATCGGCTATGAATCCTATCATCAAACTGTGGCCGTTCAGAGGATGGGGAATTGATATGATCGGCCAGGTTTATCCTCCGTCAAGTAAAGGGCATAAATTCGTATTGGCAGCAACGGATTATTTTACAAAGTGGGTGGAAGAGATTCCTTTGAAGAAAGTTACGTCCAAGGAGGCGATCGAGTTTGTAAAAGAGCATATAATTTATCGTTTTGGAATTCCTCAGACAATAACTACCAATCAGGTATCTATTTTCGTGTCTGATGAGTTTCAACAGTTTGCTGCCAGTATGGGAATTGAGTTATTGAATTCATCACCTTATTATGCTCAAGCTAATGGATAGGCAGACAGGGGCGTAGCCAGGGGGTAGTCCTGGTGGGCTCAGGACTACCCCCGAAATCGGCCCAGAGACACCCCCACCCCTAAAAATTTGGCCCAACAAACTAGCAAACGGGAAGAAAAAAGAAAAGGCTAGGGCATACACAGCAGGAGAGTGACTCGGCGGCTGCCTCCTCCCCCTCCCGACGCCGCGACGCGCCGCCGCCGCCGCCCCGACGCACCGCCCCGACGGCCGCCTGCCCGCCTCCGGCCGCGCTGCCTCCTCCCCCTCCCGACGCGCCGCCCACCGAGGCGCCGCGCCGCCGCCTGCCCGCCTCCGCCCGCCCTTCGCCCGCTTGCTCGCCTCCGCCTCCGTCCTCCAGCGCTCCGCCGCCTCCGGCCGCGCCGCCTCCTCCCCCTCCCGACGCCCCGACGCGCCGCCCGGCGAGGCGCCGCGCCGCCGCCTGCCCGCCTCCGCCCGCCCTCCGGCCGCCTGCCGGCCTCCGCCTCCGGCGCAGCGGCGCTCCACCGCCTCCGCCCACCGAGGCGCCGGCCCGCCGCCTCCGCTGCTCCGTCCTCAGGCCTGCCTGCGCGTTCCTGGCTCCTGCCCCCCTGGAATCAGTCCATATTCCAGAACCAGGTATATTATATTTATATATCCTACCCCTTCTATATCATGTTTATATATATATATATATATATATATATATATATATATATATATATATATATATATGTTGTTTTATATTTTGGTCTGATTGTTCAATGCAATCAGATATTTGTTGTGTGTAGAGTCTAAATTTTTTCTTGTATTTCAATTCTTTCATTCCGTGGACCCCTTATATTAGCTTTCAATAAAATATGTCACGCGTGTTGTCTAAAATGCTTCTTGCCTGCTATATAAATACGTGTCTTAGAGAATAGAACTATTATAGAAGGATATACTAACTTGTTGCCATTGTACTTTCTACTTTGTAGGATTTGTAAAACATGAAGAGGAATGGAGATATCGCATCGCTCTTTCGGAGCCATGAAGCTAAAGCAAAGAAGATTGCAGCCTCCTCTTCTGATCCAGTCGTTGATGAAGCTTCTGTTACTCGAAAAGAACCAATAATTGCGAGCATTGATAAAGCTTCTACTGAAGAACAAGATGCATCTTCTTCTCCTCCTGTTTTGAAAAATGCACCAGGAAATTGCATCTTGACTTCAGCTACCATACAAAGGCAAATTATTGAATGTTGTGCTGATGTAACTACTAGACATATAATTGAAGAACTTGGTAATGACCAATATGCAATTCTTGCTGATGAATGTAGTGATGTATCACATAAAGAACAACTAGCTCTTTGCTTGCGTTATGTTGATAAACTTGAAAGGGTATGTGAGCGGTTTCTTGGAGTAGTTCATGTATCTAGTACTACTTCTTTGTCCCTTAAGGCAACAATTGAGTCTTTACTTAGCGATCATCACCTTACTCTTACTCAAATTCGTGGCCAAGGATATGATGGAGCTAGTAACATGAAAGGAGAGATTAATGGGCTAAAAACATTGATCATGAAAGAGTCTCCTTCTGCTTATTATATCCATTGCTTTGCACATCAACTTCAATTGGTGCTTGTTTCTGTTGCTAAGGAAAATGATGATTGCGTATGGTTTTTTGCTCAAGTTTCTCACTTGCTGAATATTATTGGATCTTCTTATAAGCGTCATGACATGCTTAGAGATGTTAGAGCTCTAAAAGTTATGGAAGCACTTGAATTGGGTGAAATAGAAAGTGGGAGTGGCTTGAATCAAGAGATGGGGTTAGCTAGGCCCCGTGACACTCGATGGGGTTCTCATTTCAAAACTATATTGCATATTATTGAAATGTATTCCACAATTCATGAGGTACTCATAACTCTTGGAAAAGATCCCACACAAAGGAATGATTGGCCGAGGATACATGCTGTGGTTGGAGCTTTTGAATCATTTGACTTTGTTTTTAGTGCTCATTTGATGCTTGACATTCTTGGATATACAAACGAGTTGTCTCAGTCTTTGCAAAAGAGAGACCAAGATATTGTTAATGCAATGTCACTTGTAAGTTTAGCAAAGGAAAGAATGCAGAAAATAAGATCTAATGGGTGGGAAGACTTCTATCAAGAAAAAGTTGTTTCATTTTGCACCAAACATAGCATTAAAGTTCCAAGCAAGGATGATAAATATGTGCCTCATGGAAGATCTGCACGGTTTTATCCTGATCAAACAAATGATGATCATTTTAGAAGAGAAGTATATATTGGTGTCATTGATAAAATTAGTCAAGAACTTGATAGTAGGTTTGATGAGGTTAATATGGAGCTGCTTGTTTGTATGTCAGCCTTGAATCCCTCTAATTCATTTGCTTCCTATGATGCACAAAAAGTACTTCGACTTGCCAAGTTTTATCCTAAGGACTTTTCAAGTATGGATCTGAGAAGGCTTGAATTCCAAATTGATACTTTCATTGATGATATGAGAAAAGATGATAGATTTGAAGACCTAAAAATACTTGGTGAGCTATCTATTAAACTTGTTGAAACAAACAAACATGTTCTTTATGATTTGGTGTATTTGCTTCTTAAGTTGGTATTGATCTTACCGGTGGCAACTGCAAGTGTTGAGAGGGTATTTTCTGCATTGAGCCTAGTGAAGACCAAGTTGAGAAACAGTATATGTGATGATTTATTGAATCATTGCTTAGTCACATATATTGAACGAGATATTTTCTCCCAAGTTTGTGAGGAAGATATAATAAATATGTTCATGGCTAAGAGCAAGCGAAGATTACGGTAGCGGCATTATAATCTTCTATGTATGTGTAACATCTTTGAATATTTAGAATTATCTATATTGTAATGCTTGTACATTTTGAACTATCTATGTTGTAATGTTTGTATATTTTGAACTTGCTATAATTAGAATAGTCGATTATTGATGACATAAAATATTATTTGCATATTTATATCGCTTTTTAGCAAAATTTGTACTTATATATGAGATTTATGGTGTTAAAAAATTTTGGTATGTGATGTGAACTTGTGAGTTAGGACTACCCAACTAAAAATTCCTGGCTACGCCACTGCAGGCAGAAGCTTCGAATAAGAGTTTAATCAAATTAATCAAGCGAAAGATTGATGAACAGCCGCGAAGATGGCATACTACGCTAGCCGATTCATTATGGGCCTATCGGATGGCGTGCCATGGATCTACTAGGGTGCCACCATACCAGTTGGTATATGGACATGAAGCAGTTTTACCTTGGGAAATTAACATCGGCTCTAGGAGAATTTCTTTGCAAAATCAATTGACAGCCAATGATTATTATAACTTGATGACGGATGAACTCGAGGATTTGGCTCAGAATCGGTTAAGGGCGCTGGAAAGGATCAAGGAAAATAAAGCTAGAGTGGCTAGACATTCCAACAAAAAGGTGATGAGTAAATCATTTGCTGAGGGGGATCTTGTATGGAAGTTGATTTTGCCGATCGGGTCCAGAGATAGTAAATTCGGAAAGTGGTCACCTAATTGGGAAGGGCCCTATCGGATAAATCGTTGTGTGCCTGGCAATGCGTATATATTGGAGGATCTTGAGGGAACAGAGTTCGCTAGAGCACTTAATGGGAAGTATCTCAAGAAGTACTATCCTAGCGTTTAGATCAACTCCTAAATCAGCTGAGTGCGGCTGATTTCTAAAATAGTTCAAGGCAAGAGCCGATGTTGTTACATCGCCTAAGATAGCCGATATCAATTGGTATCGCCTTTAGATCAAACAAATAAAAATTATTAAGCAAAGATGGAGTAAGATGAATAGGTAACGAAGCCGATCGAATTATATTACAACAAAAGGGGATTGTGTATCAGGGCAACGTCATAGTTATCAGTAAAGATTTTACAAGAATTGTAGGATTGTTTCGATCGCGCATAGGCGGATCTGGTCAATCTCACCAATGGTGTGAATATCTTCTTCGTCGGAGCCCAGGATAGTCTTTAAGTTTTTGCGCCGATGAATAACTTGACGCACTGCTGCCGCAACTTTGGCTTCTTGATTTTGTACAGCTTGTGGCAGGCCAATGAGCTAGTATTTTGTTGTTTCGATGTCCTTGAGGATTTTTTCAAGTATTGCCAGCAGATCGGCTTCCCTTTTCTTCAGCTGGTCCAGTTTGGATTGGAGTTCTTGAGGGGCAGCTGCCATATCGTCAAGCCTTTTCTTCTTTGTTTGAGCTGACAGTCGATCGTTTTGGATGTCTTGGGCTATGATATTCTGATCAGCACAATCGGTTATGCGCCGCCTAAGCTTGATGAGTTGGAATTTGTGGGATTCTAGATATGCTGCAGGGGTCAATGCGTCGACAAGCTCTTCGGGTAAATGGTGCTCAATTTCTGCAAATCTTGCCCGGATCGGCCCGCAGTCTTCCACCAAGGCGTCGATTGGGTTTTCCAGCAGACGGATAATATTCATCAAGTACTCGTGCACGTCAGCTGAGAAAGATGGTTTAGTTTCTACGCTGGTGGCTGTTTCTTCATCTGCTTCCAAGTACTTGCCGATGTCGAAGGAGAATAGATCGGCTAAGGACTGCAGGTTGATATCGGTAAAAGGATCAGTAAAGAGTCAAAATGAAATATGGGTGTAAAGAGATTACCTGAGGCAGGACATCGGCAGCTTGAGCGACATCGGCATCAAGTGGATGAGGGGGTTGTTCGTCAGGATGGCCGATGCCTGGCGGTGAAGTAGTAAGAACGGCCTCAATGTCGGCTTGGGGGCTGGATGCTGGAGTTGGAACGGCTGGAGACGTCATCGGCTCGATACTTGTAAGGATGTTAGGTGAAGGTTGAGGTTCGGGAGCCGATGACTCGAGCTGAAAATAAGATTGATAATGAAAAGATGGAAACAGATAGTAGTATCAAGATTTAGCACATACCCGTGGGGATGAAGGAGACGATGTTGTTTCAACAGTAGGTGGCACCGTGACCACGATATCGGCACTAGTTTTCTGCTTCTTTTGAGAAGGGCGAAATGCCAGCTTCTTGCGTTTTGGTCTTGTCGGCCGTGGCGTCCGGAGAAGAGCCGATGGAGAGGGAGCACCATGCCCCAAGTACGGATTGGCCGATGGTGGTTGGTACAGGATCGGCCGGCCACTGGTTCTTGTTGTCAGTGGCTCCTTGTCGACGGCCTGCAAAATTAGATTATGAGAGATGATTGAAGATGATTGAAGCTTATGGGATCTTACCTCTTCATCGGATTCGATGTAGTCGGCGTTGAGGCGAGAGCAGTAATGGATGGCCGATAAGTTGAACAAGTGTTTCCTCCATTCTGACCACCATCGGGCGAAGAGCTTTGTATTGGCAGTACATACTTCCATGTCGGTGGTGGTGCCCGGAGGTAGGGATTCTGTTAGAGTCTGCATCCGATCATACTCTAAATCCTTGTTGACCTTACCCCGGGCTTGAAGTTTCTCAATAAAGAATAGGCCGATTGGAAGTTGACCGAGACCAAGCTGGCAGGAGCCGACTGATGGATGATAGAATTCGTATGATGGTTGTGATCGGCCCTGAGAGAAGCTAGTCGGTAGTAGACAAGGAGTAATAGCCGATCGAAATATGGTCTTTGACTCATTATCGGCCAGAGCATCAAGTGGATTGAAATTGGAGGGCATCTCAAATGATGATGCATCGTCATACGCGAACCAAAGTGTGGCCTCCTTGGTGAAGCCATAATAAAACCCTTTGAACCATTGGCTGAGTCCGACGGGTGTCATTTTGCAGCCAGGGAGGGCCGATGCAGCTTCACCCATGGAGATACATCAGCGATAGATGGGTTCCTGGTCTTCTGGATAATTGGCTAAGAAAGATTGATTGAGGAAGGAAGTCCCAGGAATGGCCTTGGAGGTGTAGACATTGAGCCATAATTGCACAAACCACCAAGGACCCCCGATATGGCCGACTGGCTGGCCGGCCGATAGCTTGACTGCCGCCTGATGCAGCAGTTGGTAAGTGGCGCCAAGGAGGTATTGCCCCAAGGGGACTTGTTTCCGATCGGCCAAGCATTCTGCCAGGCACTGCATGTTGGTTGTTCGGCCAAGTGTTGCACCACCAAAAACGAATCGTTCTAACCACAAGTTCAAGAAAGCAACATGTTCCCGATTGTCGACTGGCCCAGTTTTCTTGTTGTGGATTGATATATACTTGGACCAACCGCCGGTGTTCTTCGTCTGAAGCCGATGAGTAGGCTTAAATTGGAGGCTGAAGGGGTTGATGTAACTTGTGGTGTTGAGGCAAGTGAGCATGGTCACATCCGTCAAAGTTGGGGTCGTCGGACCATGTCCAAATAGGTAAGCATTGAGGGCATCCGACCAATAGTATGAAGCTAATGCAAGCAGAGATTCGTTCTTCTCCATCTCGGCCAGGGAAAGATTGATGCAGTGACCGATATCTGATTCTTCCTAGAGAGTTTTCTTGGAGGCTGATACTCTAATGTACCAGTTCCTCCACCCGGGAAGCTTGCTGGGCCATGATCTGAAGCTGTTGGTCCAATCGCTAGCCAGCATAGCAGAGTTCTTGAGAGGGAGGCGTTGGGTTTCGGCGTTGATAAAATCTGTAGGGTCTTCGCTACCCATGGGGCCATGATAAAAGAAATTTGGATAGTCGGCGGCCGGAATCAAGACTTGGCTTCTAAGGTGCTACAGTAAACAAGAACGCAACGAAGAACGGATGAAGAACATGGCAGATTGGATCTATCTAGATTACGAAGCAGAGGAAATGATCGGATAGAAGGATTACCTTAGGAACTGTAGTTGCTAATGCCATAGCGCGGGAAGAAGATGAACGGGGAATCGGCAGTTGAAGAAGAGATTTGCGATGGTTCGCCTGGGTTCACCGGAGCTCGTCGAGGCCTTGGAAGTTGAAGCGGGAGGGCTCTGGTGATGTAAAAGCGTAAAGAAAGAGGCTAGGAAGGCGAAGCGGTTTATAGAGGTATGATGACCGGGTGGGAATCGAGGCCATTGGCACTATTTCAAACAATTAAGGAAAGTGGGCTACCTTGGGCTGCCTCGGTGTGAAAGGAATCTGAAAGCCCAGACGAGAGAATTTCGAAGTCTTATGAAAAACTCCGAAATTGGGGGGCATGTGTTGACGCCAAAATTTGGTATGGTTGATCACGGATAAGTAATGGAAATTAATCTAGAAGAGACCGAGTTTGGGAAGGGATCGTGATGACCACGGAGAGGCAGTTAAAATCGTGTCTATTGATTAGGCAGTATTAATATTTTATCTTTTAGGAAACCTGATCTTGTGTACAATCGGGGCTTGTTAGTACTTTCCTTCTGTAATTAGGAAGTTCTTGTTTCGTGTCCGATTAGGACTGTATCAACTCGGGGTATAAATACGTATGCCCGGGTGATTTGTAGAGGATATACACACATCAATACAATTTCGGCGCATCGCCACACCTTTTCGACGGGTTCTTGCTTCTCGAGCCGGGTTGTATCGGTTAAGTTCGACCTCTTGCGAGAGGGTAAGTCTCGTTACCCCGGCTATCGTATCGGCTAGGACTTCCTCGGTTAAGTCCGATATTCTAGTCGGTCTACGGTAGTCGGCTTACCACGATATATCTTCTCTGTCTACGGCTGCATCAGTTCAGCTTGATCTCTTAGGCCGATTAGGTATATCACATCACGCGTGCATAGTTTTTATCGGCTTATTGGGTGTGGTTTATCCACAGTTTCTGCTGCATCAGTTGGGTCCGACCTACTAAACCGTGTGATAAATTATTCCTGCTAGATCGATAGATTTTATGCAAGCGTTTTATCGAGATGTATAGCCGATAAGTTATCATACAGCACATCACGATTGCATTAGATCTATCGGCTCATCGAGGTTCTTTTATCATTGTCAGTCTGTGCTGCATCGGTTAGGTTCAACCTACTAGACTGATGATAATAATTTTGTCCTTGTTAAGCCGATGGGTGTCTATGCAACGTTCTATCGGAGTGCCTAGCCGATAAGTTATCTTTTATCACATAAAACCGACTGCATCTGTGGGCACCCCGGAAGTGCATTATGAAGAGTAACTATTACGGCAACGCGAACTATCTAGATGGATGGGGTCTCGAATAAAACCCGAATAAATGCGGTAACCATCCATCCTCATCGCAGACTTGCCATAATCTTTACCCACTCACAATACAAATCCAAAATGCCGAGAAGTGTACAAGGGAGATAATCATAAGGATAGCTTACCAGTCCTCTCCGTCATATGCCCGTCAAACCACTCGATGGTGGCGACCAAATGTGATACGTACCCCAGAGGACTCGAACCACAATAGCTATCCCCCAACCATCTCAATTATACACAACTCATACTCATGTTTAGCTAGTCCCCAGGAAAGCGACTAGCCTCACACTTTCATTACAAGCAATTGATAAACATCACAAGTACTCTAAACATGGATAAACGAGCAGCAGAGTTACAAATATTACATAGAGGGTTCGCACCCTAATTCATCACAAAGTGACAGAAAGATTTGCAGTGGAATATAAACACAAAAGACAAGAACCAGTGGTGCCAAACCCAAACACAGGGCAACCGACTAGGGTTAGAGCATAACTTCGACTACGCATTATCCTCACCACCCTCGGCGGGATAACAGTAGATCACACCACTGTCGTCGTTGTCCTCACCTGAAAAGATGCAACGTGAGTACGAATGGCACTCCGCAAGACTTACACAATATTCATAGTACAAAGGAGAAATGCTGGTCTCTACATCAAGGAAAAAGGCTATGTTGATTTGGTTTTGCATAAAGCCAAGTTTGTTGAGCAAATATACCTTGAAACTATAAGCATTTGCGAAAAACTAGCAATCTGAAATTTTAGGACAGCAAGTATATAGTTCTGAAAATGGAATATAAATGAGCATAATCCCATGCTCTAACATCATCTATGGGCCACCATTGCCCAAACACTTATGCTACTCAAGCATATCATTGTTTATGACTAAATCAAGTCATATTTAACCTCAAATTTTCTTAAATAAAAATCCATCCATCCATGACTATCCTAAGTCATGGTAACCATATAATTCCCATAACTACATATCCCAAGTTGGATGCTAACACAATTGAGGAACACATCAAGCGTCGTCCGTAACCGTGGACACGGCTATTCGAATAGTTCTTACTCTGATCAGAGGTGTACATCTTTACCCACACGATGTGATAGAAGCCAAACGGCTACACTCTAGTTTGATTTGTACCGGCCAAGTACCCACACTCTACACATCGAGTGCGGACTAGAGGTCACAACAAAACCTTTTGCATGCTTAGCCCCAACCACCTAAACCACGTCTGGGCCCCCGACAACTTAGCCCCACACACAAGGTGACTAAGGCGGGCTCACCTTCGTGGGAGGCACCTCCGGCCACAGCTAGGCGCGCTCGAGGTCCTCCAACGGAAATCCCTCCTCACGACTGACGGACGGGCGTAGATGGCCACAGCCTCCCGTGCTACTGAGTTCAGCCGTCCCATTACCGGCGTGTGGAAGTACGTAGGGTGCTTGAATAGACGTCAACCTGCTCGGTCCTTAATGACCCAGACAGAGCTACGTGCATCGGGGAAACACCATCCCTTCATCGCCCTATCATCCGTCCAAGTCAAACATATTATCAATTATTACTCAGAAGTTATTCTTTTCAGATTTTAACTCATCCCTGCGTATTAAACTAGTTTTGAACCGATAGCTCCATCTATCGGATTTCTCTAAGTCTAGAAATAAGCAGGGCTAAGCATTCGGTAAAATAAAAGTATTTTAAAGTCCTTAACCAGTGGTGACAAGGTATCAGCATGGTATCAACAATCAAGGGATGGAAATGCATACAATTGGGTATAATTGACTCTACCCGTTTTCCCCCATTTTAAACTGACCAACACATGCATATAGATATTGTTTTCGCAAACAAATCACTTTATTGAAGACATAGGTTCAATATGCTTAGATGCTTGCCTTGCTGCAGCGATGGTTCACACTGAACTTGAGGTCCTTGCTCCACGTACTCCGAATTGTCTGAATCTACCGATAAACAGCGAATATGCAAATAAGAAGCAATTAAACATGTCTATGCAACATGATCAATTAATTATGAGATAATTACAGTAGGTAGGGCATGTCCTAACAAGATTTTAGGAGAAAGAACCAAGTCATTTGCATCTCTGGATTGGGAGATACAAAAATAACAAGGTAGAAGGGCTGAAAATGGCAGTTTCGCAATTATTTATTTTGAACCCTTAAGTTATTATATTTAACTGACATCTTCTATTAAGATTTCATAAAGGCATGCATTTTTATATAAAAGAGCATAGCCTACTGGTTCCAACAAAATTTGGTTCACTGAAATTTGATTTAAAATGATTTAGTTGTGAATTTTACAAATTTATCAAAAGGAAAGGTTAGAAATTACTTTGGGCCTATTTTGGGAGATATTTTTATGAAATACGAATTTTCCACAGTAAGGTTACAATTTTCTGAGATAAACCAAAGTGGTTTCACATTTTTAGCAATTAGGATGAATTTTCTAGAAATTTATAAACTTATAGGTTAACAAAAGGTATATAAAGGTTATTTCCATTTTTAGAGAAAAATACTACACAGAAATTCTCACTTTTTATTTTACAACATTGAAGAGGACATTTTTATGAATCCATAGAAATTTTGTTCACCTCAAAAGGAGTTACAATGGATTTTATAGAAATATTTGAATTTCTCTAAGCATAAAATAAGTTATTTTTGCGTTATATTATTTTATGGATATTTCCTGTACAGAAGTGGTATTATTTCATTTGACAGTATTAAAGTCCACAACTTTAAAGAATGAATAAAATTGGTTTCACTCAAAAAGGAATTAAAATGAATTACTTATGGATTTTCAAAGTTTGGCTATTTTTCTGTTGGAAAAATATTTCAGCTTAACCTTTTTCTAAATCTTTCTTCTTTTCTTATTTCTCTTCCAGGTGGGGCCAGTGCGCCATAGAGACGAAGCAGAGCAGGCGCAGACATACTAGGGGCGGCGAGACAATGGAACGGACCGTCCGGTCCAGGAGAGGATGGTCCGGCGAGGCAAAGAGTAGAGCCGGCGACAACGGATCGGACCGTTCAAACACGGAGAGGATGGTCTGGTGGGGTGAAACAAAGGAGGACTGAGCCGGCGAGCTTCTCGGCGGCGGCGACGGCGAACGGCGGCGTTTCAGACGGCGCAACCAAAAGAGGAAGTGAAGAGGGGACTAAGGCGAAGCTGTCGGTGGCGGTCTCGTCGCTGGCGGTGGCCGGAGCTAGACACGGTGGTGGCGCAAGCGGCGAGGCACTTCGGGTCGACGATGCAAGAGAGACTACGGTCTGTTGCTGGGCAAACCAGTGCATGCACAAGGTATTAGGGGACTCCAGGAAACTCACCCTGCGATTGCCCGAGGTGGAGGAGGGCTAGACAGTGGCGACGACGGCGGAAACTTGCCCGGCGGTGGCGGAAGCTTCGGGCTCCTTGACAGTGGCTTGCTCCCGTCGGTCTGCGGCCAAGGCGAATGGTTCCCGAGGTCAGTGGCTTCCTAAGGACGGCTCCTTTGCAAGGAATCGGGCTGAGACCTACCAAAGAGAAAGAAATCAGCGGCGGCGGCAGTTGGCCGGAGAGGAAGAAGATGGCCTCGATCTCAAGCTTCACTGGACCATCTCCCGATTCCTTCTGGCGGCGATCTCCTGGAGGCAAGACGACGTTGCTGGCGAGCTGGCTCGGTCGGCGGTGTACTGTATCGGCCAGAACGACCAGGATGTCCCGGCGGCAGCGTTGTAGAGCAGAGGGCGAAGCACGACGGCTTCGACCGGTGATCCTAGGGCAACCAAGTGCAAAAATGGAATGTTCAGAAGGTATAGATCATGTTCCTGAAGCTTAGAAAGGATGGAGCTCACCGGAGTAAGCATGGGCTCGATCGAACAGCTTCGGCAGTGAGGGAAAATGGCTCTGTCTCCGGTGATCTTTGTGGATACTGTCGTTTTCTCCGGTGGGAGCGTGAAGAGGATGAGGAGGAGGTTATGCTGGCGAGATTAGAGGCGACATGGTCGAGGTCTCCAAGGTTTGAGCTCATCTAGGTCTCTCTGTGTGCGCTGTGAGGGAGAAAGAAGGAGGCAGTGACACGTTGGCTCATGCAGTGCTGAGTTGCTCCATCTCCACAGTGTCCTTCGTGGGTCCCACACGTCAGAGAATACTTTTCTACACATTTGTGGTTAGGCTTAGCCTATGACCTGTGGGTCCTTGGAGTTAATTCCTATGGAGAGGAGAGGCATGGGTAGAAATGGGGTGAAACTCACTGTCCCAAGACTGGCAGAGGCTTACAGGTGGGCCAGGGTCCTGTGGGTCCCACTGGTCAGTGAGAAAAGAGAGGAGAATACTCTAGAGACTGTTTTGTGAGCTGTATGGACAGCTGTCTTGCATCTGTGATTTCAGCAGATAAATAACGGAGATAAATTATGGGAAAATTACTGGAGATAGAGGAAGATGTGTTTAACATTCTGAAAAAATTTCGTTGCTAGAAGTGGTCTGGTTCATCTCTGGTGAAAAAGCAAAGTAGGCACACTGATCCAGTTTTGCTGCAGTCTCATTTGTTTCTCTAGTGCCTTGATCTTATCATTTTATGTGTTTTCTTTGGGAGATAAATTAAACCAAAATTCCCGATTTTAGGGTTCATGTTGGCACACACTTTGGCAAAAGGGCTCTGTCTAATTAGTCTTCATGTTCATGTGGTAAATTTTAGAAGTAAGCCAATTTATTTCAGCTAGCTTCCCAGCTTTGCTGATTTGAGGGACTTGGTTGAAGTATTTATTGAAGTGATAAAATTATGTAAAATTTACAGTGGGTTAATTAGGTGAGATAGTGTTTAAAGGAATTTTTCCATGATTTTATGTGCAACGAAAACATCTTTAGAAAATCCTTAGACCATACAAAGGCATAAGTCAAGGGAAAGGTTCCAGGCTGAAGCTTGTTTGAATTTTTAAGAGGTCTAGACTAATGAAATAAATTCTGGAAAAATTATATTGATTCATGATAAATAAACTAGTATTTGAATATATTATTTTCCACATATGTTTCTGTTCAACTTGATGCACTTTTTTGGTAGAGTTTGGTGTTTACCGATTAGGGTTTAGGTATTGAGAGTTTGACAATACTTGAAAACTTTAATTTCGCATGAAGCGACATTGCAAGGATTTTGTTTGTGCACTCTACTGGCAGTAGGTCATGGCACTAATTACCTGAAATTAGATTTTGGGGCTATGACAGCATCGTTTATCGATTATTATTTGTTATCTATTCTATCATCGGCTTCTAGCCAATGCATTTAATCATTATTTTGCATATCTACACTTTCATCGGCTTTCCAGCCGATATATATGTTCTATTGGCAGTCGGCTGGTTTATTATTTGCTTATACTATCATCTGTCATCGCAATCAGTTGAATGGCAGATTTGATTTATTTATTTATTTATGCCATCATCGGTTATTTATGCCATCATCGGCTTCTAGTCGATGTATAAGTGCTTTTGTTCATATCGGCCATCGGCCGATGAGACGAGTCCAATTCGGCTTCCAGCCAATTGGCTCACCAATCTAATATTTTCTATCTCCTTGTCAATTACAGGGTCAAATTGACTGGCACGCCTACAAACCTCAAATTTAGGACCTGCACTAGAGCTAAGCAGATCTCCTAGGCCTTCATGTGTATAGTGCACCGAACCAGATCATCAACTCGTCTTCAGCACTGATCGGTGATTTTCGGTGTCAACAGGAAGAAGAGTGGTAAATGGTGCATGTGTGTCGACAACACCGACTTGAACAAAGCTTGTCCCAAAGATCCATTTGGTCTACCCAGAATAGATCATGTGGTGGATTCGACAGCGGGGTGCGAACTTCTCAGCTATCTCGACTGTTACTCGGGATACCATCAAATCAGCTTGAAGAAGGAGGACTGCCTGAAGACTTCTTTCATCATGCCGTTTGGAGCATATTGCTACATTACCATGCCGTTCGGTCTGAAAAACGCTGGTGCAACATATCAACAGGCAATTCAGTGGTGTCTACACACTCAGATTGGGTGCAACGTGGAGGCATATGTCGATGACGTGGTGATCAAGACAAAGTCCAAAGAAGACCTCATCGCTGACTTGGAGGAAACCTTCAAAAATCTTCGAAGATTCAAGATGAAGTTGAACCCAGAAAAGTGCACCTTTGATATGCCATCCGGCAAGCTACTCGGCTTCATCGTATCGCATCATGGCATTGAGGCAAATCTAGAGAATATCAATGCAATCATGAACATGGCACCCCCGACTAACCAGAAGGACATCCAGAAGCTGACAGGCTACATGGCAACACTCAGCCGGTTTATCTCCCGACTAGACGAACGAGGCATGCCCTTCTTCAAACTCCTAAAAAAAGCAAACAATTTTCAATGGACACCCGAAGCCCACCAAGCCTTCGAAGACTTCAAGAAATTTCTCACATCACCACTAGTGTTGGCATTACCTATGCCTCAAGAGCCATTAATGCTATATCTGGCGGCAACCACTCTAGTAGTCAGCACGGTGCTGGTAGTTGAGTGATCCAAACCGGGTCACATACAGAAAATACAAAGGCCAGTTTACTTTGTCAGCGAGGTCCTAGCCGACTCAAAGATGAGATATCCTCAGGTCCAGAAGCTATTGTACGGCCTACTCATTACTATCCAGAAGCTGGTGCACTACTTTTAATCGCATCAAGTCACGGTGATCACATCGTATCCACTCGGGGACGTCCTTCACAACCGTGAGGCCACTGGCCGAATCACGAAATGGGCACTTGAGTTGATGGCTTTCGACATCACCTTTCAGCCACGGACAGCAATCAAATCTCAAGCTCTAGCCAACTTTGTGGCTGAGTGGATAGAAGTCCAGATGCCTTCAACAACAGTGAAGCTAGAGTACTGGACAATGTACTTCCATGGTTCTCTACGGATCGACGGCGGGGGGGCTGGTGTCGTACTGACGTCACCCACCGGTGAAAAACTCAAGTATGTTCTCCAGATTCACTTTTCGGCTTCCCACAATGTCGCCGAGTATGAGGCACTCATCCATGGGCTTCGCATTGCTGTATCACTCGGCATTCGTTGAATGGTTGTACGCGGGGACTCCCAACTAGTGGTTAACCAAGTCATGAAAGACTGGACATGTCTCGACGATACCATGGCGGCATATTGTTGTGGAGGCCATGGGCCCCGGGGTACCTCATCACAGGCATATGGGCCACTCGGATAGAGGATGGGCCTAGTCTTGTAATTAGAGATATAGTAGCACTCGGTAGACTTTGCCTTGTACGATAAGGAATATACAGTCTTAATCGGGCAAGTTATATCTCTAAGAGGAAATCCCTTGGCCGTAGTTTTGCTGGGATTCCTACCTTGTACCCCTGTCCCCCAGTATATAACAGGAAGCAGGGCGCCCCATGAGGGTAGATCAACACAAATCCTCAAAGGAATAACACCACAACTGGACGTAGGGTATTACCTCACATCGAGGGCCTGAACCAGTATAAATCTCCCCGTGTTCCTTTGCAATCCACCAAGTTTCCATCTGCCGAGTAGCCCTATATTCATATTGCCGGTGTAAAACATCGACAGTTGGCACGCTAGGTAGGGGCTTCGGCGAGATCTACATCAACAAGCTCGATGGATCCAACAACAGGAGTCGATGGCGACAAATTCTCCGCGAAGACATAATTTCATTCGGAAGCCTCGACTTCATCGCCGACATGTTTGGCAACCTCGCCTTGGTCGACGCAGATCCAATCCAACCGGCTGAGGAACCATCCGACTTTGTGCTAGTTGGCCAACAAGACACCTGTTAACACCAAAATTTGGTACGGTTTGTTATCAGGTTCGGTTAAGGAAAGCTATATCAGCCGATGGAAGCTAATCCAGAAGAGCCGGAATTTGGAAAGGAATCGTGAAGACCACAGCATGGTGGTTTAGTATTTTATCTATAAATTAAGCAGGGATAATAATTTTTAGGAAACCTGATCTCGTGTCCGATCAGGGCTTGTTGTCTTTCCTTTTATAATTAGGAAACTCCTGTTTCGTATCCGATCAGAACTGTATCAACTCGGGGTATAAATACGTATGCCCGGGGACCATGTAAACTATCTCACAGATCAATACAATTCGGCGCATCACCACCCTTTTTGACGGGTTCTTGCTTCTCGAGCCGGGGTGCATCGGTTAGGTCCAAACTCCTGCGAGAGGGTAAGACTCGTCACCCCTTACCACGGTGTATCTATTCTGTCTACGGCTGCATCAGTTAGGTTTGATCTGTTGGGCCGAGTAGATATATCACATCACTCGTGCGTAGATTTATCGGCTTACTGGGTGCAATTTATCATCAGTTTGTGTTGTATCGGTTCAGTCCGACCTACTAAACTGCCAACGATAAGTTATTCGTGCTAAGTCGATAGGTTTTCACGCAAGGGTTTTATCGGAATGTATAGCCGATAAGTTACCATATAGTTCATCACAATTGCATTAGATCTATCGGCTCATCAAGGTTCTTTTATCATTATTAATCTATGTTGCATCAGTTTCGTTTGACCTAATAGATTGATAGTGATAGATTTACCCTTGTTAAGCCGATGGATGTTTATGCAATGTTCTATCGGAGTGCCTAGCTGATAGGTTATCTTTTACTATATAAAGCCGACTGTATTGTCTATTGATTATTATTCTGCATATCTAATCTATCATCGGCTTCTAGCCGATGTACAAGTGTTTTCTCGGCAGTCAGCTAGCTTATTTACATATATCATCATCGGCTTCTAGCCGATGTACGAGTTACTATCGGCAATCGGCTGGAGGAATTCTGTATTGGTCCGACGGCCGATTGGATCAATGTCAAACTTTTTCTATCTCCTTGTCAATTGCTGGGTCAAATTGACTGGCACGCCCGCGAACCTCAACAATTTAGGACCTGCACTGGAGCTAAGCAGATCTCCCAGGCCTTCGCGTGTCTCTAAGACGCCGAACCAGATTGTCGGCTCGTTCCCGACGCTGCCGGCGGTTTTCGGCGTCAACACGTTTTTGGCACGCCTGGTGGGACACGGAACTTCAACATGGCTAGAAAGGAGGTCAGCACAGACAATATAATCCCAATCACCATGGAAGATTTGACCGAAGAACAAAGACAACAAGTGGAGCAGAACATTGCTGAATTTCAGAAGCTTTGTCTAGAATCCTTTGGTATGACAGATCAAGGGCCGATTCAGAAGTCACAATTACCAAAACTTGTTCTGGTTGGCGAATCGAGCCATACATTGCCTGCAAGTTCACAGAACCCACTTCAAGAGATGATTAATGATGCAGTTCACCATGCATTGATCAATCAATCTGGAATATTGGTGAACACATTACAGAGCTTGATCATGAAGGCGGTGGAGCCGATTCAACTGGCTGGGGGGCAACAAGATGGAATTCCTCAAGGATATCATCAAACTGCATACTATGGGGGGCATCGACAGAGTCATGCAGGAGCTGTCCCTGAGTATAATTATCAGAGAGAATATCAGAAGCAGAATCGGCTACCAACTCCACCTCTGCATTATCACGTCGAAGATCCAAGGGAAGAAGATTGGACAGCAAGAGTCACAGAGGTGGTGAGAGAACAGTTTGGTTTAAAACCAAAGAAGGAAACATTCATGTATTGGCCTCCATATCCAGATGGTTTGATAGAGTTTCGTTGCCGCGCCGATACAGAGTACCAGACTTCTCCAAATTCTCATGGCAAGATGATGTATCTACAGTGGAGCATGTCAGCCGATTCTTGGCTCAGTGTGGAGAGGCATCGGCTGAAGAAGCTTTGAGAGTTAGATTTTTCCCGCTATCATTGTCTGGATCGGCCTTCACATGGTTTTCTTCGTTACCACCAAATTCAGTTTAGGGTTGGGCCGATTTGGAAAAGCAATTCCACAAATATTTCTTTACTGGGATTCAGGAGATGAGTTTAACAGATTTAACATCGGTAATACAGAAGCTGGATGAATCAGTCACAGAATATATCCAGCGGTTTCGTGATGTTAGAAGCCAATGTTATAGTTTAAGTCTAGATGATGCACAGCTGGCCGAGTTAGCATTCCAAGGTTTGTTGGCTCCGATCAAGGAGAGATTTTCATTAGAAGACTTTGAGAGCCTAGCACACCTAGTATAGAAGGTATCGGTTCATGAAAGCTGATTTCAAGAGGCCATGGAGGAATTGCTAAAGCCCAAACAGAAGAATTTCGAAGTTTGATAACAAACTCCGAAATTGGGGGGCATGTGTTAACACCAAAATTTGGTACGGTTTGTTATCAGGTTCGGTTAAGGAAAGCTATATCAGCCGATGGAAGCTAATCCGGAAGAGCCCAAATTTGGAAAGGAATCGTGAAGACCACAGCATGGCGGTTTAGTATTTTATCTATAAATTAGGCAGGGATAATAATTTTTAGGAAACCTGATCTCGTGTCCAATCAGGGCTCGTTGTCTTTCCTTTTATAATTAGGAAACTCCTGTTTCGTATCCGATCAGGACTGTATCAACTCGGGGTATAAATACGTATGCCCGGGGACCATGTAAACTATCTCACAGATCAATACAATTCGGCGCATCGCCACCCTTTTTGACAGGTTCTTGCTTCTCGAGCCGGGCTGCATCGGTTAGGTCCGAACTCCTACGAGAGGGTAAGACTCGTCACCCCTTACCACGGTGTATCTATTCTGTCTACAGCTGCATCAGTTAGGTTTGATCTCTTAGGCCGAGTAGATATATCACATCACTCGTGCGTAGATTTATCGGCTTACTAGGTGCAATTTATCATCAGTTTGTGCTGCATCGGTTTAGTCCGACCTACTAAACTGCCAACGATAAGTTGTTCGTGCTAAGTCGATAGGTTTTCACGCAAGGGTTTTATCGGAATGTATAGCCGATAAGTTACCATATAGTTCATCATAATTGCATTAGATCTATCAGCTCATCGAGGTTCTTTTATCATTATTAATCTGTGCTGCATCAGTTTAGTTTGACCTACTAGATTGATAGTGATAGATTTACCCTTGTTAAGCCGATGGATGTTTATGCAATGTTCTGTCGGAGTGACTAGTCGATAGGTTATCTTTTACTATATAAAGCCGACTGTATTGTGTATTGATTATTATTCTGCATATCTAATCTATCATCGGCTTCTAGCCGATGTACAAGTGTTTTCTCGGCAGTCGGCTGGCTTATTTACTTATATCATCATCGGCTTCTAGCCGATGTACGAGTTACTATCGGCAATCGGCTAGAGGAATTCTGTATCGGTCCGACGGCCGATTGGATCAATGTCTAACTTTTTCTATCTCCTTGTCAATTGCTGGGTTAAATTGACTGGCATGCCCACGAACTTCAACAATTTAGGACTTGCACTGGAGCTAAGCAGATCTCCTAGGCCTTCACGTGTCTCTAAGACGCCGAACCAGATCGTCGACTCGTTCCCGACGCTGCCGGCGGTTTTCGGCGTCAACAACACCGCAGTCACTATCATCGATCTGCTGCAGCAATCTTCCACTTCGCCGAGCCTCGGGACAACTCTCCCCTTCAGCGTCCGACTGGCGCTAGGCCTTGATCCAGCCCGAGTCAGGCTAGGAAGGGGAGAGATCGTCAATCTCCCGCACGGGCTCGGCAAAGCCGCGGATCTACATCTTACGCGGCAGACCCAATCCCCCACGGTTTTGTTTGGACATGGCTCAGAGCCGCTCCAGATTGGATCTAGGGAGGTCAGAGTCGTCCTTACTCCGATCAACTACTCGGATTCTGACTCCAAGTTGGATAGTGATTTGAACACTAGTTCGGACACCAGTCTGACGAGTTTCCTTTTGCCCCGCTAGATCTTCATAGCTTCAGCCCCTCCACCAGAGGTACGCCGACTACAAGAGGAGCAACAAGAGGAGGCACGCCGACTACGGCAATAGGAGGAGGCCGACCACGAGGCTCACAAAGACGAGATACGCAAGGCTGGGCGAACTGCTCAGCAACAAATCCTCCAGACTAGAGTCAGCGACCGTGACGTCTTGGTCACGCCACAACAGAATGTCATGGCCACTCCAACCCTGCTGGATACACTCTAGTTCGGGCCTGATCACCAGGCCACCCCGACTATCGCCAAGATTAAAGCCATGATCACAGCTGCCGCATGTTAGCAACACCAGCAGTCAGGCAAAACACTTATACTGACCAATCGGTCAGGTTCTCCAACGGCAATCTCGTCCGCATCAGCGCAACGCCGGGCGGCCGGCTCAAGTCAGCCACACGAGGAGTCGCAGCAAACATCACTTGGCAACACCAACAACAACAATCGGCGACATCACCAAAACGATCATCGGTTCAACCAGGACCTCTGAGTTCATCTGCAATGCGACCTCCGACAAGACATTAATGCCTAGCGCCATCAACGCGAAGAGGACGAGCACCGCCGATTGGAGGACGAGCATAAGCGTTTCGGGCTCCACCACGAGCGGTTCAACCACCACGATCGGAGCCGGAGCCCTCACGAAGATGAAGGCATTCTAGCTTTCACCCACGAGCTACAGGACATCGACTGGCTATCGGGCTTCAAGCCTACGGGGATCGAGAAATATGACGGCAAAAGCAACCCCGAATCTTGGCTCACCGTATATACTATGGCAATCCAAGCTGCTGGAGGTGACCACAAAGCCATGGCTAACTACCTCCCGGTCGCCCTGGCCGACTCAGCGAGGACATGGCTAACAGGGCTCCCGAGGCAGTCGATCGGTTCCTGGGGAGAACTTAGGGAGCAGTTCATCGCTAACTTCCAGGGAACCTATGAGAGGCCGTCTTCCGAGCACGATTTATACCAACTGCACCATAGGAAGAACGAGTCTCTGCACAAATTTATCAAGAGGTTCTCTGAGAAGCGCAACCAAATCCCAATGATCAAGGACAAGGTCATCATTGCCGCCTTTCGCAAGGGAGTAAAGGACGCCCCGTTCATTGCAAAATTCCCTCAAAAGCCCCCAGCCACTGTCAGGGCTCTCTTCGATATGGCAAATAAATACACCGACTCGGCCAAGGCGGTCGCAGAGGTCCTCGACGAGAAGAAAGAGTCCCGGCAAAAAGACCAAAAGGCAAAGGCTGACAACGAGCCATAACAGAACAAGTCTGGCAGCCGCAAGTGGAAGTCGGACAACGAGGTAGCCAACGTGGAGCGTACTCGGTCGCGGCCCCCAAGGAACAACGAATACTAGAAGGTTATGAAAGGGCCTTGCCCCTTCCATCCCAAGGGCAAGCACGCGGCTAAGGATTGCTTCATGCTCAAGAAGTTTGCCTCCGAGCAGACTTCATCGTCTGGTGCCGACAAGGACAAAGACAAGTTAGACTCAGGCCCGGTCGACGATTTTCAAGATCCCCAGGCTGAGCTCAACCACATATTCGGAGGGCGGTTCGCGTACGAATCCAAGCAGAAGCAGAAGCTAACAGCACGCGACGTCAACGCAGTCTCTACAACAGACGCTCCTCAATATTTGCGTTGGTCAGAAACACCCATCACATTCGACCGCGCAAATCACCCCGATCGGGTCTCACACCTGGGACGCTACCACTCGTCCTGGACCTGGTCGTCAAGAATATCAAGCTGAAGAAGGCTCTCATAGACGGAGGCAGCGCGCTCAATATCCTCTTCGCCAAGACCCTAGATGAGATGAAAATCCCTCGTTCAGAACTGTGGCCGAGTACTGCGCCCTTCCACGGGATAATTCCCGGCCTGTCTTCAACACCCCTCGGGCAGATAACCTTGCTGGTCACCTGTGGCACGTGGGATAACTTCCGCACAGAGAACATCTGCTTCGAGGTCACCGACTTCGAGACTGCGTACCACGCGATACTCGGACGATCGGCGCTCGCCAAATTCATGGCGGTACCGCACTATACCTACATGGTGCTCAAGATGCCCGGGCCAGCCGGAGTTCTCTCCCTCCGTAGCGATGTCAAGCAAGCCTTCACCTGCGACAAAGAGAGCTGCGAGTTGGCTCAATCACAAGAGGTGGCAGTCGGACGCAACAGCATTCAGCAAGCCATCACAACTGAAGTCGAGGATGACCAAGTTCCAGCCAAAAAAGCAGCGAAGTCAGAAATTTCAGCGGACTCTGACACGAAGAAGATCCCCCTGGACCCTTCCGACCCCTCCAAGACTGCTCTAGTCGGGACCGGACTCAACCCCAAATAGGAAGATGCGCTCGTCACCTTATGGAGCCATCAGTCAAGAAGAAAGCAGTGCCAGAGCAGTCAGGAGGCGAACCTACCCTGGCAACAGACGAAGTATTGAACATATGTCAAGACTGGCAGACTCCTATCCTCAAATTCCTCCTGGACGATGAACTCCCAGAAGATCGCAGTCAAGCCGAACAAACAAAATGTCGAAGCAAGAGTTTCCTAGTCGTCGGAGAAGACCTGTACCGAAGAAGTGCATCTGGTATCCTCATGCGCTGCGTCACCACCGAGGAGGGCAAGCAGATTCTGCAATCGATCCACTTGAGCATATGTGGCAACCATGCCACATCCAGGACGTTAGTCGGAAAGGCTTACTGGCAGGGATTTTTCTGGCCAACAGCAATAACAGACGCCAAAGACATTGTTCGCACATGCGAGGGCTGCCAGTTCTATGCAAGACAAACCAATCTCCCAGCCCAAGAACTCCAAACAATCCCAATCTCTTGGCCCTTTGCAGTATGGGGGCTTGACATGGTCGGGCCTTCCAAGAAAGTGCCAGGAGGGTTCACACACTTGTTCGTCGCAGTGGATAAATTCACCAAGTGGATTGAGGCAATACCCGTTGCTACCATAACAGCGGCACGAGCAAAGGACTTCATCATGAGTATATTATACCGATTCGGGGTCCCTAACCGCATCATCACGGACAACAGTACTCAGTTCACGGGCGGCGTATTTCAAGATTTCTGTGATAACTTTGGCATCAAGATCTGTTATGCTTCTGTGGCACATCCGCAGAGTAATGGGCAGGTTGAGCGTGCCAATGGCATGGTCTTGCAAGGTATCAAGGCCAGGATATTTTATCGACTACAGCCATATGCAGGGCAGTGGGTACAAGAACTCCCATCCGTTCTCTGGTCTCTTAGAACCACGGTTAGTCAGGCAACAGGGCAATCCCCTTTCTTCCTGGTCTATGATGCCAAGGCCGTGTTACCTACCGAGTTAGAGTTCGGCTCTCCACGAGTTCGGGCTTACTCAGAAGACAGATCCAATGAAAACCGACTGGTTCAACTAGATCAATTGTAGGAGGCTAGGGACATCGCAACCATCCAGTCGGCAAGGTATCTTCAAGGCCTGCATCGTTATCATAGCCGGAATGTCCGTGGCCGCGCCTTTTTGGTCGGGGACCTCGTCTTGAGGAAGATACAAACCACCAAAGACAGGCACAAACAATCCCCCTTGTGGGAAGGGCTGTTCATCATCGCTGAAGTTACACGGCCAGGTGCCTACCGACTGAAGACCGAAGACGGTGCTCTAGTCACCAACTCATGGAACATAGAACAACTACATCCTTTCTATGCCTGAGTTTTTTTCCATGTGTACAGATTTCCTCTGACTCGCCACGCCGCTTGTTCTAACCAAGTGCGAGCTCAGGCTGCATGTATTATATGTGCTTTGTCAATAATATACGAGCCTGTTTTACTTAGGTTATGAAGTTCTGCAACAACTTTGTCATGTCCGCTTGAGTACAGCTTTCTGCGGTGAACGATTGTATCAAGTTCCTATAGACTAACTCGGCGTAGACCATACAGTCGAGTAGAGCTAATGATAACTAAGTAAAACCTCAGGGCTCGGTAGCATTACACATATATTTACACATGTCCTTACAAAAGACTTTATGTACACCGACTACATGATGGATTGTTCCTACATTCCTAGGTCCTTGGTGATCGTCTCTATAGTCGACCTCGCCTGGGTGATCAACTTCAACGCCTCCTCAGGTGTTGTCTCTTCGGCAAACCCTTCGCCGATGGCCTGCAGATCTGCCCTGGGGTATATCAACTTGGTCATCGCGAGGGTCTGGGCCACGCCGACGACAACACGCTCATCCGAGTACCTCTTCAGGATGCTCGGGGCTTCGTTGAGGTGTGCCTGCACCTAGGAAACCATGTTGGAGCTGGTTCCCACGTAATGAGGATCCATGATGTCAAGGAGCCCTTTCACAGACTCAGCAAGAATCTCCTGTGACTCCTTGATGACTTTGATTTCCTCTGCAAAAGCCCAAAACTAGGTTTGGGTGTTGGCCCTTGCGGCTGCTCAGATTCACGGACAAGTAAACTTGTTGGCCAAAGTTGCAGTCGGAACATTGAAAGGATTGGTTAAGATCACTGTCAGAGGGAAGACTTACACTCGTAGTTAGCCTCCCATGTGGCGTTGGCCTTCTCCAGTTCGGCCTTGTCTTTGTCGAGTTTGCTGTTGGCCTTCTCTAGTCCAGCCTTGGCTCCCCCAAAGTTCGGCCTTGGCTTTCTCAGCTTCCTTCAGCTTGCTTTCCCCCTCTGTTTAGATCTTCAACTCGGTTTAGAGGGCTGTACATCAGAATAGTCAAGGACTTGAGATTACAGTCTAGACACAACTGGGTAGTCGGGAAACAACAAAGATGGAGGGATATGCTTGGAACTTAGTCAGGAAGACAAATACAGGAGGCTTACTTCTGATCTTCTGGGCTAAAGACCAATTCTCATCCTTGAGCTAGTCAACGGCCCCCTTCAGCCAAGTTTCCCTCTCCTGGCTGGACCGCTCCAAGTCGACCTTCGTGGTTTGGAGCTGTCCCAACCGCTGGAGTTAGGGGGCAAGCTGGGTCAGGACCTCATTTAACTTCTCCGAGCCGTCAACGATTTTTTGCTCGGGGTCAAACAGAGCAAAGTAGAGTCAGTCGGTGGAATTTCAGAAATAAAGGAAGTCAACAATGCAAGACTCGCCACGCACCTGGACCCCCCGGGACACGGCGATTGTGGCGCGAAGAAGCACCTCGCGCTCCCTCCCCGCTGCCTCTTCATCGTGCTCGTAGCACTTCGCAATTCCTTTGGGAGTCACCTAGTGGAACGTCCTTGGAAATCTGCGAGGAGGGGCTTCAAGCCTGGGGAGATCCCTTTCCTCTAAAGACGACGAAGACACGGATGACGACATGGTCCTGGCTCCCGACTCAGAGGTTAACGGGGCTTCGGGGATCCGCTCAGGGGCTAGGGCAACAGCTTCAATATCTGCCCCCTGGTCAGCCGGTGTTAGTGGTCCTGCAATCGGGACGACCCTAGTTTCAGCAACTGAGGCAGTCACCGGCTCGATAGATGCACTTGCTGGCGCTGGCTTGGCTGGGGCCGGCTCTACAACAGGAGCAGCCAGTGTGGTCTCCTTGAGATCAATATTGGCCCGTTTCCTGCACGATGAGCTATATATCAAGACACTATTACGCTGAACAAGATTTTCAAAAGATCCAAAAGATACTTACCTCTTGGAGAGCTTCAGCTTCCACGAGGGGGCTCCAGACGCTGTGGAGAGTTGCTGGCAGCCGGGCTAGTCGGCGTGGCAGTCGGTGGCGCTAGCCTTGGGCTCGATGTTGCTGAGCCTGAAACCGCTGATCTTGCACTTGGCGGCACCGGCTTTGGGCTCGATGTTGCTGAGCGCGGAGTTGATGATTTTGTACTCGCCAGCACCAGCTTTGGGCTCGATGTTGGTGAGCCCGCTGGTGCTGGTCTCGATCATGGACTCGACGGTCTAGGAGCTACGCTGACGGTGTCTATAATCTTCAGGCTCCTAGTCGCAGCACTCGGCCTGCTGATTTTCTTCTTGCCCTGGTCTACAACAGGCTTCTTCCCCGCTCTTTTGGAGTCGGGCTGGGCAGCAGAAGGACTTAACAGCCTTTTCTTCGATTTCACGGCCGACAAAGTTTGGGAGTCTTCATCAAACTCCTCACATGACTGCAAGAAGTTCAACGACATACATCATACACTGCAGAACAATCCAAGATATACACTTGCAAGCATTCATCACACATGGACATCAAGTCAGGATTTCAGTGTTACCTCTGGGCGAGGCCTTTTCCTGCTGAAGGCTTTGGGGGTGCCCTTTGAATCTTTGGTCTCAATTACCCCGCTGGTGAAACAGCCGAGCAGGATGTCAGTCACCTTGTACTTGTCAGCCAGGTCCGAGTATTCTCCACTGGGATCATTTTTCCCTTTATACTCCCAGCCGAAGTGACTCCTTAGCTTCAGCGGCCTGATGCAGTGACATAGCAAGCATCTGGCCACCCAGGGGCCAGTCAATCCAGAGCTCTTCAGCTTATCCAGCCTTTCAAACAATTGATACACCTGGTCCATCTCCTCGAAAGTTGGCACTGACAATCAATTGGACGAGACTACTGGAGACAAGCCAGTGAACAAGGGCAGAGAAGGCTCAAGATCAGAGCAATAAAACCACTCTCTGTGCCAGCCTTTGAGGGAGGTTTTCAAGGGAAGATGGAGATAGATTTTCTTCATTTCACTCCTAAGCTGAAGACCATCTCCCCCTATCACCTGGACCTTGTTTTTTGAGGGCAGGGGTTTGATTTGGAACAGATACCTAAACAGATTGAAATGGGGTTCCACACCCAGAAAGCACTTACAAAGAGTCACGAAGATTGAGATTTGCAAGATGGAGTTGGGATACAGATTCACCAACTCCAGCCCATAGAAAGAAAGAAGCTGGCGCAAGAAGTCCGAAGAAGGAAGAGAAAGGCCTCGGTCAAAGAAAGAGGCGAAGACAACAGTCGCACTAGATTGGGACGCCAGGATCGATTGCCCCTCAGCCGAACACCAGTGGATAACTTCATGGCTTTGCAATCTCAACTGCTTCTCCAGAAGCTTCAGCTTAGCTGACCCACAATCCGAAGTCGGCCAAGTCTTGTCGGTCACCTCCAGGATCTCCGACGCTCCCAGCATAGCTGGAGGCGAGGAGATTTGGGGGAAATGCTATTGGGGGCTTAGAATAGACGCAGAGGAGTGGGATCGCCGAGTTTCAAGGGGGAAGAGCTAGCAATAGCGAACCCTAGCGAGGCGAGGTGCGAAATTTCGGCGCAGAAGCTGGAAGACGAAACGATTGGTGGATTGGAGAAGATGAGGGAATCTTTTCTCTCTTTCTCCTTGCCTTTATAGAGCTCGTACTGGAAAGTGGACTTGGGCTCACAAATTAAGTACTAGGCTGCCAAGATATGAGTTTATATAGTAGCACGCCCCATGTGGGCAGTTCACTGGCTATGTTAAAATCATAGTACAGGTGCTACCAACAGGAACCGATCAAGTAATCAGATATGCTTTGTGAAAGCCTAACTACTGAACACATGTGTTCAGATATCTGTATTATTCACCAGGTATTGAGGATATATCTTTATAAGGATCACAAGCTGGTCTCCATTAAAATTGGGGATGCAGGTATCTCTCAAGTACACCTGACCACATATTGGATTAAAATCCATAAAGTGGTACTCGGCTTACATGCTTAGCCAACAGTTGCCATGAGCAAACATTTTTCCAGCTGACATGACGCTAAAGAGTCTAACTTCCGAGTGGTATACTACTCGGGAAAGACAATAAATTATTTCCAGCTGATATGAAGCTGAAGAGTCTAATCTTCAAGTAATATATTACTCGGGAAAGACTATAAAATCATTCTGGCTGACATGATGCCAATGAGTCTCATATACGAGCAGTGCACTACTCGGGAAGGACTTAACAATATTCTAGTTGACATGATACCGAAGAGTCTCATATACCGGTAGGACGCTACTCAGGATAAACTACCAGGTTAAAGATCTTTGACTTTATGTTTAATTGTTTAACAATTAAGCACAAAATCGGGGGCTACACCTAATAGGTGCGCCTATTCAACGCACACTATTCATATTTCTACATGGAGCCCTTCATAGCCTCGCTGCCAGTTGACATGAAGCAGGACTCAGGAGAGGAGGCACTCGGACAAAGAGTACTCGGGAGCAATGCACTCGGGAATACTTCACCGTGGAGATGAGCACTCGCATGAGCTGTGACTCAACTATGAAGTCTCAGGGGCTGCTGGAGGCCATGGGCCCCGGGTACCTCATCACAAGCATATAGGCCACTCAGACAGAGGATGGGCCTAGCCTTGTAATTAGAGATATAATAACCCCCGGCAGACTTTGCCCTGTACGATAAGGAATATACAGTCCTAGCCGGGTACGTTGTATCTCTAAGGGGAGATTCCTTAGTCGTAATTCGGCTAGGACTGCTACTTTGTAACCCTATCCCCCAGTATATAAGGGGAGGCAGGGCGCCCCCTGAGGGCACGACCAAAAGAGTTCATCAAAACCACCACCGTATATCCTCAAAGGAATACATCCCAACTAGACATAGGGTATTACCTCACATCGAGGGCCTGAACCAGTATAAACTCCCTGTGTTCCTTTGTAGTCCACCAAGTTTCGATCCGACGAGTAGCCCTATAATTATATTGCTGGTGTAAAACATTGACAATACCCTACATCCAGTTGTGGTGTATTGCCTTTGAGGTTTCTCTGGTGAGATTGTATGTGTTGCCCTCAGGGGACGCCCTGCGTCCCCTTATATATCGGGGGACAAGGTTACAGAGTAGGAATCCTAATCAGATTCCGACCAAGGGATTTCCTTCTAGGAATACAACGTGCCCAACTAGGACTATATCCTTTTCTTGTCGTACAAGGTAATGTATGCCGAGTCCTATTATATCCCTAATTACAAGGTTAGGCCCATCCTCTGTCCGAGTGGCCCTAATGCTTCCTATGAGGTACCCGGGGCCCATGGCCTCCACAGTAGCCCCTGAGACCTTCATAGTTGAGGCACAGCTGATGCCGAGTGCTCATCCTCCATGGTGAAGAATTCCCCAGTGCATTGCTCTCGAGTACTCTTTGTTCGAGTGCTTCTTCTCCTGAGTCCTGCTTCATGTCAGCTGGCAACGAGGCCATGAAGGGCTTCATAGAAAAATATGAATAGTATGCGCTGAATAGGCGCACCTATTAGGTGTAGCCCCCGACTTTGTGCTTAATTGTGAAGCAATTAAACATAAAGTCAAAGATCTTTAACCTTTTAGTCTTTCTCGAGTAGTATACTACACGGAAATTAGACTCTTCAGTATCATGTCAGCTGGAAGAATTTTTGCTCAGGGCAATTTTTGGCTAAGCATGTAAGCCGAGTACCACTTCTTGGATTTTAACCCAATATGTGGTCAGGTGTACTTAAGAGATACGTGCATCCCTAATTTTAATGGAGACCAGCTATCGATCCTTATAAGGATATATCCTCAATACTTGGTAAATAATTCAGATATCTGAACACATGTGTCCAGCGATTAGGCTTTCATAAAGCATATCTGATTATTTGATCGGTTCTTGTAAAATAGCACCTACATCGTGATTTTAACGCGACCAGCGGGTGACCCAATAGGGCATGCTATTTAAGAACTCATATCTTTGGCCTATTACCGAATAAGTCGGCCCAAACTGACCTACCCAGCGCAGCCCTATAAAATCCGAAGATTTTGATCATTGCTCAACCTGCCCATTACTCTGGGAGTGTGTCACCGAAGCATAGCAGATTTTGATGCCGAAGTCGTCGCAGAAATCTTTGAATACGCCACCCGTGAACTGAGTGCATTGCCCATAACGATACGATTGGGGACTCCAGATCTATAGATTATACTCAATATGAAGTCTTTTGCCCTGGCCGCAGTGATAGTTGCAATGGGTTTATCCTCAATCCACCTTGTGAGCTTATCCACCGTGACGAACAGATGTGTGACCGCAATATTGGGATAGTCTGCAACTCTTGTACTGGTAGATGTGCTTGCCAAGCAAAAAATTGGCATCCCTTGTAGGACCAGCCGAGTGCCTCAGCGTTGATAACCGCAGTCGGCTAGAAGAATCTTGTCTATAAGCCTTTTCGACTAACGTTCTGGATGCAACATGGTTGCCACAGATGCCTGAGTGGATAGATTGCAGGATCGGCTTGCCCTCCTCTGATGTGACGCAGTGCATGAGAACTCCGAATGCGTGTTGACGATATAGCTCTTCTCCGACTATGATCAAACTTTTGCTCCATCGTTTGACTTACTCGGCTTCATTGCGATCTTTAGGAAGTTCGTCTTCCAATAGGAATTGATTAATGATGAGCATCTCCGTAGATTCCGAGTTTGGTGCTACCGCCGACTAAAATCTCCAATAGTGGCTTGTTTCCTTGTTTTGGCCAAATAGGTACCCGAACACTACGCTAGCGCAGGATTCAGCTGGCGACCCTCTTGGGGCATACCCAACCTAGCAGAGTGGTACCCGAGCCCCGACTCGTGTAGAAGGTCGGTTATTAGCCCCCACAGGGCGTACCAATGTCAAGGTGACATTCGTGTCCCGATTAGCACAAGTACTTGGTTAGTAGCCCTCATGGAGCATTCTGAGCGATTCTTGAAGCGTCGCACTCCAAGTGTATCATGGCAGACTAGTCCAGCCCCTGAGTGTAGGAGATAGGCTTGTAGCCATGAGTTCCTGTTACGCGTATCCGGAACTGGCCCTGCAATATAAACAAATCGAATGAGTAGCATCTGATGTATAAAACAATCACTCGAAGAAAATTTATGTATTTTCAATAGATGTAAATATGTGTTCCTCCTCTTATTGATATTAATTTCCCTGAGTAGTTCACCTCTTACGTTTAAACACTCTGCTCGACTAGTCATAGCCCCCTAGCATCGGGAGTCGTCTCATGGCTCTTTCCTAGACAAGCGTTTTGGGTGACTTGAGTTCGTCTTTCATGGAGGAAAGCTTCACAGATCGGAATTTATTCTACTCGAGTACTTTTGCAATCATTAAGAGCAAAAATAGAAAATGCACAGAATGTACACCTATTAGGTGCAAGCGGCTGCGGTATTGGTGAGGCCGTGTGAGGAATTGATGATCTCCTCCCCCTAGATCCGATCCCGACTGGCACTAAGCCATATCCGAGTCAAACCATAGGGAAGTGAGTTGCCTCCTGGCCCATTTAGATGAGAATATCATATAAAGAAGAAAATATTCATCAGAAAATGACTTAGCTGTTCGGTATTGCACAAGTTAGGAGTGGGGATGCCATCCTTGCATTTGAGCTTTTGAGCCCCTGAGCATGTCACTTGTCGTTCTAATAATCTTCAATTCTAGAAGGTCGAAGGTAGTAGTGACCGACTGCCACAATGAAGTCATCCGACTTGAGCTTGCAGTTCCCAGCCTTAGTCGAAGCCACGTCATTGGTGTCCTTCAGCTCCTTCTGTCGGGGTGCCTTTTTGTCATCGAGGGCCTAAGCAACACCATCGGCCGAGTCGGTGTATTTGTTCGCCATGTCGAATAGAGCTTTGACAGAACTTGGAGGCTTCCGAGTGAACTTAGCGATGAACGGGGTGTCCTTGACTCCTTTTCGAAAGGCAGCGATGATGACCTCGTCCTTGATCTTCGGGATAGAATTCCTCTTCTCAGAAAACCTTTTGATGAAATGACGAAGAGACTCGTTCTTCCTTTGACGGCACTGATACAGATCGTACTCGGAAGGTGTCCTCTCGTACGTTCCTTGGAAATTGGCGATGAAGCATTCCCGGAGTTCTCCCCAGGAGCTGATTGACCTCTTAGGAAGTCTAGTTAGCCATGCCCTTGCCGAGTCAGCTAGAGCAATTGGGAGGTAGTTAGCCATGGCCTTGTGATCTCCTCCCGCTGCTCGGATCACTAGAGTGTAAACTGTGAGCCAAGACTCGGGGTTGGTCTTCCTGTCGTATTTTTTAATTCTAGTTGGCTTGAAACCTGATGGCCAGTCGACTTGTTGCAGCTCATGGGTAAAGGCTGGTACTCCTTCATCTGTATGAGGACTCCGACTCTGACTATAGCGGTGAAACCGCTCATGGTGGAGGCCGAAGCGCTCATTCTCATCTTCTAGTCGGCAACGCTCATCTTCCTCGTGTTCGTGGCACCGCGCATTGATGTCTCGTCAAAGATCACATTGTAGTCGGCCTAGGACATCCTGGTTATCCCGACGGTCGTCTTGATGTCGGCGCCATCGGTCATTGTTGCGGTTGCCGAGTGACGTGTGGCGTGACTCCGTGTGCGGCTGATTGGAGCCGGCCGCTCGGCATCGTGTTAAGGCAGATGAGATCGCCATTGGAGAAGCCGACCTTTTAGTCGGTATGAGAGTGTCGCCCGACTGTTGGCGCTGCTGGCATGCAGCAGTGGTGATCATGGCTTTAATCCTTGCTATCATCGAGGTGGCCTGGTGATCAAGCCCAAACTACAGTGTATCCAGTAGGGTTGCAGTGGCCACAACGTTCTGTTGGGGAGTTACGAAAACGTTGTGGTCACCGACTCGGGTTTGGAGTATTTGCTGTTGAGCAGTCTGCCTAGCCTTGCGTAGATCATCATTGCGAGCATTGTGCTCGGCCTACGGGCGTCTTGCATCTTCTTCCTGTTGTTCTCGCAATCGTCGGGCCTCCTCCTCTTGTTGATCGCGTAGTCGGCGTGCCTCTTGAGTGGGAGTTGAGCCCTTGGACGCGATGAAGACTTCTCGTGGTGGAGAAAAGCTCGCCGAACTGCTGTCCGACTTAGAGTCAGAGTTAGAGTAGTTGATGAGGGTGATGATGACTCCAACCTCCCTAGATCCAATCTCGAGCGGCTTTGGGCCGTATCCGAGTTGAACTCCTGGGGATCGGGTTTGACGCATCAGATGTTGATTGAAGATATCCGCGGTGTTGCCAAGTCCGAACAGGAGATTGACGATCTCCTCCTTTCTTTGCCCGACCTTGGCCGGCTCAAGACCGAGTCCGAGTTGAACATCGAAAGAAAGAGTTGTCCCAAGACCCGGGCATGTTGAAGATTGCCGTAGCATGTCGACGAGGATCGCTGTAGCGTTACGTAGGCTGACCAGCGCGGAGTCGGCTTGGTCCCTGGCCGATTGGATCGAATCCGAGTCGAACAGGGTGAGGTTGCCGAATTTGTCAGTGACGAAGTCAAGGCTCTCGAAGGTGATTGTTTTCCTAGGGAAGAAGTTGTTGCCATCGACTCCGGTGATTGGATCCATCAGGCTTATCGAAGATGATCTCGTCAATGCCCCTACCTAGCGCGCCAACTGTCAATATTTTACTACGGCAATATGAATATGAGGCTACTTGTAAGATCTAAACTTGATGGATGGCAAAGGAACATGAAACAATTTATATTGGTTTGGGCCCTCGAGATGAGGTAATACCCTACGTCCAGTTGTAGTGTATTGCCTTTGAGGTTTCTCTAGTGAGATTGTATGTGTTGCCCTCAGTGGGCGCCCTGCCTCCCCTTGTATACCGGGGGACAGGGTTACAGAGTAGGAATCCTAGTCAGATTCTGACTAAGGGATTTCCTTCTAGGAATACAACGTGTCCGACTAGGACTATATCCTTTCCTTGTTGTACAAGGTAATGTATGCTGAGTCCTATTGTATTCCCAATTACAAGGTTAGGCCCATCCTCTGTCCGAGTGGCCCAAATGCTTCCCATGAGGTACCCGGGGCCCATGGCCTCCACAAAACCTCTGACCTAGATGAAGTTGCAATGCATTGCCGTATACCGCCAGTCTGATTGCATACCTGCCGCCGGTCCGATCACCTTGATGCCACCGATCTAACCGCCCATGAACAAAAAACACAACTCAACAAAACTATTGAAAGTACATCAACTTTATTGCATCAAGATGTGTCTATAAAGTGCATACAAAGTACTCCTCTCTCTCAAAACTAAACCCTAGCTTTTCTCACTTCCAAAAGTTATGGCTCTAGGGTCTCAACCCCTCATCTATTTATACCTAAAACCTCCTACACAAAGTAGAAGTAGAACTCCTAATCCTACTAGGACTCAACTCCTAATCAAGTAGGACTCAACTCCTAATCCTACTAGGACTCCACTTTCTATTGGAGGCAAGCCACAACTCCTTCGGACCGTCCCCCTTTGGAAGGCTCAAGACTGAAGCCACCTAACGAAGTGGCGAAGGGCCTAGGTCGAAGGCGAAGGTCACAGTATGCTCAGCGAAGACGAAGGGCTGCAGGCAAAGGCCCCAGGAAGGTCAAGATGCGGCCCCGCGGGCAGAACCTTGTGGTGGCTATCCCGACTAAGAAGTGATGGCTGAAAAGGCCAAAGGGCCCACCGAGAGCCCGGCCCAGATAAGGGCCTCACCGGCCAACGTGACGGCCCAATAGCCCATCAAGGAGCCTACAGTCAAGAAAAGATGAAACTACCCCTGTAGCTGTCCCTATCAAGGGGCTATGATGTAATACCACCTGAAAATAAAACCCTAGAGCCTGTAGTTGTACTCCTATGCCTATAAATAAGCACCTAGGCCACTGTAATGGCAGGATTTTTGAGATCAATACAAAGGATTTACTACTACAGTCCACTCTCAATTCCCACTGTTGTTCTTCGACAACAGTTGGTGCCGTCCGTGGGGCACCCTCCGTAGAGGAAGTTGACAAGATACCTTTGTAGAGGAAGTTGACGAGGCGGTGAGCAGCCCCACATCGATATGGAGACACAGAAGTCGATCAACCCAAGACCCACAGGTCGAAGCACAGGAGGAGCAGGTCGAAGAGGGAGCACCTCCGACTCGCATGGCCGCACCGGGTGGAAACGAAGACACTGTGGCGGTGCTGAGGGTAGAATACGAGGCCACGAAGGATACTGTCTAGAGGCTACAAGACATGCTTCGCCAGATGCAGGAGCAACAGCAGCAGCTGCAGGTGCAATCTCAAGCCTTCGGACTCCACCAAGCTCTGGCCTCGTCTACCTAGGCCTTGGGACTCTAAGATCCGGCCTCGTCTACCTAGGCCTCCGGATTCCATCAAGCTCCCACCTCGTCCACCCAGGCGTTCGCACTACAAGCGCAACCTCCGCCTACTTTGGCCTTCCTAGGGCCTCTAGCCCACAACGCCTTCATGATCCAGCAGCTGGCCGCGACCATCTTCGTCCGGCCCCAAGCGCCCCTGTGATGGCGCCATGGCCAACGGCTCCGGTAGCAGCTCCTTTGCCGGACACAAGCTTGGTGTAGTCTACGCCGGTGCAGCAGCCTCCCCAATCTCCTTCGGCAGCTGGGCTGACGCCGTCAATCCAAGCGCAGCTACAAGCTCTACTTCAGCAGCTGGGTGCCGGGGGCAAGGCGCAGTTCCTTCGCGACCGCCCGTCGAAGCCACCCCTCCCGTAGGGGGATGGGCGGCCCCCGCTGTCAAGCATCATCACCTGGCCCAGCCAATGCAAGCTTCACCAATCTTTAGGGTTCCTTACCCCAGCATTGCTCCTTCACTGGCGCCTGTGCTACATGCCGCACCGGTGAATGATAAGAAGTCGCCGCTGAGCTGGGGGCTTCAAAGCCACCCAATCCCACCCCAATTCAAGAACCCTTCGATCATCAAATACGCTGGTGATTCGGACCCCAGCGAGTTCTTATTCATCAACGAGTCAGTGATCGAAGCGGCCCACGGTGATGAGAACACCAAGGCGAAGGTCATACACCCCGCGTTGGATGGCTTCGCGTGGTCATGTTACTTCAACTTGTCTCCAAGCAACATATACTCCTGGGAGTAGCTACGCGATGTCTTCTTTAGCAACTTTTGGGGCACCTACCAGGAGCCGAAGACCCAGCAGGAGCTCTTCGGTATTAGGCAAAGGCTAGGAGAATCCATCCGCGAGTACATCCGAAGATTCTCTCAAGCGAGATGCCAAGTGCAAGATATAACTGAAACATCAGTCATCAATGCTGCCTCGGCCGGTCTCCTCACAGACCCCCTCATTGAAAAGATAACAAGAAAGCAACCAAAAACAGTGGACGAGTTGTTTCGCATCATTGATGGCTACGCAAGGGGCAAAGAGGACAATAAAAGAAGGAATGAGATCCAAGCTGAACTCAACCAGGAAGGTGCTCAAGACTTGGCAGGCGCGGTGCAGACCAAACCGACATCTTTGCAACGCCCACAGTCAGCCTAGAAGAAATTTCGAGATGAAAAGGGCAAACAAGTCATGACTGTCGAAGAGTTGAACACCCTTCGACAAAACTTCAAAAGCTCGCAAGGTGGATCAGCAAAAAGAAGCTAAAGAGGGGGAAGGACAAGTTCTGTGCCTTCCACGGCAAAGCTTCGCATACCACTGAGTAGTGCTAAAACATCCAGCGTTCGGGGAGCGCTGGGCGAGGGGACCAGGGCCATCCTCAACAAGAGACCGCCCCAGGTGAAGCCGTAGACTAGTCCGAAGGAAATAGGCTGCTTCAAATAGAAGCACCTCATGACGGGCAGCGAAGGGTGATCGCTGCGATCACAGGGGGCTCCTCAGAAGGCTTGGACTCGAAGAGGCAAAAGAAGGCGCACGAGAGGGCGGTTAACCACATCGCCACAATGCCCCAAACCAAGCCACCCCCTTTCGCCTCAACTTCAATTACCTTCGGCCCAGATGATGCTGAAGGCGTTTTCTTTCCACATCAAGATCCCATCGTCATATCCGCCGATATAGTTGAGTGCGAGGTGCGATGTATCCTGTTAAACGAAGGAAGCTTGGCCGACATTATCTTCGCCGATGCTTTCCGACGAATGGGAATTCCAGAGGCAGCGCTTGCTCCGGCCGCGATCCCGTTGCAAGGCTTCGGTGGAAGTTTGGTTCGTGCGCTGGGACAAGTACAGCTCCAAGTATCGTTCAGCGAGGACAGCAACGCCCGGACCGAACAGATAGTCTTCGACATCGTCGACATCCTGAACCAGTACAATGCCATTGTTGGCCGCTCCATGCTCAACAAGTTCAAAGCCGTGGCGCATCACAACTACCTACAGCTAAAGATGCCGGGGCCAAAAGGTGTGATCACGGTTCATGGCAACCAGCCGTTGGCAAGGGCCGTCGGGCAAGCAACAAAGAACATGCGTGAAATACACAACGTCCAAGACAAGCGACAGGGGATGGTGAGGGGCTATGGCTTGCACAAGCCTTCTCCCTAGGGCGAAGTTAAGAAGATCCCGGTCGATCCTGTTGACCCGTCAAAAGTCATTTCCATCGACGGGGATGTCGACGAAGCGCTAGCAGCCAAGATCCTAGAAGTCATCAAGCTGAACCTGGACGTCTTCGCCTAGGGCCCGGATGCTCTATCTGGCGTGAGCCGTAGCACCAAGCATGCCCGAAGGATGATTTTCCACTCCCACGAATTGATCAGCTGGTCGATTCTACTACCGGCTGCGAGCTGATGAGCTTCTTGGATGCCTATTCGGGATACCACCAAGTTTTCATGGCCGAAGAGGACCTGGAAAAGACTTCTTTCATCACCCCCTTGGCATGTACTGCTACATTCGTATGCCATTCGGCCTGAAGAATGCCAGAGCCACCTTCGCTCGCTTGGTGTACAAGGTGCTGGAAGCACAGATCGGCAGGAACATCGAGGCATATGTTGATGACATAGTCGTCAAGAGCAGGAAAGCAATTGACCACGTCTCCGATCTGCAAGAAACCTTCGACAACCTACGCAAGACGAAGGTCAAGCTGAACCCCGAGAAGTGCATTTTTGGTGTTCGAGCCAGCAAGCTGCTGGGGTTCCTGGTGTCTGAAAGGGGCATTGAGGCGAATCCCAAAAAATCAAAGCCATCCAGCAAATGCAGCCGCCTAAGAATGCTTGCGAAGTACAAAGACTGACGGGACACATTATGGCCCTCAGTCGCTTTATGGCAAGGTTGGCAGAGAAGGCACTGCCATTTTTCAAGACTCTTCGAGGGGCCAGCAAGTTCAAATGGACGGCCAAATGCCAGGCTGCGTTCGAAGCTCTCAAGGCCTACCTCCGGGAAGTACCAAAACTCGCTGGCCCGAAGGCAGGGGCTGAGTTGCTGTTGTACCTAGTGGCCTCGCCGGTGGTGGTGAGTGCGGCCTTAGTACACGAAGGCGAAGGCGGGCATGCACCTGTATACTTCGTCTCCGAAGCACTACAAGGAGCAAAGCTCAGATACTCGGAGATCAAAAAATTGTCTTCCGCCCTCGTCATGGCCTCCCGAAAACTTTGGCACTACTTTCAAGCACACAAGATCACGGTGCTGTCTCAGTATCCCCTCAGAGAGGTGCTCCGAAACAAGGAGGCCATAGGTCACTTGGGCAAGTGGGCTGCGGAGCTGGCCCCCTTCAACCTCAGTCACGTGGCCTGAAAAGCGATCAAGTCGCAGGTTCTTGCTGACTTCGTCACTGAGTGGACTTCGCCTATGGACAAGGCAGCCCCACCGACGAACGAGGACTGTTGGTCATTGTTCTCCTACAGCTCCTGGTCGCACGTAGGAGTGGGCGTGGCTGCAATCCTCATTTTGTCCATAGGAACTGTCATTCGCTACGTAGCAAGGCTGCAGTTCCCCACCACCAACAACACCACGGAGTACGAAGCCGTCCTCCTTGGGCTGCGCAAGGCAAAGGCGTTGGGGCCCGGCAATTGGAAGTCAAGACAAACTCCAAGCTGGTCGTGGGCCACATCGACAAGACTTTCGAGGCCAAGGACAAAGGAATGGCAAAGTATCTGGAGACCATAAGAGCCATGGAAAAAGCCTTCGCTGGCATCACAGTCCAGCATCTCCCTAGAGGGGAAAACGAAGAAGCGGACATGCTGGCAAAGGCAGCGGGCACAGGGGCCTTTTCAACCTGGGGTCTTCTTCGAAGTGATCTACACGCCAAGTACGAAGCACAAAGAGGAATCGCTGCAAGTAATGGACATCAACCAGGGCATACAAGACTGGTGAACATATTTTGTACGATTCCTTTCTAAAGGAACGCTCCCCGATGACTAAGCCAAGTCAAAGTGGCTGCAAGCAAGAGTACGAAAGTATAAGATTGTCAATGGGCAGCTGTACAAAAGCAGAATCCTGGAGCCGCTCCTTCGTTGCATCTCCGAAGCCGAGGGCGAAGAGATGATCAGGGAGGTGCACGAAGGTTGTTGCGGAGCGCATCAAGCACCGCGGGCGGTGGTAGCCAAGATACTTCACCAGGGGCTATATTGGCCAACGATCCTGCAGCGGTGCGAAGAGTACATAAAGAAGTGCCCAGGATGCCAAAAACATGGCAAATCACATAACGCACCACAGTACAAGCTACAACCGCTTCCCCCAATATGGCCTTTCGCTAGGTGGGGACTGGATATCATAGGGCCATTCCCTGCGGCCTGAAACGGCTACAAGTTCACAATCATGGTAGTAGAATACTTCTCATGGTGGATCGAAGCAGAGCCACTGGCAAGTATAACCTCAGCAGCGGTCCAACGATTCGTATGGCAGAACATAATATGCCGCTTCGGCGTCCCAAGGGAATTCATCACCGACAATGGCAAGCAATTCAACTCAGTGAAATTCAAAGAAATGTGCAAGGGGCTGAACATGCGGATCAACTTCGTATCCGTCACACACCCGCAGTTGAACAGGGCAGCCGAAAGAGCAAATGGTAAGATCCTAGAAGCCCTCAAGAAAAGGCTCAACGAAGCGCAGAAAGGAAGATGGCCTGATGAACTCACATCAATGCTCTGGGCGCTTCGCACCACTTCGACGTGACCAACAAAGTTTAGCCCATTCATGCTCATATATGGTGAAGAGGCCATGACCCTGAACGAGCTCGGCACAAACTCACCCCGGGTCACGATGTCCGGGGACGAGGCAGGGCGGGAGGCAGCCTTAGAGTTGCTTGAAGGAGTGAGAGTCGAAGAATTACAGAACATGGAGAAATACTCTGCTTCAACCGCAGCACTGTACAATAGGAAAGTGCGGCCGAAGGAGATCTTGCTAGGGCACATGGTGCTCAAAAAGAAAAACAATCCCTTGGCAGAGTGTCGATGTTTTACACCAGCAATATAATTATGGGGCTACCCGGCGGATGGAAACTCGGTGGATTGCAAAGGAACCCAGGGAGATTTTATACTGGTTCAAGCCCTCGATGTGAGATAATACCCTACATCCTGTTGTGATTGTCGATGTTTTACACCGGCAATATGAATATGGGGCTACTCGGTAGACAGAAACTCAGTGGATTGCAAAGGAACAAAAGGAGATTTTATACTAGTTTAGGCCCTCGATGTGAGGTAATACCCTACATCCAGTTTTGGTGTATTCTTTTGAGGAACGGTGGTGGTAGTTCTGGTGAACTTGTATCCGTGTCCTCAGGGGGTGCCCTGCCTTCCCTTATATACTAGGGGACAAGGGTACAAGGTAGGAGTCCCAGCCAGAATGCAGCTAAGGGATCTCCTCTTAGAGATATAATCTAACTGACTAGGACTGTATTTTCCTTATCGTACAAGGCAAAGTCTGCCGGATGCTACTATATCTCTAATTACAAGCCTCGGCCCATCCTCTATCTAAGTGGCCCATATGCTTGTGATGAGGTACCCGGGGCCCATGGCCTCCACAGTATCCCCTGAGACCTTCATAGTTGAGTCACAGCTGATGCCAAGTGCTCATCCTCCACGGTAAAGATTGCCCGAGTGCGTTGCTCTTGAGTACTCATTGTCTGAGTGTGTCTTCTTCCCGAGTCCTGCTTCATGTCAGCTAGCAACGAGGCTATGAAGGGCTTCATGTAGATGTATGAATGGTGTGCGCCGAATAGGCGCACCTATTAGGTGTAGCTCCCGACTTTGTGCTTAATTGTGAAGACAATTAAACATAAAGTCAAAGGATCTTTAACCTGGTAGTCTTTCCCGAGTAGTATACCACTAGTATATGAGACTCTTCGGTATCATGTCAACCGGAATATGATTTATAGTCTTGCCGAGTAGGATACTACTCTATATAGGACTCTTCGACTTCATGTCAGTTGGAAAAGAGGTTTATAGTTTTGCCGAGTAAGATGTTACTCGTATATAGGACTCTTTAGCTTCATATCAGCTGGAAAAGAGGTTTATAGTCATTCTCGAGTGGCGTCCCACCCAGAAGTTAGACTCCTCCGCATCATGTCAGCGGGAATGGGTATTTATAGTCTCTCCCGAGTAGTGCACTACTCGAAAGTTAGACTCTTCAGCGTCATGTTGGCTGGAATAATGTTGCTCATGGCAACTGATGGCCACGCATGTAGGCCGAGTACCACTGTATGAAAATAAATCCATGGTGTGGTTAGGTGTACCCGAGAAAGATACCTACATCCTCAATTTTAATGAAGACCAGCTTGTGATCCTTATAAGGATATATCCTCGAGACCTGGTGGATAAAACAGATACCCAAACATATATGTTTAGCAATAAGGCTCTCATGAAGCGTATCTGTTTACCTCATCTGTTCCTGTTGGTAGCACCAGCGCTACAATTTCAACTCAGCCTGCGAGCGGCCCACATGGAGCATGCTACTATAGGAACTCATGTCTTGGTGGCCTACAACCGAATAAGCCGGCCTAAACCGACCCACCCAGCGTAGGCTCTATAAGAGTAGCATCCATCGCATGTCAGGATGAGTACTCCGGTGTTGGTAACCGTCATCAGCCAGAGGGATCCTTGTCCGCAAGCCTTTCCGACTTATGTTCTGGATGCAGCTTGGTTGCCATAGAAGCTTGAGTAGGTATATTGCAGAATCTGTTTGCCCTCCCTAGGTGTGACGTAGTGCATGAGAACTCTGGATGCGCTTTGACGACATAGATCTTCTCTGACTTTGGTAAAGTCGAATAAGGTACCCGAACCTTGCATTAGCATAGGATTTGGCTAGCGACCCTCATGGGGCATACCCTATTCAACAGAGTTATGACCAAATAAGGTACCCGAATCTCGTAGGATTCGACTGGCGACCCTCATGGGGCGTACCCAATTTGGCAGAGTTGTGCCCGAGCCCTGACTGGTGCCGGAGGTTAGTCGTTAGCCGAATAAGGTACCCGAACCTTGCATTAGCATAGGATTCGGCTGGCGACCCTCATGGGGCATACCTTACCCAGCAGAGTTGTGACCGAATAAGGTACCCGAACCTAGCATTAGCGTAGGATTCGGCTGGCGACCCTCATGGGGCGTACCTCACCCAGCCAAGTGGTAAGCGAACTCGGACTAGCGCCAGAGATCAGTTGTTAGCTCACATGGAGCGTAGCCGGGGAAGATGACGTCCCGACTGGTGCAAGTACTCGGTCAGTAGCCCTCATGGAGCATTCCGAGCGTATCTTGGTAGATAGGTCCAACCCTTGAGTGTAGGAGATGGGCTCGTAGCCCTGTGTTCCTGTCACGCGTATCCGGAACTGGCCCTGCATTATAAAAATATCGGATGAGTAGCATCTGATGATGAAAACAATCACCCGAATAAAATGTATTTTACAATATATGTAAATGCGTGTTCTTCCTCTTTTTGATATCAATTTCCTCGAGTAGTTGACCCCTTACATTTAAGCACTCTGCCCGACCAGTCATAGCCCCCTAGCATCAGGAGTTGGCTCATGGCTCTTTCCCAGACACGCATTTTGGGTGACTTGAGTTCGTCTTTCATGGAGCAAAGTTTCACGGATCAGAATTTATGCTACTCGAGTACTTTTGCAATCATTTAAGAGCAAAAACAGAAAAAAAAAAGTACAGCATGTACACCTATTAGGTGTAAGCGGCTGCGGCATTGGCGAGGCCAAGTGAGGAAATATTTATCAGAAAGCGACTTAGCTGTTCGGTTTTTGGGAGTGGGGATGCCATCCTTGAGTTTGGGCTTTTGAGCCCCCGAGCATGTCACCTTGTTGTTCTGATAATCTCCAGTTGTTGAAGGTCAAAGACGGTTGTGACCGACTGCCACAATGAAGCCGTCTGACTTGTGTTTGCGACTCCCAGCTTTAGTCGGGACCGCGTCGTCGGTGTCCTTCCACTCCTTTTGTCAGGGTGACTTGTTGTCATCGAGGGCCCCGGCAACAGCGTGGGCCGAGTCGGCATATTTATTCGCCATGTCGAATAGAGCCTTGAAAGAGTTGGGAGGCTTCCGCGTGAATTTGTCGATGAACGAGGTGTCTTTGACTCCTTTTCGAAAGGCAGCGATGACGACCTCGTCCTTGATCTTCGGGATTGAGTTCATCTTCTCAGAAAACCTCTTGATGAAGTCACGAAGAGACTCGTTCTTCCTTTGACGCAACTGATATAAGTCGTACTCGGAAGATGGCCTCTCGTACATTCCCTGGAAGTTGGCGATGAAGTGTTCCCGGAGTTCTCCTCGGGAGCCAATTGATTGCTTGGGAAGTCCCATTAGCCATGTCCTCGCTGAGTCGGCTAGAGCGACTGGGAGGTAGTTAGCCATGGCTTTGTGGTCACCTCCGGCAGCTCGGATGGTCGGAGTATATGCGGTGAGCCAAGACTTGGGATTGGTCTTGCCGTCGTATTTTTCGATGCCTGTAGGCTTGAAACCCGACGGCCAGTCGACTTGTTGTAGCTCCTTGGTGAAGGCCAGTACGCCTTCGTCTTCATGAGGGCTCCGACTCCGAAGACGACGGCGAAACCGCTCATGGTGGAGGCCAAAGCGCTCGTTCTCATCTTCCATACGGCGTTGCTCGTCTTCCTCTCGTTTGCGGTGCCGAGCGTTGATGTCTTGCCGAAGATCACATCGTAGTCGGCCTCGGAGATCCCGGTTGTCCCGACGGTCGCTTTGATGCCGCCGGTTGTTGTTGGGGTTGCCGAGTGACGCCTGGCGTGACTCCGTGTGTAACCGACTGGAGCCGGCCGTTCGGCGCCGCTTTGAGGCGAATGAGACTGCCGTTGGAGATGCCGACCGGTTGGTCGGTGTGAGGGTATCGCCCGACTGTTGGTGCTGCTGACATGCAGCAGTGGTAAACATGGCTTTTATCCTTGTGATCGTCGGGGTGACCAGGTGATCAAGCCCGAACTAGAGTGTATCCAGTAGAGTTGTGGCGGCCACGATGTTCTGTTGAGGAGTAACGAAGACGTCGTGGTTGCTGACTCGGGTTTGGAGGATTTGTTGCTGAGCGGTTCGCCCAGCCCTGCGTAGATCGTCATTGCGGCTGTGTAGGCATCTTACTTCTTCCTCCTGTTATCCTCGCAGTCTGCAGGCCTCCTCCTCTTATTGTTCGCGTAGTTGGCATGATTCCTGAGTAGGAGTAGAGCCTCTGGATGCCATGAAGATTTCTCATGGCAGAGAGAAGCTCGCCGAACTGTTGTCCGACTTAGAGTCGTAGTCCGACTGGAAGTCAGAGTCCGACTGAGAGTCGAAGTCGGAATAATTGATGGGGGTGATTACGACTCCGACCTCCCTAGATCCGATCTTGAGCGGCTCGAGGCCATATCTGAGTCGAACTCCAGGGGATCGGGTTTGCTGCGTTGGATGTAGATTGTAGATATCCGCAGCGTCGCCGAGTCCGAATGGGAAATTGACAATCTCTTCCTTTCTTGGCCCGATCTCGGCCGGCTCAAAACCGAGTCCGAGTCGAACACCGAAAGAAAGAGTTGTCCCTGGACTTGAGAATATTGGAGATTGCCACAGCATGTCGTGAAAGATTGTTGCAGCATCATGTGGGCTGACTGGTGCGGAGTCAGCTGGTTCCTCGGCCGGTTGGATCGGGTCTGTGTCGGCCAAGGTGAGATTGCCGAACATGTCGGCAACGAAGTCGAGGCTTCCGAATGGGATTGTATCTCTAGGAGAGAATTTGCCGCCGTCGACTCCGGTTGCTGGATCCATCGAGCTTGTAGATGTAGATCTCACCGAAGCCCCTACCTGGCGTGTCAACTGTCGATGTTTTACACCGGCAATTTGAATATGGGGCTACTCGGCAGACAGAAACTCGGTGGATTGCAAAGGAACACAAGGAGATTTTATACTGGTTCAGGCCCTCGATGTGAGGTAATACCCTACGTCCAGTTGTGGTGTATTCCTTTGAGGAACGGTGGTGGTAGTTCTGGTGAACTTGTATCCGTGTCCTCAGAGGGTGCCCTGCCTCCCCTTATATACTGGGAGACAAGGGTACAAGGTAGGAGTCCCAGCCAGAATACAGCTAAGGGATCTCCTTTTAGAGATATAATCTAACCGACAAGGACGGTATTTTCCTTATCGTACAAGGCAAAGTCTACTGGATGCTACTATATCTCTAATTACAAGTCTCGGCCCATCCTCTATCCGAGTGGCCCATATGCTTGTGATGAGGTACCCGGGGCCCATGGCCTCCATAGTGATGTATTCCTTTGAGGATCGGTGTCGATCTATGATCTTGTGCCCTCAGGGGCCGCCCTGCCTCCCCTTATATACTGGGGGACAGGGGTACAAGGTAGGAGTCCCAGCCGGATACAGCCAAGGGATTTCCTCCTAGAGATACAATTTACCCGACTAGGATTGTATATTCCTTATTGTACAAGGCAAAGTCTGCCGGGTGCTACTATATCTCTAATTACAAGGCTAGGCCCATCCTCTATCTGAGTGGCCCATATGCTAGTGATGAGGTACCCGGGGCCCATGGCCTCCACAGCAGCCCCTGAGACCTTCATAGTTAAGTCACAGCTGATGCCGAGTGCTCATCCTCCACGGTGAAGATTGCCCGAGTGCATTGCTCCCGAGTACTCTTTGTCCGATTGCTTCTTCTTCCCGAGTCCTACTTCATGTCAGCTGGCAGCGAGGCTATGAAGGGCTCCATGTTGAAGTATGAATAGTGTGCACCGAATAGGCGCACCTATTAGGTGTAGCCCCCAACTTTGTGCTTAATTGTGGAAATAATTAATCATAAAGTCAAAGAACTTTAACCTTGTTGTCTTTCCCGAGTAGTATACTACTGGTATATGAGACTTCTTCGGTATCATGTCAACCGAAATATGATTTATAGTCTTTGCCGAGTAGCATGCCACTCGTATATGGGACTCTTTAGCTTCATGTCAGCTGGAAAGGGTGTTTATAGTTTTTCCCGAGTGGCGTCCCACTCGGAAGTTAGACTCCTCAGCGTCATATCGGCTGGAAGAAATATTTATAGTCTTTCCTGAGTAGTGCACTACTCGGAAGCTAGACTCTTCAACGTCATGTCGGCTGGAATAATATTGCTCATGGCCACTGTTGGCCAGGCATGTAGGCCGTGTACCACTTTATGAAATTAAATCCATTGTGTGGTCAGGTCTACTTGAGAGATACCTGCATCCCCAATTTTGATAAAGACCAGCTTGTGATCCTTATAAAGATATATCCTCAATACCTAGTGGATAAGATAGATACCTAAACACATGTGTTTAGCAATTAGGCCTTCATGAAGCATATCTGTTTACCTCATCGGTTCCTGTTGATAGCACCAGCACTGCGATTTTAACACAGCCAGCGAGCGGCCCACATTGAGTGTGCTACTGTAGAAACTCATATCTTGATGGCCCAGTACCGACTGTGTAAGCCCAAGCCCACGAATCCAAAACGGCTCTACAAAAGGCGGGGAGAGAGAGAAAAGATTCCTTCATCTTCTCCAATCCACCAATCATTTCATCTTCCAGCTTCCGCGTCGAAATTTCGCCTCTCACCCTACTAGGGTTCGCCATTGTTCGCTCTTCCCCATTAGAACTCGGGCAATTCCGCTCCTCCTCGTCTATTCCAAACCTTCCGCGACATTTCCCCCAAATCTCCTCATCCCCAACCATGCCGAGGGCTTCAGATCTCGCTGATGCGTCGAATGATGTCTGGCCGACTTTGGATTGCGGGTCGGCCAAGCTAAAGCTTCTGGAGAAATAACTGAGGTTGCAGAGCCACGACATCATCAACTGGCGTCCTGCTGAGGGTGAATCGGTTCTAGAGCCCTAGGAGGGTGAGACCGTCGTTTTCGCCTCTTTTTTCCATCGGGGTCTTTCTCTTCCGTCTTCCGAGTTCTTCCGCCAGCTTCTTGCTTTTTATGAACTCGAGTTGGTGAATCTAATTCCCAACTCGATCTTGCAATCTCTATTTTTGTAGCTCTTTGCGAGTGCTTCCTGGGAGTAGAGCCCCATTTAAATCTCTTTAGATATCTGTTCCATATCAAGCCCCAACCCTCCAAAAGTAAAATCCAAGTGATTGGGGGGGCCGGTATCCAACTCAGGAGCGAGATGAAGAGGGCTTATCTCAATATTCCCCTGAAATCTTCTCTCAAAGGCTGGCATAAGGAATGGTTTTACTGTTCTGATCTTGAGCCAAGCCTTCCCCCTTTTATGGGTTTGCCCCCGGTGGTCATTGCTAAGTGGTCATCCTTGCCCACCTCTGAAGAAATGGGGCAGGTTCACAAACTTGCTAGCAGGATCGACAAACTGAAGAAAGCCGGGTTGACTGGTCCATGGGTGGCCAGACGGTTCTTGACTCGATGCATCAGGCCGCTGAAGTTGAGGTGTCACTTCGGCTGGGACTACAAGGGAAAAGGAGATCCCAGCCAAGAATATGCCGACCTGGTAGACAAGTACAAAGTGACCAACATCCTGCTGGATTTCTTTGCCGGTGGGGTGGTCGAAACCGAAGATGCAGAGCAGTCTGTGGCGGCTTATAGCCGGAAGAGGCCATGTCCAAAGGTAACTCTTGCTGATGTTGTCTTGTAGTTCATCTGTGATGAGTACTTGTAGATATATGCCTAGATTGGCTCCAGAATGTGTGAAATGTATTGTTGAACTGCTTGCAGTCATGTGAGGAATTTGACAATGATTCCCAAACGCTGTCGGTCATGAAGTTGAAGAAAGGCCGAGAATCCTTCTGCTGCCCAGCCTGACTCGGCCGGGCGTCCCGAAGAGAGCGGGGAAAAGATTCACATCAAGACCCCAGCCTGTTGTAGATCAGGGCAAGAAGAAGATGATGAGGCTGAGTGCCGTAGCCGGGAGTTTGAAGATTAAAGACACCGCCGGTACAGCCCCTAGGCCACCGAGTCTAGGCCCAGGACCAGTGCAATCGAGCTCATTCATCGAGCCCAATTACGATGCACCGAGTACAGGGCCAAGTCCGCACTACGGGCACAACAATATTGAGCCCAAGAATGGCACCGCCGAGTACCCGGGCACTCCGGCCATTAGGCCGCACCGCGGGTGGGGACCGACCAGGACAGAAACACCGCTATACCAACTACCATGCTGTCACGTCCGGATTTTTTTCGTCTTTCATTCTTTTTGGCCGATTGTGAAAATCCACCGCTGGTTTATTCGCCTAAAATAGCTTAATGAAAATTTGAACATAAAAAGGATTTTTATATGATTAAATAATTAATTACGGTGTGATTGTTATGCCATTTTATTAATCGGATTTATTTGGATTTCGGAAGTGGAGCTCGTTCCCAATTGTATTTTTATCTCCCGGAGGTCCAAAATCATTCTCCATTTTCCCCAAATAATTCCACTAATTCCAGATTCCGAGTTCGGAAATTTTCCGCAAAAGCCCCCGGCCTTTTTCCTTTTCTCTTCCCTTCCTTTCCTTTCCTTTTCCTTTTTCCACTCAAGCCCCTGCCTTCCTTCGTTTTTCTTTCTTCCTCCTTCTTCTACCTTCTGCCCCTGCGCCGAAGCCAAACCGCGCCGCCTAGCCGCTTGGCTCGGCCTGCTCCTGCCGCCGCCGCACTGAGCCCGGCCCAACCGCCTCCACCCGCGCCTCGGCCTGCCCCTGCGCCGACGCCACCGTGCTACGCCCGGTCCGCCGCGTCTCCAGGCCCGCGCCACGTCTCCAGGCCCGCGCCACGTCTCCAGGCCCGTGCGCCGCCGGCCTCCTCCGCCCTAACCGCGCCGAGCTGCCCTATATATATATATATGTGCATAGCCGTCTCATCTGTTCCTCTTTCCGCCGAAGTTGCCGCTGCCACCATCTTCTTCCGGAGCCGCCGCCGCCGCCCCTTGTCTTCTGGGCAGCCGCGCATCGCCGACACGCCCGACGCTGCCGAGTGAGCGCACCCACCCGTGCCGGTTTCTCTCCCTCCGTCGCTTACGCCTTGCTTTCCCCAACCAGCGCCAACGCCGCTGATGGCCACTTTGGTTCACCGCCCGCCGACGCCGTCCTCGCCTCGCCTCCCCCTTCCCCGGCCCTGCCCCGCACTGCCAACGCCGGTTTCAACCGCCGTCACCGATGCCCTGCGTCACCCCTGCGCCTCGCCGATGCTGCCAGTGCCTGCACCCTGCTCCTGTGTGGTTGCGCCCGGCCGCGCTTGCCCCTGCGCCCTGTGGATGATGCTTTCGTTTGCGTTGCCAGCTCCTCCGCCGCCGCCGGTCCACCGCCGCCCGCCGATGCCGTCACCGCCGAGTCCGACGCCCCTGCTCTGTGGGCACCCCGGAAGTGCATTATGAAAGAGTAACCATTATGACAATGCGAAATATCTAGATGGATGGGGGATCTCGAAAAAAACCAAATAAGTGCAGTAACCCATCACATCCTCATCGCAAGCCTTGCCATAATCTTTACCCATTCAGCAATACAAATCCAAAATGCCGAGAAGTGTACGAAAGAGATAATCATAAGGAGTAGCCTTGCCAATACCTCCCCCGGTCATACGCCCGTCAAACACTCGATGGTGGCAACCAAAACACGATACGTACCCCAGAGGACTCAAACCACAATATGTTATCCCCAACCATCTCAATTATACAACAACTCTTACTGCATGTCAGCTAGTCCCAGGAAAGGCGACTGCCTCACACTTTCATCGTAAACGCAATTGATATAACATCACAAGTACTCTAAATCATGGATAAACGAGCAGCAGGGTGTTATAAATATTACATAGAGGGTTCACCTTACACCCTAATTCATCACAGAGTATACAAAATATAGCAGTCGGAATATCAACACAAACGATACTGACCAGTGGTGGCCATAACCCAACCACAAGGCAAACCGACTGGGGATAGAAACTTAACCTAACGACTACAAATTATCCTCGCCACCCTCGGCGTGGATAAATAGTCAGATCACACCATCTTCGTCGATATCCTCACCTGAAAGATGCAGCGTGAGTACACAAGTACTAATAGCTAGACTTATTACAATATTAAGTACAAGGAGTAATGCTAGTCTCTACCATCAAAGGAGTATGGCTAGGTTGATCTGATTTTGCATAAGCTGATTTATTGGGCAAGTACTACATTTGAAACATAAGCATTTGTGAAACATAGTTCAATCTGAAAATTTAGGACAGCAAGTATATAGTTCTGAAAATGGATATAAATTATAAGTCGAGGCATAATCCCAATGCTCTCATCAACAATGGGCCACCATTGCCCAAACACTATGTATTGCTCACACAAGCATATCATCTTTCATGACTAAACCAAGTCAGCTGAGCTTAATAATATAACCTTTTATGCATATAAAACCATTCATCCATTTAACATCAAAAATCCTCTTATGTAAACCCATCCATCCCATGACTATCCTAAGTCATGGTAACCACAGTAACCCCATAAGCTAACATATCCCATCAAGTTTGATGCTAACACAATTGAGGAACACCACATCAAGCATCGTCCGTAACCGTGGACACGGTTATTACGAATAGTTTTACTCTGATCAGAGGTGTACATCTTTACCCACACGATGTAGAAGAAAGCCAAAACGGCTACACTCTAGTTGATCCGTACATATCTGTACCCCACACTCTACACATTGAGTGTGGACTAGAGGTCACAAACAAGAACCTTTTGCCGCTTAGCCCCACCACCTAAACCCACGTCTGGGCCCCCGACGACTTGTCGTGCGTGTGTGATGACTAAGGCGGGCTTCCACCCATCGTGGGAGGCACCTCCGGCCACAGCTAGGCGGCGCTCCGAGGTTCTCCAATGGAAAATCCCTCCTCACGACTGACGGACGGGCGTAGATGGTCACAGCCTCCTGTGCTACTGAGTTAAGCCGTCCCATTCCCGACGTGTGGAAGTACGTAGGGTGCTTGAATAGACGTCAACCTGCTCGGTCCTTAACGACCCAGACGGAGCTACGTGCATCGGGGAAACACCATCCCTTCACCACCCTATCATCCGTCCAAGTCAAACATATTATCGAGTATTATTCAGAAGTTATTCTTTTCAGATTTTAACCCATCCATTCGCTTTAGACTAGTTTTGAACCGATATCTCCATCTATCGGATTTTTCTAAGTCTATAAATAAGCATGGCTAAGCATTCAGTAAAATAAAAGCATCTCAAAGTCCTTAAGCAGGGGTGACAAGGTAAGAGTATGGTATCAACAATCAAGGAATGGAAATGCATACAAATGGGGCATATCGACTCTACCCGTTTTCCCATTTTAAATAGACCAACACATGCACATAGATATTTCTTTCACAAGCAAAACAATTTATGAAAAATATAGGTTCAATATGCTTAAATGCTTGCATAGTTGCTTTCATAGATGCTTGCCTTGCTGCAGCGATGGGTCACCCTCAAGTTTTGGGTTAGTCTCCACGTACTCCGTATCCTCAGAATCTATCGATAAGAAGCAATATGCAAGTAAGAAGCAATTAAACATGTCTATGCAACATAATCAATTAATTATGAGATAAATACAGAAGGTAGGGCATGTCCTAACAAGAGTTTAGGAGAAAGAACCAAGTCATTTGCATCTCTGGATTGGGAGATAAAAAAATGACAAGGTAGAAGGGCTGAAAACGGCAAAAGCCGAAACTATAGGAAAACACTAAGTGGAAAAATATGTACATCTGATAGGATTTCATGAGTGTGAGCATTTTTATGTGGAAATACACATCTTCCTGGTTCCAAAATAATTTGGGTTCACTGAAAGTTTTGATTTAAAATGATTTAGTTGGTGAATTTTACAAGTTTTATCAAAAAGAAAGGTTAGAAATTGCTTAGGCCTATTTTGGGAGGTAGTTTTGTCAAATACCAATTATCCACAGTAAGTTTGCACCTTTTCTGAGTTATAAAAAAAGTGGTTTTCACATTTTTTTAGCAATTGGGAGGAATTTTCTAGAAATTATAAACTTATCAGGTTAATAAACAGGTATATAAAGGATATTTTCCATTTTAGAGAAAAAGTCCTACATAGAAGGTCTCACTTTTATTTTACCAAAATTTAACAACAACGACTACCACGCATACTGCTTATAATTCAAGAAAAGCATTAATACCTCCAAAAAGAGCAAACGTATCTTACAATAGAA
>RYFJ01000145.1:0-259495 GCA_003991445.1 Oryza meyeriana var. granulata
GCTATAATGAAGCGGCCCTTCCCAGATTGGGGATAATTATGTGTGCCTGTCTTGTGGTGGTTTTGTATTTTCCTCAAGCGAGATCCCACCAAAAAGGCGCGCCACGGACATTGCGGTTGTGGTAGCGACGCAGGCCTTGAAGATACCTTGCCGACTGGATTGTTTGCAGTGTCCCTTGCTTCTTCCAACTGATCTAGGCTCGACCAGTCAGGTATTATTTGAGTCGTCTTCTGAGTAAGCCCGGACTCGCGGAGAGCCGAACTGTAACTCTGTCAGTAGCATAGCTCGACCAGTCGGGTATTATTTGAGTCGTCTTCTGAGAAAGGAATTGCCCTGTTGCCCGACTTAACGTGTGGTTCTGAGGGACTCAGAGACAAATGGGAGTTCTTGTACCCACCAGCCCGTGTATGGTTTGTGGTCGTCAAATATCCTGGCCTTGATGCCTTGTAAGACCCATACCGTTGGGTCGTTAAACGCTGTTCGTTGCTCCGCGGGTGTGCACAGATGCGTAGCTGATCTTGATGCCGAAATCTTTGCAGAAGTCTTGGAATACGCCGCCCGTGAACTGAGTATCATTGTCGGTGATGATGCGGTTAGGGGACCCCGAACCGGTATAGTATACTCATGAGAAGGTCATTGTTTTGCTCGTGTCACTGTAATTGTTGCAACGGGTTTAGCCTCAATCCACTTGGTGAATTTTATCCACTGCGACGAATAGATGTGTACCCTCCTGGCGCTTTCTGAAGGCCCGACGCATGTTGAGCTGTTCCCCATACTGCGAATGGCAAGAATAGGGATTTTGGATCATTTGTTCCTGGGCTGGGATTTGTTTTCGTGCGTAGAACTGGCAACCTCGCACTTGCGAACAATGTCTTTGCGTCTGTTACTACTGTGGGCAGAAAAATCCTGCCGGTAAGCCTTTTCGACTAACGTCCTGGATGCGGCATGGTTGCCACAATATGCCAGAGTGAATCGACTGGCAGGTCTGCTTGCCTCTCTCGGTGGTGACGCAACGCATGAGGACCCGGAATGTTGGGGTTGGCTCCTTCGATATAGGTCTTCTCCGACTAGTAGGAAGCTTTTCCTCGCGCTTGGATCGTGTCTCAGCTTGACTGCGATCTTCTGTGGAGTTCGTCGTCTAGGAGTGAAATGTGACAATAGGAGTCCGCCAGTCTTGACATATGTGCAGGGTCGTCTGTAGCTGGGGTAGGTTCGCTCTGACTGTCTGGCGCCAGTTTCGTCTTGACTGATGGCTCCATGGTTGCTCGACAAAGATTCCAGTTGGAACCGCTTCTCACTTGGCATCCCATATTGGCCAGCTTCGTCTGCCGTGTCGTTGTATTGATGCAGGACTGTGTTATCCCAGCCCGTTCGATTGTTTCCAGCTTGCGAACCTCCTAACAGTATGCGCCATGGTGTCATCGAGACAAGTCCAGTCTTTCATGACTTAGTTTACCACGAGTTGGGAGTCCCCGTGCACAACCAGTCGATGTATGCCAAGTGATATAGCAATGCGGAGCCCGTGGATAAGTGCCTCGTACTCAGCGACGTTGTGGGAGGCCGGGTTCGATTTGTTAGAACGTACTTCAGTTTTTCGCCAGTGGGGGAAGTCAAATTATACTCCAGCCTAGCGCGCGCCGTCCATAGAGAACCGCGAAGTGCATTGTCCAGTCTCTAGCTTTGCTGTTTGAAGTAGGCAGTTGAACTTCTATCCACTCGGCCACGAAGTCGGCTAGAGCTTGTGATTTAATTGCTGTCCGTGGCTGAAAGGTGATGTCGAACGCCATCAACTCGAGTGCCCATTTAGTGATTCGGCCGGTGGCCTCGCGATTATGAAGGACATCCCCGAGTGGAAATGCTATGACCACCGTGACTTGATGTGCTTGGAAATAATGCACCAGCTTCTGGACTGTGATAAGTAGGCCATATAGTAGCTTCTGGACCTGCGGGTATCTCGTTTCGAGTCAGCAAGCACCTCGTGACAAAGTAAACTGGGCCGTTGTTATTTTCTAGACATGACCTGTCTGTTTGGATCGCTCGACACCATTAGCACCGTGCTGACTACCTGAGTAGTAGCCGCCAGATATAGCATTAGCGGTTCTTGGGGCATAGGTGACGCCAACACGAGGGGTGATGTGAGAAATTTGTTTGAAGTCTTCGAAGGCTTGTTGGGGCATCCGAAGTCCATTGAAAATGTGTCGCCTTTTTGAGTAGCTTGAAGAAGGGCATACGTTTCCGTTCGCCCAGTTTTTGGGAAATAAAACAGCTGAGTGCCGCCATGCAGCCTGTCAGCTTCTGGATGTCTTTGAGGTTAGTCGGGTGCCAGGTCCTGATGGCATTGACTTTCTCTGGGTTGGCCTCGAGACGATGCGAGACGATGAAGCCCGAGTAACTTGCTGGATGTGCACACCGAGGCACACTTTTCCGGGTTCTGAGCTTCATCTTGAATCTTTGAAGATTTTGGAATGTTTTCTTCCAGGTCAGTGATGAGGTCTTCTGCTTGGACTTGTCTTGATCACCACGTCGTCGATCGTAGGCTTCAGTTGCGCTCGATCTGAGTGTGTTAGACACCGCTAAATTGCCCTGTTGATAGGTTGCTCCAGCGTTTTTTTCAAACTGAACGGCATTGTGATGTAGCAGTACGTTCTCCAACGGCGTGATGAAAGATGTCTTTAAGCAGTCTTCCTCCTTCATGGACTGATTTGATGGTATCCTGAGTAGCAGTCGAGAAGCTGAGTAGGTCGCACCGGCTGTGGGTAGTCTACACCTGATCTATTCTGGAAACCAATGGGTCCTTGGGGCACACCTTGTTGAGATCGGTGAAGTCGTGGTCACATGCGCTCATTTGTTACCGTTTTTCTTTCCGGATCCACGAACTGGGTTAGCCAGCCATATCCGGGTGATAGACCTCCTTGATGAACCCGGCTTTGCGAGGAGCTTGGTAATCTCCTCCTGAATAGCATCTTTTGCGGTCTTGATGCGAGTAGGCGCTGCGTTGCTTGACTGGCTTGGCGGTCTGTCTTCACATTTAAGGGCGTGCTCGTCACCTCCCTTGTTACGCCCGGCATGGCGAGACGGTTTTTACATGCGAAGATATTTTATTGGCTTGTAGGAAGGTGACGAGCACGTCTTCACTATTTGGGTCGAGTCCGGTCCTGACTAGAGCAGTCTTGGAGGGTCAGAAGGGCCCAAGGGATCTTTCTTTGTGTCAGAAGTCTGCTGAAATTCCGACATCGCTGCTTTTTGCGCCGGAACTTGATCTTGCTCGACTTCATAGTTGTGATGGCTTGCCGAATTCCTATCGTGGGTACTATAGCGATGCTGCCGGGCCTCTTGTGATTGAGCTATAGCTCGCAGCTCTCCTTGTCGCAGGTGAAGGCTTGCTTGGGATGTCGCTGCGGAGGGAGAGGATCCTGTTGGCTTCCAGGCATCTTGAGCACATATATGTGTAGTGCGGTATCGCCATGAATTTGGCAAGTGCCAGTCGTCGAGTATCGGCGTGTACGCGGTTCTGCGAAGTCGGCAACCTCGAAGCAGATGTTTTCCGTGCGAAAGTTATTCTCCGCGTGCCAAGGTTACTGGCAATTGTGATCTGCCCGAGTGAGTTGATGACAGGCTGGGAATTATCCCGTGGAAGGGCGCAGTACTCGGCCATAGTTCTGTGAACGAGGGATCTTCATCTCGTCCAATGTCTTGGCGAAAGATGTTGAGTGCGGTACCTCGTTTTGGGGTTGTTTTTTCGTCGATGAGGGGTTTTTTTCTCAGCCTGATGTTTCTGACTGACGACGGTCAGGACGAGTGGATACGGTCCCGGGTGAGAAACCCGATTTGGGTGATCTTTTGCGCGATTGTAAGGTAATGGCCATCTCTGACGCATCGCAGCAGAGTATCTGGGGGTGTCATCGTAGAACGTGTTGATGTCACACTGATAGCTTCTGTTTGCGCTTGGACTCGTAGCGAGCGGCGCCCGAAGAGATGTGATGAGCTCGGGTCTTGAGGATCTTGAAAATCATCGACCGGACCCGAGTCTGGCTTGTCTTTATCCTTGTTGGCGCCAGACGATGAAGCCTGCTGGAGGGCAAAGCTTCTTGAGCATTTGTAGCAGTCTTGGTGCTGCGTGCTTGCCCTTGGGGTGGAAGGGCATGGGCCCGCTCATGACTTTCTGTAGTCGTTATTCCGCTGGGCCTTGCGACCCCAAGAGGTGTGGCTCCATGTTGGCCACCTGTTTCCGATCTTGCGCTTGCGGTTTGCTCATAGACTTGTTTTGAGACGGTTCTCGTTGTCGGCTTTCGCCTTTTGGTCTTCTGTTTCGGGGTGTGACTTACCTTGTCTTCTCGTTGAGGGCCTCTGCAACCTTGCTTCAGCCGAAAGTCAGCGTATTTGTTGTGCCATGTCAAAAGAGAGCCCGGACTCGTGGGTTGGTGGCTTCCGAGTGAACTTCACGATGAACGGGGCGTCTTTACTCCCTTGGGTGGAAGGTGGGATGACAGCTTTTTTGTCTGTCGCGGATCATTGGGATCTTGTGCGCTCTCGGAGAACTCTTTGATAAAATTCTTGTTAGAGACTCATTCTTCTCTGGTGCAGTTTGAATACAGATGGTCTGCGTCAGAAGATGGCCTCTCGGTAGGTCCTTGGAAGTTGTGGATGAACGCGTCCTTGAGTTCTCTCCCCCAGGAACGATCGACCATTCCTCGGGAGCCCAGTCAGCGTGTCCTCGCTGAGTCGGCCAGCGCGACTGGGAGGTAGTTGGCCATGGCTTTGTTGTCGCCCCCAGCAGCTCGAACTGCTAGGGTGTATATATGTGAGCTACGACTCGGGATTTGGTTTTGCCGTCATATTTTTCGATCCCTGTGGGTTAAAACCAGTGGCGGCCAAATGGACGTCCTGTAACTCCTGGGTGAAGCTAGAATGCTTCGTCGTCATGAGGGCTAGGGGCTCCGACACGGTGGGTTAAACCACTCGTGATGAAGACCGAAGCGCTCGTTTTCATCCTCCAGTCGGCGGCGCTCGTCTTTGTGTCGCTCGTGGCACCGGGTGTTGATGGTGTGGCGAAGGTCGTGTTGCAGGCGCTCTCAGAGGTCTTGATTGGGCCGGCGGTCATGCTGGTGACGGCGCCGGTTGTCGTTATTGGTATTGCTGAGTGACATTTGCCTGGACTCCTCGTGTGGCCAACTAGAGCCAGCCGCCCGACGCCGTGCTGAAGTTGATGAGCCGGCTGCTGGAGATCCCGACCGATTAGTCGGCACCACGGTGTCGCCTAACTGCTGTTCTTGTTGTTGGTAGGCGGCGGCCGTGATCATCGCCTTGATCTTGGCGATAGTTGGGGTGGCCTAGTGGTCAGGCCCGAGCTGGAGCGTGTCCAGCAAAGTTGCGGTGGCCACAACATTCTATTGCAGTGTGACGAAAACGTTGTGATTGCCGACTTTAGTTTGGAGAATCTGCTGCTGGGCTGCTCGCCCAGCTCTGCCACCCGTCGTTGCGAGCCTCGCGATCAGCTTCCTCCTGCTGTTGTAGTCGGCATGCCTCCTCCTGTTGCTCTTCTTGTAGTCGGCGCACCTCGGATGGTGGAGTTGAAGCCATGAAGATTTCACGGGGGAGAAAAAGACTCGCCAGACTGGAGTCCGAACTAGCGTTCAAACCATTATCCGACTTGGAGTCGGACTCTAAGTAATTTATCGGAGTGAGAACGACCCCGACCTCTCTAGATCCAATCTGAAATGGCACTTGGCCGTGTCCAAACTGAATCGCAGGAGATAGGGTCTGTTGCGTGGGATGTAAATCCGCAGCGTCGCCGAATTTGTGCGGGAGATTGACAATCTCTCCCCTTCTCGGCCCAGCCCGGGCTGTCTCAAGGCCTAGCGCAAGTCGGACGCCGAAGGAGAGTGTTGTCCCGATGCTTGGCGATGTGAAGGACTGCCACAATAAGTCGTTGAAGGAGATCGCGGCGTCCTGTGGGCTGACTAGTGCTATGTCGGCTGGTTCTTCAGCCGGCTGGATTGGATCTGTTCCGGCCAAAGTAAGGTTGCCAATCTGGTTGGCAATGAAATCGAGGCTTCCGAAGGAAATCGTGTCTCCGGGGGAGAACTTGCTGCCGTCGATCTTGGTTGCTGGATCCATCGAGCTTGTAGATGTGAAACTCGCCGGAGCCCCCTACCTGGCGCGCCAACTATTGATGTTTTACACCGGCAATAGAACTATAGGGCTACTCGGCAAGGGGAAACTCGGTGGATTGCAGAGGAACATAGAGAGGTTTTATACTGGTTCAGGCCCTCGATGTGAGGTAATACCCTACGTCTAGTTGAGGTGTTATTCCTCTGAGGTGTTTGGTGAACAATGATCTTGCGTTGTTCTTATGGGGCGCCCTGCCTCCCTTTATATACTAGGGGATAGGTACATGATAAGGATCCCAGCCGGATACGGCCAAGGGATTTCCTTCTTAGAGATAGAAACTTATTCGACTATGACTGCTATTCCTTATCGTTCAAGGTAAGGCCTGCCATGTGCTATCTTATCTCTAATTACATAATTTGGCCCATCCTCTATCCGAGTGGCCCATATGCTTGTGGTGAGGTACCCAGGGCCCATGGCCTCCACAAATATTAACAATAATAAGGCTATAACAAGGATTTTAGGAATTGGATATAGTAAAACAATTTTATCGTAGGAATTTTCATAAAGCATAATGCATTAATTAAAATAAAAATAATTGTACAAATCCATGGGTAATCAATATGTACATGGAAGTGGGTATGACTTTCCTTGCTCGCAACCAAAGTCTTCAGCAACAACATCGAAGAAAAGTGGAGAATCGGGAGTAGCGGCATCTACACGACATACGTAAACAAAAATTGGCTTTATTCTAAGAAAATGCATAACATAGTATAAACAAAGCACATAATTGGGTTCTAGACATTTTAAGGAAAAATTAAATACTTGAACGTGTCAATTTGGAGTTCGTATGACCAAGATATGGTCATTTGAAGTTCTAATGAAATTTAATTGGAGTTTTGCGAATTTGTTGAATTATTTTTATATAGGAAATTCCTTTTTATGACATCATCAGGAGAGGGGGTGTGGACTGACGTGCAGACCCTACCGGATGCCATGCGAGCACCCACGCGGCGGCCACGGCACAGCCACGCGGGAAGAGGGTGCGGATGTGGCGGCCACGTGGGCACCACATCGGCATAGCCAACGACTGGCGCCGGCAGCTCGGGACCGAGCTACCGCTAGCGCGTGGTAGAGAGGGAGGCTCTAGCGAGAGCACGAGAGGGGGAGAGAGGGGAGGGGGTGGTTTCGGCATGGGCTGGGGGTCCTCACCCAAAGCACGGCAACGACGGTGACGACGGGGATGGTTCGGGTCGATGTCGGTAGGGCGGCTTTGGTAGTCGGTGGGTAGAGAGGAGGTGATGCCGGGGTAGCTCGTGACGTTGCACGTCCGGAGGTGAGGGCGGCAAGGCCAGGCGGGGCTCCAGTGAAGCGGAAAAGCTCTCTGGAGTAACTCTGATTGAGAGGAGAGAAGAAAACTCGAAGGAGAAGAGGATTAAAGGAGAGGGGATTCTGGATTTGCAAAGGAGAGGAAGGAGAGAGTGATTCAGCCGTCTTATAGCCCAGGAGAAGAGGAAACGAAGCTCCGAGAGCTCGTCCACGGCCACTAATGGCGGATGAAGTAAGCCGAGTTAAATCCATCAAATTAGTGCACGATTGAATGGGGAATCAAGGGGGAATTGACAGGGAGTCAACAGGCAATAAAACCCCCAACTTAATTTTGGAATTAATCCACACGAGGAGGTGGACTTGGAGGTGGGGAGATTGTCGATGTTTTACACCGGCAATATGAATATAGGGCTACTCATCGGATCAAAACTCGGTGGATTGCATAGGAACACGGGGAGATCTTATACTAGTTCAGGCCCTCGATGTGAGGTAATACCCTACGTCCAGTTGTGATGTATTCCTTTGAGGATGTGTGTTGTTCTGATGAACTCGTGCCCTTAGGGGATGCCCTGCCTCCCCTTATATACTGGGGGACAGGGGTACAGGGTAAGAGTTCCAGCTGGATTCCAGCCAAGGGATCTCTTCTTAGAGATATAACCTACCTGACTAGGACTATATATTCCTTATCGTACAAGGCAAAGTCTACCGGGTTCTATCATATCTCTAATTACAAGGCTAGGCCCATCCTCTCTCCGAGTGGCCCATATGCTTGTGGTGAGGTACCCAGGGCCCATGGCCTCCGCAGTAGCCCCTGAGACCTTCATAGTTGAGTCCCAGCTGATGCCGAGTGCCTCATCTCCACGGTGAAGTTTGCCCAAGTGCATTGCTCCCGAGTACTCTTTGTCCGAGTGGCTCTTCTCCCGAGTCCTGCTTCATGTTAGCTGGCAGCAAGGCTATGAAGGGCTCCATGTATATGTATGAATAGTGTGCACCGAATAGGCGCACCTATTAGGTGTAGCCCCCAACTTTGTGGTTATTTGTGAAAACAATTAAACATAAAGTCAAAGATCTTTAACCATGTAGTCTTTCCCGAGTAGTATACTACTGGTATATGAGACTCTTCGGTATCATGTCAACCGGAAATAATTTATAGTCTTTGCCAAGTAGCATGCCACTCGCATATGAGACTCTTCAGCTTCATGTCAGCTGGAAAAGGTGTTTACAGTCTTTCCCGAGTGGCGTCCCACTCGGAAGTTAGACTCTTTAGCGTCATATTAGCCGGAAAGAATATTTATAGTCTCTCCCGAGTAGTGCACTATTCGGAAGTTAGAGTTCTCAGCGTCATGTCGGCTGGAAAGAGATTTGCCCACGGCAACTGTTGGCCAAGCATGTAGGATGAGTACCACTATATGAAATTGTTGATGCCGAAAATCACCGGCAGCGTCGGGAACGAGCCGATGATATGGTTCGGCGTCTGGAGACACGCGAAGGCCTGGGAGATTTGCTTAACTCCAGTGCAGGTCCTAAATCTTGAGGTTCGTAGGCGTGCCAGTCAATTTGACCCTGCAATTGACAAGGAGATAGAAAATATTAGATCGTTGAGCCAATCGGCTCGAAGCCGAATTGGACTCGCTCCATCGGCCGATGGCCGATATAGATAAAACACATATACATCGACTGGGAGCCGATGATGGCATGGATGGATAAGATAAATATACCATGTGGCTAAGGAACCGATAACAATATAAATAAATAAATCTAGCCGATTATTGATATGAAGTGTATCGGCCGGAAAGCCGATAACGGTGTAGAGTGCCAAAAACGTGTAGTGGTGCAATGTAATCGGCTTTAATTAACAAAAGATAACCTATCGGCTAGGCACTCCGATAGAACATTGCATAAGTATCCATGGGCTCATTAAGGATAGAATTATTATCGCCAGTCTAATAGATCGGACTTAACCATTGCTGAACAGACTGACGATGATAACAGAACCTCGATGGGCCGATAGATCTAATGCAATTGTGATGTAAAATATGATAACTTATCGGCTATACATCCCGATAAAACACTTGCATAAAACCGATCAACCTAGCAGGAATAACTTATCACGCAGTTTAGTAGGTCGTACCTAACCGATGCAGCACAAACTGACGATAATTACACCCAGTAAGCTGATAAATCTACGCACGCGTGATGTGATATATCTACTCGGCCTATGAGATCAAACCTAATTGATGCAGCCGTAGACAGAACAGATATATCGTGGTAAGCCGACTACCGCAGGCCGACTAGAATATCGGACCTAACCGAGGAAGTCCTAGCCGATACGGTAGTCGGGGTAATGAGACTTACCCTCTCGCAGGAGGTCGAACTTAACCGATGCAGCCCGGCTCGAGAAGCAAGAACCCGTTGAATAGGGTGGCGATGTGCCAAAGTTTGTATTGATCTGATTGATTGTTTACAAGGTACCCGGGCATACGTATTTATACCCCAAGTTGATACAGTCCTGATCAGATACGAAACAGGAGTTTCCTAATTACAGAAAAGGAAAATAACAAGTCTTGACCCGACACGAGATTAGGTTTTCCTAAAAATCGTTAAAGCTACCTAATTTACAGATAAAATAATTAACGGCCATGCTGTGGTCTTCACGACTCCTTGAATTCGGCTTCTTCTGGATTTAATTCCCGCCAGTTAATCGTGATTTTTCCTTAACCGAATCCAATAAAGATCCGTACCAAATTTTGGCGTTAACACATGCCCCCCAATTTCAAAGTTTGTTATCGAACTTCGAAATTCTTCTGTTTGGGCTTCAGATTCCTTTCACACCGAGGCAGCCCAAGGTAGCCCACTTTCCTTAAATGTTTGAAACAGTGCCAATGGCCTCGATTCCCGCCTGGTCATCATACCTCTATAAGCCGCTTCGCCTTCCTAGCCCCCTTTCTTTACGCTTTCACATCACCAAAGCCCCTTCAACTTCCTCCCGAAACCTTGACGAGCTCCGGCGATCCAAGCGAATTGCTGCAGTCTCCTTCTTCAACCTCCGATCTTCGCTCATCTTCCTCTTCCGCAATGGCTTCCGTGAACGCCGTCCCAGAGGTAATCTCCTTGTCTAATCGTCTTCTCTATCTCGTAACCTGGATTGAATCTGCTCCTGTTCCTCGTGTTCTTGTTTACTGTAGCACTCAGAGACCAGATTTTGATTCCGCCGTAATCTCTTTCCGTTTCTCGTGTTCTTGTATATTGTAGCACCTTAGAGACTAGATCTTGATTCCGGCCGCCGATTACCCGAACTTCTTCTACCATGGTCCCATGGGCAGCGAAGATCCTACAGAAATCATCAACGCTGAAACTCAACGCATCCCCTTCAAGAACTCCGCCATGTTAGCCAGCGATTGCTACAACAATTTCAGATGATGGCCGAGCAAACTTCCCGGGTGGAGGAACTGGTACAACAGAGTATCGGCTGCCAAGAGAACCCTTTGGGACGAAGCAGACATCGGCCACTGCATCAATCTCTCGCTGGCTGAGATAGAGAGGAATGAACCTCTGCTTGCATCGGCCTCATACTTCTGGTCAGACGCCCTCAACGCCTATCTATTTGGACATGGGCCGATGACCCCAACTTTGATAGATGTAACCATGCTTACCTGCCTCAACACAATGAGTTACATCAATCCCTTCAACCTCCAATTCAAGCCTACCCATCGCTTCAAGCAAAGAACATCGGCGGTTGGTCCAAGTACATATCAATCCATAACAAAGGAACTGGACCAGTCGATGATCGGGAACACGTCGTTTTCCTGAATCTCTAGTTGGAACGGTTCGTCTTCGGCGGTGCAACCCTTGGTCCCACAATCAATATGCAATGTCTGGCAGAACGTTTAGCCGATCGGAAACAAGTTCCCTTGGGGCAATATCTTCTTGGCGCCACTTATCAACTACTGCATCAAGTGGCAGTCAAGCTATCGGCCGGCCAGCCAGTTGGCCATATCGGAGGTCCTTGGTGGTTCGTGCAGTTATGGCTCAACGTGTACACATCCAAGGCAATTCCCGATACCTCCTTCCTCACTCAAACTTTCCCAGCCAATCACACAGAGGAACAAGCACCCACCTATCGCCGATGCATCTCAATGGGCGAAGCTGCATCGGCTCTCCCTGGTGGTAAAATGACTCTGGTCGGACTCGGCCAATGGTTCAAAGGCCTCTATTATGGCTTTACCAAGGATGCCACACTGTGGTTCTCATATGATGACGCATCATCATTTGAGATGCCGTCCAACTTCAATCCACTTGATGTTCTGGCCGATGATGAATCGAAGACCATATTCCTATCGGCCATTACTCCCCGTCTCCTACCGACTGGCTTCTCTCAAGGCCGATCACAGCCATCCTATGAGTTTTGTCACCCAACAGTTTGCTCCCGCCAGCTCGGCCTCAGTCAACTCCCCATCAGCTTGTTCTTCATCGACAAACTCCAGGCCCGGGGAAATGTAAATAGCGCTCTGGAGTACGATCGGCTGCGGACACTAACAGATTCCCTATCTCTGGGCACCGCCGCCAATGTGGAGGTATGCACTGTCAACACCAAGCTCTTTTCCCGATGGTGGTCGGAATGGAAGAAACACCTATTCAACTCATCGGCCATTCACTAATGCTCTCGCCTCAACTCTAACTATGTCGAATCCGATGACGAGTTAACATTCCATCACCCTTTTAATTTTTTTTCCAATCATCTTTTACAATTCTATCTTGCAGGCTGTTGATGTGGAGCCACCAACAACAAGCACCAGTGGCCAGCCGATTAGATACCAACCACCATCGGCCAACCCACACCTAGGTCAGGATGCTCCCCCTCCATCGGCTCTTCTCCGGGCGCCACGGCCGACAGGACCAATCCGCAAGAAGCTGGCATCTCGCCCTCACAAGAGACAGAAACTCAGTGCCAATGTTGCGATCATGACGCCGCCTGCTACTCAAACAACATCGGCTCCTTCATCCCCGCAGGTATGTGCCAAGCCTTGACATCATCATCTGTTTGCCATCTTCACACTGATCTTTTTGCCAGCTTGAGTCATCGGCTCCCAAACCTCAACCTTCTGCTGACATCCCTGCAAGCATCGAGCCGATGACCTCTACAGCCATTCCAATTCCGCCATCTAGCCCTGAAGCCGATACTGAGTTTGCTCCTACTTCAGCGTCGGACATCGACCATCTTGAAGAACAACTTACTCAACCATCTGATGCCAATGTCACTCCTCAACCTGCTCCTTCCCTGCCTCAGGTAATTTCTTCACAACCACATTTTATTTTAACTAATTACTGATTCCTTTACCGATGTCAACCTGCAGTCCTTAGCCGATTTGTTCTCCTTCGACATCGGCAAGTACTTGGAGGCAGATGAAGAAACAGCCACCAGTGCAACAACCAAACCATCCTTTCCAGCCGACGTGCGCGAATACCTACTAAACATCAGTCGTCTGCTGGAAAATCCTATCGACGCATTGGTGGAGGATTGCGAGCCGATCCGGGCAAGATTTGTAGAGAATGAGCCACACCTGCCCGAAGAGCTCATCGACGCACTGACCCCCGCAGCATACCTAGAATCCCACAAATTCCAACTTGTCAAGCTCAGGCAACATGTAGCTGATCGTGCCAATCAACAGAAGATAATCCAAGACATCCAAACTGATCGGCTATCAGCTCAAACGGAAAAGAAGAAGCTTGATGACATGGTAGCTGCCCCTGAAGAACTCCAACCCAAATTGGATCAGCTGAAGAGAAAGGAAGCGGATCTGCTGGCAGAACTCGAAACAATTCGCAATGATATCGCAATAATAGAATCCCAGCTCATCGGCCTACCTCAAGCCATACAAGATCAAGAGGCCAGAGTTGCAGCAACAGTGCGTCAAGTCATTCATCGGCGCAAAATCATGAAGACCATCCCAAGCTCCAATGAAGACGACATGCGCGCCATAAATGAAATCGACCAGATCCGCCTGCGTGCTGTTGAAACAATTCAAAAATTCTTGTAAAACTTTAACGTTGGCGCCATTGATGTTGATCCAGAACATGCCGATCATCTTTTGCTGTAACATAATCTGGTTGACTCTGTTGCTTCTTCATCTTATTCCATCTTTGCTTGATAGTATTTTATTTACTTGATCTAAAGGCGATATCAATGGATATCGGCTATCTTTAGGTGATGCAAAAACATCGGCTTTTTGAACTGTTTTAGAAATCGGCCGCATCCAGCCGATTCAGGAGTTAATCCAAACGCTCGGAAAGTACTTTTTGAGATATTTCCCATTAAGCGCTTTAGCAAACTCCGTCCCCCAAGATCTTCTAGTATGTAGGCATTGCCAGGCATACAACAATTAATCCGATATGGCCCTTCCCAATTAGGCGACCACTTTCCAAACTTACTATCTCTGGACCCGATCGGCAAAATCAATTTCCATACAAGATCTCCCTCAGCAAACGACTTATTCATCACCTTCTTGTTATAGTGCCTAGCCGCCTTAGTCTTATTTTCCTTGATCCTCTCCAGCGCCCTTAACCGATTCTGAGCCAAATCCTTGAGTTCATCTGTCATTAAGTTATAATAATCATCGTCTATCAATTGATTTTGCAAAGAAACCCTCCTAGAGCTGATGTTGGTTTCCCAAGGTAGAACTGCTTCATGCCCATATACCAACTGATATGGTGGCACTCGAGTAGATCCATGACATGCCATCCGATAGGCCCACAATGAATCGGCTAATGTAGTATGCCATCGTCGCGGCTGTTCATCAATCTTTCGCTTGATCAATTTGATTAGACTCTTATTTGAAGCTTCTGCCTGTCCTTTGGCTTGAGCATAATAAGGTGATGAATTTAATAACTTAATTCCCATACTGGCAGCAAATTGTTGAAACTCATCGGACACAAAAACAGATCCCTGATCGGTAGTTATCGTCTGAGGAATTCCAAACCGATAAATTATATACTCTTTTACAAACTCAATCGCCTCCTTGGACGTGACTTTCTTCAATGGAATTGCTTCCACCCACTTTGTGAAATAATCTGTTGCTGCCAATATGAACTTATGTCCTTTACTTGATGGAGGATAAACCTGGCCGATCATATCAATTCCCCATCCTTTGAACGGCCACGGTTTAATAATAGGATTCATAGCCGATGCTAGTGCCCGCTGTATATTTCCAAACTTCTGGCAATCTTGACATCCTTTATAGTACCTGAAGCAATCTTCCAGCATTGTCGGCCAAAAGTATCCTACTCTTCTTAATATCCACTTCATCTTATGAGCCAACTGATGAGTTCCACAAACACCCTCATGTACTTCGCACATAACCACTTTGGCTTCTTCCAAATTCAGGCATCTCAGCAGAACTCCTTCAAAAGTCCGATAATATAATTCTCCATCAAGCAGCACATATTTAGTAGCTTTATACCGAAGTTTCCTAGAAACCGATTGCGATGGATTTTGTAGATAACCGATTATTTCCTGTCTCCAATCATCGGCTTTATCCTGAATATCATTATCGGCTATTTCAACTTCAACATGTTTATTTAGCCGATAACCCGAAGCAATTTGAGCAAGATCATTGGCTTCTAAATTCTGTTCTCTAGGGATATGATCCAACGATACCATCCTGAAATCCTTCAATAAATCTCTGCATTCTTCATGATATGACCTCAAAATATCATCCCTGCATTCATACTCCCCAGATAGTTGCTTGATCACCAATAAAGAATCCCCAACAATTTCTATGATATCGGCCCCGATTTCGTTTAAGAGTTGAAGCCCTTTCAATACCACCTTGTATTCTGCTTGATTATTAGTCTGATAGGGTTTAATTGTAAAAGCAAACTCAAAACTTGCCCCCCGAGACGATACAATGACCAAGCCGATACCAGATCCATGCTTACAAACTGATCCATCAAAAAACAAAGTCCACGGGATCGGCTCTACATAATTTTCATGAACCCCTCTGTGTTGTACAATGAAATCGGCCACCGCTTGTCCCTTGATCGCTTTAGCCGATTCATATCTCAAGTCAAACTCCGTCAGGGCAAAAATCGATTTACCAACTCGTCCTTTCAAGACTGGAGCCAACAACATATATTTTACCACATCGGCCTTGCAAACCACCGTGCACTCAGCCAATAGGATATAATGCCTCAACTTTGTGCATGAGAAATATAGACAAAGGCATAATTTCTCCACCGCAGGATATCTTGTTTCAGCATCCAAAAGCCTTCTGCTTAGATAGAACACGACTCGCTCCTTGCCTTCAAACTCTTGAATTAAAACAGACCCGATGGATTTCTCATCGGCCGATAAGTATAACTTGAACGGCACTCCTTTCGTTGGCGGAATCAGAACAGGTGGGGAACTCAAATAACTCTTAATTCCATCAAATGCCTCCTGTTGATCTGCCTCCCACACGAACTCTTGATCGGCTTTCAACTTCAATAATGGAGTGAAAGATTCAATCCTTCCTGACAAATTTGATATAAATCTCCTTACAAATTAATCTTGCCGATCAATGACTGTAACTCTGTTTTGTTGTTTGGTGGCTCTGTAGTTTTAATGGCTCTGATGCTCCGTTGACTAACTTCAATTCCTCACTCATGAACCATAAAACCCAAAAATTGCCCAGCCGATACACCAAAAGCGCATTTATTGGGATTCATCCTTAATCCGTATTTCTTTGCCCTTTCCAGCACTTTTCACAAATCGGCTACATGGCTTTCATCATTCTTGGATTTAACCACCACGTCGTCGATGTAAATTTCCACTAGCAAGCCGATGAGATCATGAAATATATAATTTATCGCCCTTTGATAAGTTGCACCGGCACTTTTCAATCCAAACATCATTACCACCCACTCATACAAGCTGACTCCAGGACATCGAAATGCAGTCTTATGTATATCTTCCTCAGCCATGAAAATTTGATTGTATCCTGCATTGCCATCCATGAAGCTAATAATCTTGTGGCCCGATGCTGCATCTACCAACAAATCTACTATCGGCATCGGGTACTCATCCTTGGGGGTAGCCTTATTCAAATCCCGGAAATCGATACATATCCTCAATTTTCCATTCTTCTTTTCCACCGGGACGATATTAGAAACCCACTCAGCATATCGGCACGGCCTTATAAACTTTGCATCATATAACCTTGTAATTTCTGCTTTGATCGGCTCATATAACTCCGCCTTAAATCTCCTTGGAGCCTGTTTAAACGGCCGATATCCTAGTTTAATAGGAAGCCGATGTTCAACAATGGATCGGCTTAACCCTGGCATTTCATGATATTCCCAAGCGAAACACTCTCGAAACTCTTTCAGTAATTTTATTAATTCTTCTCGGAGTTCAGGACATAATTTTTTACTTATGTACGTCGGCCTTGGCCTATCTCCTGGTCCTATATCAATTTTCTCCAAATCATTAGCCGACGTAAATCCTTGTCCCAATTTACCTTCGAAGTCTTCAATGGTGCCCATCAGAGTAATAGTTCTGAGCCGACTTGCCGAATCGGCTGTATCTCCTGACTGGTAATCTTGAGATAATCCGCTTCCCATACTTTTCCAGACAAGCAATCGATACCATCGGCTTCCCAGATCGGCAAATCCGTCATTGCGATGTTAGTCGATTGATTCGCTGGAATTATCTCAACTTGATCTCCCTGCCATTGTATCAGACTTTGATGCATTGTTGAAGGCACGCAACAGTTTGCGTGAATCCAATCCCTACCAAGGAGTAAACTATATGATCCTTTTCCATCAATGACAAAAAACGTGGTGAGCAATGTCTTGTTTCCCACTGTCAGTTCCACGTTCAACACGCCTTTCGTCTCCGATGGATTCCCGCCGAAATCCTTCAACCCCATATTTGTTTTGATCAAATCTTCGGCAGTTTTCCCCAATTTCTGATACGTGGCATACGGCATTAGATTAACCGCTGCTCCCCCATCAACTAGTATCTTCGTCATCGGCTTCCCATTCACAAAGCCCTTAATATATAGTGGCTTCAAATGCCGATGATTAGATTCTTCAGGCTTATCAAATATAGCCTGATCGGGTCGCAGCGGTAACTGAGCAAACATCTCCTTATCGCCCTCTTCATCAGATGAAAACGCTTTGTATTCCCTAGGCAGAAAGAAAACCATGTCTACTGGAGCCGATGGATCAACCTCATCGTCATTTTTCTTTACGCGCCATACCCACTTAATCCTCTTGTGACAATGATCGACTTTCTTGTAGTCCCGCCGTTGCTCTTCCTGTTGCTCCCGGTGCCGTAACCGCTGTGCCCATCTTTTCTGATTTTTTGTAAATATTCCACTAGGACACCACTGAGGATTTTGGATCTGTTTTTCATGTGCTTCCTCATCATTTTCTTCAAAGAATTCTTCGTGGATCGGCCCTAATCGGCTATGTACCGATGCTCTTTTCCTAGGCAGCCGATCCTACGAAAACCTTTCCTCCTGATCATGCCGATATCCCATGTTACTACACTCGGGGCAATCTTGAATTGTCGGCAATCTCATACCCTGATCCCAACAGAACCTGAAAAACGGGCAATCCCAATGCGGATTATATCTCTCACTGTCTGGCTCAATCCACCGTTCTTCATGGCTTGAATATTTTTCTATCAGGTCCGATGAAGTAATTCTTGTCCTCTTACCCTAGCGCCTTCCTTCATCGGTCTGATCCCTCGATGATCCTGCATGAACCATATTCACAGGGAATGGATGTCCATCTATTTTCATTGGCTTTTTGTCTTCAAATTTGATCCTCCCCTGTTTAACAGCCGACTGAATTTGTTGCCGAAAAACCTTGCACTCGTTGGTGTGATGCGATATCGTATTGTGCCACTTGCAATATCTCTTCTTCTTCAGTTCTTCAGCTGATGGAATCACATGATTTGGCGGAAGTTGTATCTATTTCTCCTATAACAGTAGATCGAAAATTTTATCGGCTTTATTAATGTCAAAGTCATACCGTTCTTCCTTGCCGATATCCTTGACCCACGGGCATGATACTAATTTCTTATTCCTAGCCCACTCTGCCAATCTGACTTCAGCATTAGATTCTTCATCATCTGAGTCCGATGAATAAACCTGTACCTGAGCAACCCTTCTCTGATATTTATCCTTTTTCGCCTCTTGAAATCGGCTTTCTTGAGCCGATACCTTCTGTACCAGGTGCGCCAGGGACTCGAACTCCTGTGATGAAAACCTCTCTTTGGTTGGTGCTAAGAGACCCTGAAAAGCCAAGTTGGCTAGATGTCCATTGCTTAGATTCAAGCTGTAGCATCGGTTTCTAACATCCTGAAACCTCTGGACATATTCCGACACCATTTCATCTGGTCTCTGCCTAACCGATGTTAAATCTGTCAGTCTCATCTCATGGATTCTAGCAAAGAAGTATTTGTGAAACTGTTTTTCTAGATCGGCCCATCCCGAACTGAATTCGGCGGTAATGAGGAGAACCATGTAAAGGCCGATCCAGACAATGACAAGGGGAAAAACCTAACTCTCAGAGCCTTCTCAGCCGATGCTTCTCCACATTGTGCCAAGAATCGGCTAATATGCTCTACTGTAGATATGCTGTCCTGCCCTGAGAACTTGGAAAAATCTGGGACTCTATATCGGTGTGGTAATGGTACTCTGTCAAACCACTCGGGATATGGATGTCGATACATAAATGTTTGCTCCTTGGGCTTTATCCCAAACTGTTCCCTCACTATTTTCGCAACCCTTGCCGATAAGTCTTCTTCCCTAGGACTTCCTGCTGATATTGTATGGGTGGAGTTTGTAGCCGATTCTGCCTGTGATATTCTCTCTGATAATTACCTGAATCGGCAATATCTCCTGGGTAATTCTGTTGATATCCTCCATAATAAGCCGATCGATGGTATCCAGCAGGAATATCTTGTTGCCCCCCAGCTTGGTTGTGTGAAAACAAGTTTCCGGTACATCTTTTATGGTGCCATAAGTAACTTGATTTGGCTCCATCTTTGGCGGGAGATATACAGGACCTCGAGTAGGCTCTTGAACAATTGGTCCATCCACCGTCTTCTTGATGAGATTATGGAGTGTGTTCACCAGGATCCTAGATTGATTGATGAGCGCGTGATGTACCGCTTCATTCACCATCTCCTGTAAGGGTTTTACTGGTGGACTCTCAGGTGGTGTACGGCTCGATTCTCCAACCAGAACTGGTTTTGGAAACTGAGATTTTTGAATCGGCCCTTGTCATGTCATGCCGAAAGATTCCAAGCAGAGCTTCTGAAAATTGGCCATATTTTTCTCGACTTGCTGTCTCTGCTCGTCTGTTAAATCCTCCATACTAACCGGAATTACGTTGTCTGTTTTGATCTCTTTTCCGGCCATGTTGAAATTCCGGGTCCCACCAGGCGTGCCAAAAACGTGTTGACGCCGAAAATCACCGGCAGCGTCGGGAACGAGCCGATGATATGGTTCGGCGTCTGGAGACACGCGAAGGCCTGGGAGATTTGCTTAACTCCAGTGCAGGTCCTATATCTTGAGGTTTGTAGGCGTGCCAGTCAATTTGACCCTACAATTGACAAGGAGATAGAAAATATTAGATCGTTGAGCCAATCGGCTCGAAGCCGAATTGGACTCGCTCCATCGGCCGATGGCCGATATAGATAAAGCACTTATACATCGACTGGGAGCCAATGATGGCATGGATGGATAAGATAAATATACCATGTGGCTAAGGAATCAATAACAATATAAATAAATAAATCTAGCCGATTACTGATATGAAGTGTATCGGCCGGAAAGCCGATAATGGTGTAGAGTGCCAAAAACATGTAGCGGTGCAATGTAATCGGCTTTAATTAACAAAAGATAACCTATCGGCTAGGCACTCCGATAGAACATTGCATAAGTATCCATCGGCTCATTAAGGATAGAATTATTATCGCCAGTCTAATAGATCGGACTTAACCGTTGCAGCATAGACTGACGATGATAACAGAACCTCGCCGGGCCGATGATCTAATGCAATTGTGATGTAAAATATGATAACTTATCAGCTATACATCCCGATAAAACACTTGCATAAAACCAATCAACCTAGCAGGAATAACTTATCACGCAGTTTCATAGGTCAGACCTAACCGATGCAGCACAAACTGGCGATAAATTACACCCAGTAAGCTGATAAATCTACGCACACGTGATGTGATATATCTACTCGGCCTATGAGATGAAACCTAACTGATGCAGCCGTAGATAGAACAGATATATCGTGGTAAGCCGACTACCGCAGGCCGACTAGAATATCGGACCTAATCGAGGAAGTCCTAGCCGATATGGTAGTCGGGGTAACGAGACTTACCCTCTCGCAGGAGGTCGAACTTAACCGATGCAGCCCGGCTCGAGAAGCAAGAACCTGTTGAATAGGGTGGCGATGCGCCGAAGTTTGTATTGATCTGATTGATTGTTTACAAGGTACCCGGGCATACGTATTTATACCCCGAGTTGATACAGTCCTGATCGGATACGAAACAGGAGTTTCCTAATTACTGAAAAGGAAAATAACAAGTCCTGACCGGACACGAGATCAGGTTTTCCTAAAAATCGTTAAAGCTACCTAATTTACAGATAAAATAATTAATGGCCATGCTGTGGTCTTCACGAATCCTTGAATTTGGCTTCTTCTGGATTTAATTCCTGCCAGTTAACCATGATTTTTCCTTAACCGAATCCAATAAAGATCCGTACCAAATTTTGGCGTTAACAGAAATTTAATCCATTATGTGGTCAGGTGTACTTGAGAGATACCTGCATCCCCAATCGTGATGAAGACCAGCTTGTGACCCTTATGAGGATATATCTTCAATACCTAGTGGATAAGACAGATACCCGAACACATGTGTTCAGCAATTAGGCCTTCACGAAACATATCTATTTATCTGATCGGTTCCTGTTGGTAGCACTAGCACCATGATTTTGACACAGCCAGTGAGTGGCCCACATTGAGCGTGCTACTGTAGGAACACATATCTTGGTAGCCCAGTACTGACTTTGTAGTCCTAGGCCCATGAATCGGAAACGGCTTTATAAAAGGCGAGGAGAGAGAGAAAAGATTCCTTCATCTTCTCCAATCCACCAATCGTTTTGTATTCCAGCTTCCGTGCTGAAATTTTGCCTCCTGCTCCACTAGGGTTCGCCATTGTTCGCTCTTCCCCATTAGAACTCAGGCAATTCCACTCCTCCGCGTCCATTCCAAGCCTCCCGCAGCATTTCCCCCAAATCTTCTCATCCCTAACCATGCCGAGGGCTTCAGATCTTGTGGATGCGTCGGGCGAGGCGTGGCCAACTTCGGATTGCAGTCGGTCCAAGCTGGAGCACTTGGAGAAGTTGCTGCGACTGCAAAGCCGCGATATCATCCATTGGCGCCCGGTTGGAGGTGAATCAGTTCCAGAACCCCAAGCCAGCGAGACTATTGTTTTCGCCTCCTTTTTCGACCGAGGTCTATTTCTTCCATCTTCTGACTTCCTTCGCCGTCTTCTTGCCTTCTATGGATTGGAGTTGGTGAATCTGAATCCCAACTCAGTCTTGCAAATTTCCATATTCGTAATCTTTGCGAGTGTTTCTTGGGTGTGGAGCCCCATTTGAATCTTTTTAGACATTTGTTCCACATCAAGCCCCAGCCCTCCAAGAATAAGGTCCAGGTGATTGGGGGGGCCGGTATCCAACTCAGAAGTGAAATGAAAAGGACATGTCTTCATCTTCCTCTAAAAACTTCCTTGAAAGGTTGGCATAAGGAGTGGTTCTACTGTTCTGATTTGGATCCCTCTCTGCCTCCGTTCACCGGTTTGCCTTCGGCGTTCTCGCCCGATTGGTCATCAGAGCCAACTTCTGAGGAGATGGGCTAGGTGCATCACTTGCTTGAAAGACTGGATAAACTGAAGAGCGCTGGACTGACCGGTCCCTGGGTGGCTAGATGTTTCCTGACCCGGCGTGTCCAGCCGCTGAAGCTAAGAAGCCAATTTTGCTGGGATTACCGGGGGAGAGACGATCCCGACCGAAAAGGCCGAGACCTGGTTGATAAGCACAAAGTGACCGAAGTGCTGTTTAGTTATTTCTCCAATGGGGTGGTTCAAACCGAAGATGCAGAGCGCTCCGTCGTGGCCTATAGCCGAAAACAGCCTCGTCCAGAGGTAACCCTTGCTGTTCATTTGTGATGAATGCCTGCAAACTTGTATTCTTGATTGTTTCTGCGATATGTGATGTGTATTGTTGAACTGCTTGCAGACATGTAAGGAGTTTGATGATGACTCCCGAACACTGTCGACCATGAAGTCGAAGAAGAGGCCAAGAAGTCCTTCTGCTGCCTAGCCCGACTCCAAGAGAACGGGGAAGAGGCCCGTTGTAGATGAGGGCAAGAAGAAGGTTATTAGGCCGAGTGCCGCAGCCGGGAGTCTGAGTATAAAAGACACCGCCGACCCAGCCCCCAGGCCACCGAATCCCAGACCGGGACTAGCGTAGTCGAGCTTAGCATCATCGAGCCTAAAAAGAGTGCCGCCGAGTACAAGGTTGGGTCAAGCGCCGCCGGGCTCAACAACATTGAGCCCAAGAACGGCACCGCCGAGTACCCGAGTGCCCTATCTAGCCACTCCAGGAGCGGGGCCAATCGGGATAAAAATGCCACCACCGACTGCCATGCCATCCAGCTCGACAGCCAGCAACAGTCCACCGCCGACATCAGGGGCCCCTAGGGGCAAGCTCAAGTTCTCCAAGAGGTATGTGACTTTAAGCCTTCCGGAAGTCCTGTTCAACATTGTGGTGTGTTGATGTCTGACTCATCATGCAGGAAGCGCGCCAACATCGATCTCAAGGAGACCACGCCAGTTGCTCCTGTTGTAGAGCCGTCCCCAGCAGGACCAGCGCCCGCGAGCATACCTGCTGAGCCAACGACCGTCTCAGTCGCAGAAACTGAGGTCGTCCTGACTATATAGTCGCCCACGCTGGCCGACCAAGGGGCTAATGTCGAAGCTGTTGCTCCAGCCCCTAATCCTATCTCTAAAGCCCCAGCAGCTGCCGAGTTGGGGGCCAGGACCCCGTTGCCATCCCTATCATCGTCGTGACCGTCTTCGGAAAGACTGGACCTCCCCAGGCTCGAGGCTCCTCCCCGCAAATTTCTGAGGACATTCCGCTGGGTAGCCCCTGGCGGAACTACAAAGAGTTACAAACACGATGAGGCTGCAGCGGAGAGGGAGCGTGAAGACTTGCTTCGTGCCACAATTGCCGTGTCCCGGGGGATCCAGGTACGATTTTTGCCTTATTGGAGTCTTGGTAGTCTTCCTTGCATAAGTGTTCTGATGCTTGACTCTGCTTTGCGCTGTTTTCTCCCTGAGCAGAAACTTGTTGACCGCTCGGAGAGGATGAACGAAGTCCTGACCCAGCTTGCTCCCCAACTCCAACAATTGGACTAGCTCCAAACCTTAAAGGGCGAATTGGAGCGGCGTAGCTAGGAGAGAGAGTCTTGGCTTAAGGGAGCCGTTAATCAGCTCAAGGACGAAAATTGGGACCAAGCCAAGAAGATTGAAAGTAAGTCTCCCGAATACGTCTTCTTGATCGAGCCCTTAGTATATTTCTCCAACCATGCTGTTTCCCGATTGCCCGGTTGTGTCTTGACTACAATGTTGAGTACTTGACTATTCTGATGTGCAGCCCTTGAAGCCGAGTTGAAGACCCGAACAGAGGGAGAACCAAGCTGGAGGAGGCCGAGAGAGCCAAGGCCGGGCTTGAAAAAGACAAGGCCGACTTGACAAGGGCCAAGGCTGAGCTCGAGAAAGAGAAGGCTGACTTGAAGAAGGCCAACGCCAAGCCCGAGAAGAAAAAGGCTGAACTGGAGAAGGCCAAAGCCAACTGGGAGGCCGACTATGAAAGTAAGTCTTCCCTCTGACAATGACCTTAACCAATCCATGGAGTACTCTATCTACAGTGTTGCCTAACAAGTTTACTTGTCGATGAATCCAGGTAGCTGCTAGAGCCAATGCCCAAATCCAGTTTCAGGCTTTTACAGAGGAGATAAAGGTTGTCAAGGAGTCACGGGAGATCCTTGCCGAGTCCACGAAAGGGCTCCTTGACATCATGGATCCTCACTACATGGTAACCAGCTCCAACATGATCTCCCAAGTGCAGGCGTGCCTTAACGAAGCACCGAGTACCCTGAAGATGTACTCGGATGAGCATGTTGTTGTCGATGTGGCCCAAACCCTGGCGATGACCAAATCAATCTATCCCAGGGTAGATATTGAAGCCATCGAAGAGGGATTTGCCGAGGAGACGACACCTGAGGAGGCGCTAGGGTCGATAACCCAGGCGAGGCCGACTGCAGAGGTGATCACCCGGGATCTGGGTATGTAAGAACAGTCATCATGCAGTTCGTGTATATAAACTTTTGTAAGGACATGTGTAAATATATGTGCAATGCCGCCAAGCTCTATGTTCTGACTTAGTTATCATTAGTTTTACCTGACTATATAGTCTACGCCGAGTTAGTCTATAGGAACTTAATAAAATTGTTCACCACAGAAAGTTGTACTCAGGCAAACATAATAAAGTCGTTGGAAAACTTCATAACTTAAGCAAAAACAGGCTCGTATATTATTGACAAAGCACATATAATACATGCAGCCCCCGACTCACTACTTGGTTGAAACAAGCGACGTAGTGAGTCAGAGAAAAACTGTACACATGAAAAGTATAAAACTCAGGTATAGAAAGGACGTAGCTATTCTATATTCCATGAGTTGCTGACGAGGGCACCGTCTTTAGTCTTCAGTCGGTAGGCGCCTGGCCATGTAACCTCTGCGATAATGAACGGCCCTTCCCATATTGGGGATAGTTTATGCCTGTCTTTGGCGGTTTGTATTTTTCTCAAGATGAGATCTCCGACCAAAAAGGCACGGCCACTGACATTGTGATTGTGGTAGCGACGCAGGCCTTGAAGATACCTTGCCGACTGGATTATGGCGATGTCCCTCGCTTCTTCCAACTGATCTAGATCGACCAATCGGGTATTGTTTGAGACGTCTTCTGAGTAAGCCTGGACTCGTGGAGAGCTAAACTCTATCTTGATTGGTAACACAGCCTCAGCACCATAGACCAGAAAGAAAGGGGATTGCCCTGTTGCCCGACTAACTGTGGTTCTGAGAGACTAGAGAACGGATAGGAGTTCTTGTACCCACCGGCCCGCGTATGGTTGTAGTCGGTCGAATATCCTTGTCTTGATGCCTTGTAAGACCATGCCGTTGGCATGCTCAACCTGCCCATTGCTCCGCGGGTGTGCCATAGAAGCATAACAAATCTTGATGCTGAATTCGTCACAGAAATCTTGAAAGACACCGCCGTGAATTGAGTACTGTTGTTTGTTATGACGCGGTTAGGAACCTCGAATCAGTATAGTATACTCATGATGAAGTCCTTTGCTCGTGCCGCTGTTATGGTAGCAACGGGTTTTGCCTCAATCCACTTCATGAATTTATCCACTGCGACGAACAAGTGTGTGAACCCTCCTGGCGCTTTCTTGAAAGGCCCGACCATGTCAAGCCCCCATACTGCAAAGGGCCAAGAGATTGGTATGGTTTGAAGTTCTTGGGCTGGAAGATTTGTTTGTCTTGCGTAGAACTGACAACCCTCACATGTGCGAACAATGTCTTTTGCATCTGTTACTACTGTGGGCCAGAAAAATCCCTGCCGGTAGGCCTTTCTGACTAACATCCTGGATGCGGCATGGTTGCCACATATGCCCGAGTGGATCAATTGCAGAATCTGCTTGCCTTCCTCGATGGTGACGCAACACATGAGGACACCGGATGCACTTCTTCGGTACATGTCTTCTCCGACTACTAGGAAACTTTTGCCTCGATGTTTGATTTGTTCGGCTTGACTGCGATCTTCTGGGAGTTCATCGTCTAGGAGGAATTTGAGAACAGGAGTCCGCCAATCTTGACATATGTTCAACACTTTGTTTGTTGCCGGGGTAGGTTCGCCTCCTGACTGCTCTAGCACTGGTTTCTTCTTGACTGACGGCTCCATAAGTTGCTCGATAAAGATCCCTATCGGGACTACTTCTTGCTTGGATCCCATGCTTGCCAATTCATCTAGAACATCATTGTATTGCCATAGGACATGTGTTATCTCTAGCCTGTCGAACTTGTTTTCCAGCTTATGGACCTCCCGACAGTATGCCTCCATGGTATCGTTGAGACATGTCCAGTCTTTCATGACTTGGTTCACCTTGAGTTAAGAGTCTCCACGCACAACCAGTCAACGGATGCCGAGTGATATAGCAAAGTGGAGCCCGTGGATGAGTGCCTCGTACTCGGCAACATTGTGGGAAGCCGGGAAGTGGATCTGTAGGACGTACTTGAGTTTTTTGCCGGTGGGGGACGTAAGTACGACGCCGGCCCCGGCGCCACCGATCTGTAGAGAACCATCGAAGTACATTGTCTAGTACTCTAGCTTCGCTGTTGATGTGGGTACCTGAACTTCTGTCCACTCGGCCGTGAAGTCAGGTAGAGCTTGTGATTTGATCGCTGTCCATGCCTGAAAGGTGATGTCGAACGCCATCAACTCGAGCGCCCATTTAGCGATTCGGCTGGTGGCCTCGCGGCTATGCAGGACGTCCCCGAGTGGGTATGATGTGACCACCGTGACTTGGTGCGATTGGAAATAGTGCACCAGCTTCTGGACAGTAATAAGTAGGCCATAGAGCAGCTTCTGGACCTACGGATATCTCATCTTGGAGTCGGCAAGGACCTCGTTGACGAAGTAGACTAGCCGTTGAATCTTCTGTATGTGACCTAGTTCAGATCGCTCGACCACCAACACCATGCTGACTACCTGAGTGATTGCCACTAGATATAGCATTAGTGGCTCTTGGGGCATGGGTGACGCCAACACGGGTGGTGATGTGAGAAATTTCTTGAAATCTTTGAATGCTTGCTGGGCTTTGGGAGTCCATTGGAAATTGTCTACTTTCTTCAATAGCTTGAAAAAGGGCGTGCCCCATTCGCCCAGTCGGGAAATAAATCGGCTGAGTGCCACCATGTAGCCTGTCAGCTTCTATACATCCTTCGGCTAGTCGAGGGTGCCATGTTCATGATTGCATTTACTTTCTTCGGGTTGGCCTCGATGCCGCGATGTGAGACGATGAAGCCGAGTAGCTTGCCAGATGGCACACCAAAGGCGCACTTTTCTAGATTCAACTTCATTTTGAATCTTCAAACATTTTGGAAGGTTTCTTCCAGGTCAACGATGAGGTCTTCTTTGGACTTGGTCTTGATCACCACGTCGTCGACATAGGCCTCCACGTTGCGCCCGATCTGAGTGTGTAGACACCGCTGAATTGCTCGTTGATACGTTGCTCCAGCGTTTTTCAAACCAAACGGCATAGTAATGTAGCAGTAGGTGCCAAACAGCGTGATGAAAGATGTCTTTAAATAGTCCTCCTCCTTCAGGCTGATTTGGTGGTATCCCGAGTAATAGTCGAGAAAGCTGAGAAGTTCGCACCCCACAGTTGAATCTACCACTTGATCTATTCTCAGTAGAGCGAACGGATCCTTGGGGCACACCTTGTTTAGATCGGTGTAGTTGATGCTCATGCGCCATTTACCGTTTTTCTTCCGGACCAGAACTAGGTTTGCTAGCCAGTCCGAGTGGTAGACCTCTTTGATGAACCTGGCTGCGAGGAGCTTGGTTATCTCCTCCCGAGCATCTTTGCAGTCTTGTGCGAAGTGCCGTAGCCGTTGCTTGACTAGCTTGGCGTCTGTCTTGACATTGAGGGCGTGCTCGATCACCTCCCTTGGGACGCCCGGCATGTCGGACGGTTTTCACGCGAAGATATCCTTGTTGGCTTGAAGGAAGGTGATGAGCGCGTCTTCCTATTTGGGGTCGAGTCCGGTCCTGACGAGCAGTCTTGGAGGGGTCGAAAGGGTCCAAGGGGATCTTCTTTGTATCAAAGTGGCCCAATCATCCATCCTAACACTATAGCAAATTTTCATGTCAATTTATTATAGTGAGACTAATCACGGTGAGTCTTGACCCAAATGCCCATGACCGCGAGCACAGCTATTCAAATAGATTTTACTCTGATCAGAGGTGTACAACTATACCCACAAGACACAGCCCCACACACGTTCCCGTGTGCTGGCATGTCACCATGACACTCCGCGAGAGGCTGTGATAGGACCGTTCATGTAACCTCTCCCTAACCATCCACACCATGCTGAGGTTGCACCTGCCAACAGGACACCCCATATCAGCCAGGCTACCCCCATTGCACCACAATGGATTCGGAAGCCGATCAACCAGACCCCAAGCCAACCCAACTCCATCACGCCCATTCTCACCAACGGTGCCTAGGAGAGGGAGAAGAGACGCTACAAGCCCAGCCGTTGCCCATGCTGGCTTGTGGAATGTACGAGTATTTGCTCAAGGGGGTCCTGTGAACCAGTCCTTAACTGCCATGGGTGCAACCAACAAAACCATACACCCATAGCCCACCATTTAGGTCAAATTTTAGTAATTTAACATCAACATATCCAAAGTTTCATTTCCCGACATTGAGTCGAACCATAAATGTAAATTAAAGTATTTAAATCCCCATGTGAGCTAAAGGTTTCTAAGCAGGGCTAAGCATCCTAACAATAGCCTCTAGTCATATTATTACCCAGCTACAAAGGTGTACAGGTGGAATAAAGTCAGAGCAATTAAAATTACATTTATATAGGTCACCCTTCCCACATGAAATGATGAAATAATGCATGTTTATTAATTTAAAACAAATAATTTGCAATAAATGGGTACAAAATGATCAAGGAAATGGTGCGACTTGCCTTGCTCCGGCTCGGCGAATTCGGCAACGACTTCGTAGTAAACTGGAGTGTCGGCGGCATCGGTTTCTATAGCAAACAACGCACAAACAATTAAAAACAGTATATGTGGACACTAAAATAGGGGCTGAAAGTATTTTTAACGGATTATTGGCATTTTTCTGGATTTAATGAAATTCAGATGGAATTAATCGGAGCTTGTATGAATTAGTTATGAATTTTAGAAGTTTTATAGTGATTTCACTATACAAATTAATTATTAATCGATTTATCATGCAATTAAAAAGGATTATTGCGCCAGCGGACCACAAGGAACCAGCACCGACAAGCTGGGCGCACCGGTCAGTGGCGGTAGTCGGCGACGACTGTAGCGACGGCGACGTGCGACTGGAGTCGGCAGAGCACGGCGGCGGTTCGGGAACTCGGCGCGAAGGGGGTCAGGGTACTCGGCAGATGGGGGCAACTGAGGGGAAAGTGAGGGCAAAACTCGGGGAGGGTTTATATGTACTCGGCTGTGGGAGTTCATGGCCGAGTTGGCCGAATTTCACGAGAAAGTGGGGCGGCGGCAATGGCGAGATCGGTGAAATTTGTCCGCGGGCGTGCGCGAAGAAAGCGGAGGAGTGGGGGAACGGATAGGCGACCACGTCCACGTCGTTTGAACCACATGCGAGGGCGGGAGATCATGGGCCGAGGTGGAATCACACGACGGGGCGAGCGGATCCCCTCCAGCTGATTTGGCTGGAGGTGAAGACAGGCCTGACATGTGGGCCCCGGTCCCACACATCAGCGGGAGAAAGAGTGGAGAGGCAGAACGGTTCACTGCTAGGCAAGACCCGGTTGGCAAAGAGAGGGCAACGGGTTGCGGGGGATAAGTGAGCTGATAGGCAGGACCCGGTTGGCAGAGAGAGAGAGGAGGGGCGCACGCGGCACGCGCCTGATAGGCCGAGGACAGGACTGGGCCGGCGGCCCAGTGGGAAGAAAAAGAAAGAAAAAGAGAAAGGGAAAGAAAAAGAAAAGAAAACGAGATTTCAATAGGCCATGGGCCCCGGGTACCTCATCACAAGCATATGGGCCACTCGGATAGAGGATGGGTCGAGACTTGTAATTACAGATATAGTAGCACCTGGCAGACTTTGCCTTGTACAATAAGGAATATACAGTCCTAGTCAGGTAGATTGTATCTCTAAGAGGAGATCCCTTGGCCGTATCCGGCTGGGACTCCTGCCTTGTACTCCTGTCCCCCACTATATAAGGGGAGGTAGGGCGCCCCCTAAGGGCACGAGATCATTGATCGATACAAATCCTCAAAGGAATAACACCACAACTGGACGTAGGGTATTACCTCACATTTAGGGCCTGAACCAGTATAAAATCTCCCAGTGTTCCTTTGCAATCCACTGAGTTTCCCCTTGCCGAGTAGCCCTATAATCATATTGCTGGTGGAAAACATCGACAGTTGTCACGCCAGGTAGGGGCTTCAGCGAGTTTTTCATCTACAAGCTCGATGGATCCAACAACAGGAATCGACGGCGACAAATTCTCCCCCAGGGACACAATTTCGTTTGGAAGCCTCGACTTCGTCGCCGACATGTTCGGCAACCTCGCCTTGGCCGACGCAGATCCAATTCAACCTGCCGAGGAACCAGCCGACTCCGCACCAGTCGGTCCACAAGATGCCGTAGTCACCATCACCGATCTACTGCAGCAAGCTTCTACTTTTTTAAGCCTTGGGACAACTCTCTCCTTCGGCATCCGACTGGCACTAGGCCTTGAGCCAGCCCGGGTTGGGTTAGGAAGGGGAGAGATCGTCAATCTCCCGCACGGGCTTAGCAACCCCGTTGATCTACATCTTACGCAGCAGACCCGATCCCCTGCAATTCAGTTTGGACACAGCCCAGCGCCGTTTCAGATTGGATCTAGGGAGGTCAGAGTCCTTCTTACTCCGATGAACTACTCGGACTCCGACTCTAGGTCGAACAATGGTTCGAACACCAGTTCGAACTCTAGTCTGGCGAGTTTCCTTCTGCCCCGCGAGGTCTTCATGGCTTCAACCCCTCCACTAGAGGTACGCCGACTACAAGAGAAGCAACAAGAGGAGGCGCGCCGACTATGGCAACAGGAGGAAGCTGACCGTGAGGTTCGCAACGACGAGCTACGCAAGGCTGGGCAAACCGCTCAGCAACAGATCCTCCAAACCAAAGTCGGCGACCACGACGTCTTCGTCACGCCACAACAGAACGTCGTGGCCACTACAACTCTGCTGGACACACTCCAGCTCAGGCCTGATCACCAGGCCACCCCGACTATCGCCAGGATCAAGGCGATGATTACAGCTGCTGCTTGTCAACAGCACCAGCAGTCGGGCGACACACTAGTACCAACCAACCAGCTGGGCTCTCCGGCAGCAGGCTCATCTACATCAACACGACGCCAGGCGGTTGGCTCAAGTCAGCTACACAAGGAGTCACGACAAACATCACTTGCCAACACCAACAACAACAATCGGTGGCATCACCAGAACGACCGCCGGTTCAACCAAGACCTCCGAGTCCACCTACAATGTGACCTCCGCCACAACATCAATGCTCGGCACCACGAACGTGAAGAGAACAAGCGCCGCCGACTGGAGGACGAGCACGAGCGTTTCGGTCTTCACCACGAGCGGTTTAACTGCCGCAGTCGGAGCCGGAGCCCTCACGAAGATGAAGGCGTTCCAGCCTTCACCCACGAGCTACAGGACGTTGACTGGCCATCGGGCTTCAAGCCTATAGGGATCAAGAAATACGACAATAAAACCAACCCCGAGTCCTGGCTCACCGTATACACCCTGGCAATTCAAGCTGCCGGGGGTGACCATAAAGCCATGGCTAACTACCTCCCGGTTGCCCTGGCCGACTCAGTGAGGACATGGCTAACAGGGCTCCTGAGGTGATCGATCAGTTCCTGGGGAGAACTCAGGGAGCGGTTCATTGCTAACTTTCAAGGGACCTACGAGAGGCCGTCTTCCGAGCACGATCTATATTAGCTGCACCAGAAGAAGAACGAGTCTCTACGTGAATTTATCAAGAGGTTCTCTGAGAAGCGCAACCAGATCCCAATGATCAAGGACAAGGCCGTCATCGCCGCCTTCCGCAAGGGAGTAAAGGACGCCCCGTTCATTGCGAAGTTCACTCGGAAGCCACCAGCCTCTGTCCGGGCTCTCTTCCATATGGCAAACAAATACACTGACTCGGCCGAAGCGGTCGCAGAGGCCCTCAACGAGAAGAAAGAGTCATGACAGAAGGACCAGAAGGTGAAAGCCGACAACGAGCCATTGCAAAACAAGACCAGCAACCGCAAGCGGAAGTTGGACAACGAGGTGGCCAACATGGAGCGAACTCGGTTGCGGCCCTAACGGAACAATGACTACCAGAAGGTCATGAACGGGCCATGCCCCTTCCACCCCAAAGGCAAGCACGCGGCCAAAGACTGCTTCATGCTCAAGAAGTTTGCTTCCGAGCAGGCTTCATCATCTGGCGCCGATAAGGAAAAGATAAGCCAGATCAAGTCCCGGCTGACGATTTCCAAGATCCCTAGGCCGAGCACAACTACATCTTCAGAGGGCCGTCTGCGTATGAGTCTAAGTGCAAGCAGAAGCTAACAACACGCGACATCAATGCAATCTCTACAGTAGATGCCCCCCAATATTTGCGCTGGTCAGAGACATCCATCACGTTCACCCACGCAGATCATCCAGATCGGGTTTCACACCTGGGACGCTACCCACTCGTCCTGGACCTTAAGTTGAAGAAGGTCCTCATAGACGGAGGCAGCACGCTCAACATCCTATTTGCCAAGACTCTGGATGAGATGAAGATTCCTCATTCAGATCTGCAGCCAAGTACGGCGCCCTTCCACGGGATAATTCCCGGCTTGTCTTCAACACCACTCGGGCAGATTATCTTGCCAGTCACCTTCGGCACGCGGGATAACTTCTGCACGGAAAACATCTGCTTTGAGGTCACCGACTTCGAGATGGTGTACCATGCAATACTCGGACGATCGGCGCTCGCCAAGTTCATGGCGATACCGCACTATACATACATGGTGCTCAAGATGCCTAGGCCAGCAGGAGTCCTCTCCCTCCACAGCGACGTCAAGCAAGCCTTCACCTGCGACAAGGAGAGCTGCGAGCTGGCTTAATCACAAGAGGTGGCAGTCAGACGCAACAACATTCGGCAAAATTTCAGCAGACTCTGACATGAAGAAGATCCCCCTGGACCCTTCCAAGCCCTCCAAGATTGCTCTAGTCGGGACCGGACTCGACCCCAAATAGGAAGATGCGCTCGTCACCTTCCTCCAAGCCAACAAGGATATCTTTGCATGGAAACCGTTCGACATGCTGGGCATACCAAGGGAGGTGATCGAGCACGCCCTCAATGTGAAGACAGACGCCAAGCCAGTCAAGCAACGGCTACGGCGGTTCGTTCAGGACCGGAAAGATGCTATTCGGGAGGAGATAACCAAGCTTCTCGCAGCCGGGTTCATCAAAGAGGTCTATCACCTGGATTGGCTGGCAAACCCAGTTCTAGTTCTGAAGAAAAATGGTAAATGGCACATGTGCATCGACTACACCGATCTCAACAAGGCGTGCCCCAAAGATCCATTTGGTTTATCGAGAATAGACCAGGTGGTGGATTCAACTGTGGGGTGCGAACTTCTCAGCTTTCTCGACGGTTACTCAGGATACCAGCAAATCAGCCTAAAGGACGAGGACTACCTAAAGACGTCTTTCATCACGCCGTTTGGAGCATACTGCTACATCACTATGCCGTTCGGTTTGATAAACGCTGGAGCAACATATCAACGTGCAATTCAGTGGTGTCTGCACACTCAGATCGGGCGCAACGTAGAAGCCTACGTCGACGACATGGTGATCAAGACCAAGTCCAAAGAAGACCTCATCACTGACTGGAAGAAACCTTCCAAAATCTTGGAAGATTCAAGATGAAGTTGAACCCGGAAAAGTGCGCCTTCGGTGTGGCATCCGGCAAGTTACTCGGCTTCATCATCTCGCATCGCGGCATCGAGGCCAACCCGGAGAAAGTCAACACAATCATGAACATGGCACCCCTGACTAACCAAAGGACGTCTAGAAGCTGATAGGCTGCATGGTGGCACTCAGCCGGTTTATTTCCCGACTGGGCAAATGGGGCATGCCCTTTTTCAAGCTATTGAAGAAAGCAGACAATTTCCAATGGACTCCCGAAGCCCAGCAAGCCTTCGAAGACTTCAAACAATTTCTCACATCACCTCCCGTGTTGGCGTCACCCATGCTCCAAGAACCACTAATGCTATATCTAGCGGCAACTACTTAGGTAGTCAGCACGGTGCCGGTGGTCCAGCGATCCGAACCGGGTCACATCCAAAAAGTTCAACGGTGTGGAGGCCATGTGCCCTGGGTACCTCACCACCAGCATGTGGGCCACTCGGATAGAGGATGGGCTGAATCATGCAGTTAGAGATAAGATAGCACCCGGCAGACTTTACCTTGTACGATAAGGAAAACATAGTCTTAGTTGGATAAGTTTCTATCTCTAAGAGAGAAATCCCTTGGCCATATCTGGCTGGGATTCTTATCATGTACCCCTGTCCCCCAGTATATAAGGGGAGGCAGGTGCCCCTCAAGGGGCACGAGATCATCGATCAACAAACACCTCAGAGGAATAACACCTTAACTGTACATAGGGTATTACCTCACATCGAGGACCTGAACCAGTATAAAATCTCTTTGTGTTCCTCTGCAATCCATTGAGTTTCCCCTCGCTGAGTAGCCCTATAGTTCTATTACCGGTGTAAAACATCGACAGTTGGTGCACTAGCTAGGGGCTCCGGTGAGTTTCACATCTACAAGCTTGATGGATCCAGCAACCAGAATCGACGGCGACAAGTTCTCCCCTAGAGACATAATCTCTTTTGGACGCCTCGATTTCATCGTCGACCAGATCGGCAACCTCACCTTGGCTGAAGCAGATCCAATTTAGCTAGCCGAGGAACCAGCCGACGTTGCGCCAGTCGGCCCATAGGATGCCGCAATCTCCTTCAACAATCTACTACGGCAGTCCTTCACTTCGCCGAGCATTGGGACAACTCTCTCCTTCGGCGTCCGACTTGCGCTGGGCCTTGAGCCAGCTCGGGTTGGGCCAAGAAGGGGAGGGATTGTCAATCTCCCGCACGGATTCGGCGACGCTGCGGGTCTACATCCCGCGTAGCAGACCCGATCTCCTGCGATTCAGTTTGGACACGGCCAAGCGCCGTTTCAGATTGGATCTAGAGAGGTCGGGGTCGTTCTTACTCTGATAAACTACTCGGAGTCTGACTCCAAGTCGGATAACGGTTCGAATGCTAGTTCGGACTCCAGTCTAGCAAGTTTTTTCCTCCCCCGTGAGATCTTTATGGCTTCAACACCACCACCCGAGGTGTGCTGACTACAAGAGAGCAACAGGAGGAGGCGCGCCGACTGCGACAACAGGAGGAGGCTGAACGCGAGGCTCGCAATGACGGGCTACACAAGGCTGGGCGAGCAGCTCAGCAGCAAATTCTCCAGACTAAAGTCAGTGATCACGACGTCTTCGTCACGCACAACACAATGTGTGGCTGCCGCAACCTTGCTGGACACGCTCCAGCTCGGCCTGATCACCAGCCACCCCAACTATCGCCAAAATCAAGGCGATGATCATGGCTGCTGCCTGCTAGCAACAACAACAGCAGTCAGGCGACACCGTGGTACCGACTAACTGGTCGGGATCTCAACAGCGGCTCATCCACGTCAGTACAGCGTCGGGCGGCGCTCAAGGGCACGCGAGGATCCAGGCAAACGTCACTCGGCAATGACAGTCGCGGCGTACCAGTATGACCGTCGGCCGAACCAAGACCTCCGAGAGCACCTACAACACGACCTCCGCCACACCATCAACGCCCGGCTCCACGAATGACACGAAGACGAGCGCCGCCACTGGAGGATGAAAATGAGCGCTTCGGTCTCCATCATGAGTGGTTTAACTGCCGTGGTCGAAGCCTGAGCCCTCACGAAGACGAAGGCATTCCAGCTTTCACTCGGGAGCTACAGGACGTCGACTGGCTTTAAGCCCATAGGAATTGAAAAGTATGACGGCAAAATAAATCCCGAGTCCTGGCTCACCGTATATACCCTAGCAGTTCGAGCTGCTGGGGGCTACAACAAAGCCATGGCTAACTACCTCCCAGTCGTGCTAGCCGACTCGGCGAGGACATGGCTGACAGGGCTCCCGAGGCGGTCGATCGGTTCCTGGGGAGAACTAAGGGAGCGGTTCATCGCCAATTTTCAGGGAACCTACAAGAGGCCATCTTCTGAGCACGATTTTTATCAACTACACCAGAAGAAGAATGAGTCTCTACGAGATTTTATCAAGAGATTCTCCGAGAAGTGCAACAAGATCCCAATGATCCGAGAGGAGGCCGTCATCGCCGCCTTCCGCAAGGGAGTAAAGGACGCCCTGTTCATCGCGAAATTCACTCGGAAGCCACCACCCTCTCTCCGGGCTCTTTTTGACATGGCCAACAAATACGCTGACTTGGCTGAAGCGGTCGCAGAGGCCCTTGACGAGAAGAAGGAATCCCAATAGAAAGACCAGAAGGCGAAGCCGACAACGAGCTGTCTCAAAATAAGTCTAGCAGCCGCAAGCGGAAGTCGGACAACGAGGTGGCCAACATGGAACGCACTTGGTCGCAGCCCTAGCGGAATAATGACTAGCAGAAGGTCATGAGCGGGCCATGCCCCTTCCACCCCAAGGGCAAGCACGCGGCCAAAGACTGCTACATGCTTAAGAAGTTTGCCTCTGAGCAGGTGTTGACGCCGAAAACCGCCGGGTGTGCCGAAAAGCTCGCTGACGATCTGGTTCGGCGTCTGGTGACACGCGAAGGCCTGGGAGATCTGCTTAGCTCCAGTGCAGGTCCTAAAGTCTTGAGGTTCGCGGGCGTGCCAGTCAATTTGACCTCGCAATTGACAAGGAGATGAAGAAATTTGATTACTGATCCAATCGGCCAGTAAGCCGATACGGATTCCTTCCAGCCGATGCCGCTATGCTCGTGCCCGGGCCTCTACCTGTACTCGCGCCGGGTCCTTGTTGGTCCTCGTGCCCGGATCGGCAGCAACTGCGCAATCGGCTATCGGCCGATACGGGCTGATATAGACTCCTCGTAGCCGATAGCCGATGGCACCTGTGTATCGGCTAGGAAACCGATAGCGCTATAAACAAATAGATAAGCTGTTAGTACAACGTGTGCATCGGCTAGAAGCCGATGATAAAATAGATATGCAGGATAGTAAGCCAGCCGACTGCCGAGGAAACACATATCCATCGGCTAGAAAACCGATGATAATATAGATGACCAAAACAGTATGGATAATACAGTCGGCTTTATAGAAAGATAACCTATCGGCTAAGCACTCCGATAGAACGTCGCATATACACCGATCAGCCCTACAAGGATAAATCTATTATTATCGATCTAGTAGTTCAAACCTAACTGATGCAGCACAGATCGATAATAGTAAAGGAACCTCAACGAGCCGATAGACCTAATGCAACTGTGATGAAAATAACTTACCGGCTATACATTCCGATTAAGACGCTTGCGCACAAACCATCAGCCTAGCAGGAACGATTTATCGCTGGCAGTTCAGTAGGTCGGACCCAACCGATGCAGCACGAACTGATGATAAATCGCCCCCAGTAAACTGATAAGATCTACGCACGCGTGATGTGATATACCTGACCAGCCTAAGAGGTCGGACCGAACCGATGCAGCCGTAGACAGATCCGATACACCGTGGTAAGCCGACTACCATAGACCGACTAGAATATCGGACCTAACCGAGAAAGTCCTAGCCGATTGGTAGTCGGGGTAACGAGACTTACCCTCTCGCAGGAGTTCGGACCTAACCGATGCAGCCCCGCTCGAGAAGCAAGAACCCGTTGGTAAAGGGTGGCGATGCGCTGAATTTGATTGATCGATTCATAGATTACAAGGTCCCCGGGCATACGTATATATACCCCGAGTTGGTACAGTCCTAATAGGACACGAAACAGAAGTTTCCTAATTATAAAAGGAAAAACTAACAAACCCCGATCAGATACGAGATCAGGTTCCCTAAAAATTATCAAAACTACCTAATTAGTAGATAAGGTAATTGACTGCCATGTCGTGGTCCTCACGATTCCTTCCTGAATCTGGCTTCTTCTGATTAGCTTCCAACGGCTGATATATCTTCTTTCCTTAACCAAATCCAATGTGAACCGTGCCAAATTTTGGCGTTAACAGCAAGCTTCATCATCTGGCGCCGACAAGGACAAAGACAAGCCAGATGACGGTCCGGCTGATGATTTTCATGATCCCCAAGCCGAGCTCAATCACATCTTCGGAGGGCCGCTCACGTAGGAGTCCAAGCGAAAACAGAAGCTATCTGCACGCGACGTCAATATGGTCTCTACGACGGACACCCCCCAGTACCTGCGTTGGTCAGAGATGGCCATTACATTCAATCGCGCGGATCACCCAGATCGGGTCTCGCACCCGGGACGCTATCCACTCGTCTTGGACCTGGTTGTCAAGAATATCAGGCTAAAGAAAACCCTCATCGACGGAGGCAGCGCGCTCAACATCTTATTCGCCAAAACTTTGGACGAGATGAGGATTCCTCGTTCAGAATTACGGCCGAGCACTGTGCCCTTCCACGGGATAATTCCCGGCCTGTCATCAACTCCACTCGGACAGATCACATTGCCAGTAACCTTCGGCACACGGGATAACTTCCGCATGGAAAACATCTGCTTCGAGGTCGCCGACTTCAAGACCGCGTACCACGCGATACTTGGACGATCGGCACTCGCCAAATTTATGGCTATACCACACTATACATATATGGTGCTCAAGATGCCTGGGCCAGCAGGAGTCCTTTCCCTCCGCAGCAACGTCAAGCAAGCTTTCACCTGCGACAAGGAGAGTTGCGAACTGGCTCAATGACAAGAGGCGGCAGTCGGGCGCAACAGCATCCGATAAGCCGCCACAACTGAAGTCGAGCAAGATCAAGTGCCGGCAAAAAAGGCGGTGAAGTTGGGAATTTCGGCGGACTCTGACACGAAGAAGATCCCCCTAGACCCTTCCGACCCCTCCAAGACTGCCCTAGTCGGGACCAGACTCGACCCCAAATAGGAAGACGCGCTCGTCACCTTCTCCAAGCCAACAAGGATATATTCGCGTGGACACTGTCCGACATGCCGGGCATACCAAGGGAGGCGATCGAGCATGCCCTCAACGTGAAGACAGACACCAAGCAAGTCAAGCAACGGCTGCGGCGCTTCGCTCAAGACCGCAAGGATGATATCCAAGAGGAGATCACCAAGCTCCTCGCAACCGGGTTCATTAAGGAGGTCTATCACCTGGATTGGCTAGCAAACCCAGTTCTGGTCCGGAAGAAAAACGGTAAATGGCGCATGTGCGTCGACTACACCGATCTCAACAAGGCGTGCCCCAAGGACCCATTCGGTCTTCCCAAGATAGATCAGGTAGTAGATTCCATGGCCGGGTGCGACCTACTCAGCTTTCTCGACTGCTACTCGGGATACCATCAAATTAGCCTGAGGGAGGAAGACTGCTGAAAGACATCTTTCATCATGCCGTTTGGAGCGTACTGCTACATCACAATGCCGTTCAGTTTGAAAAATGCTAGAGCAACCTATCAACGGGCAATTCAGCGGTGTCTGCACACTCAGATCGGGCGCAACGTGGAAGCCTACGTCGACGACGTGGTGATCAAGACCAATTCCAAAGAAGACCTCATCGCTGACCTAGAAGAAACCTTCCAAAATCTTCGACGATTCAAGATGAAGTTGAACCCGGAAAAATGCGCCTTTGGAGTGCCATCCAGCAAGTTACTCGGCTTCATCGTCTCGCATCGTGGCATCAAGACCAACCTAGAGAAAGTCAACGGAATAATGAACATGGCTCCCCCGACTAACCAGAAGGACGTCTAGAAGCTGACAGGCTGCATGGCGGCACTCAGCCGATTTATTTCCCGACTGGGCGAACGGGTATGTCCTTCTTCAAGGTACTCAGAAAGGCGGACAATTTCCAATGGACTCTGGAAGCCCAGCAAGCCTTCGAAGACTTCAAACAATTTCTCACATCACCTCCTGTGTTGGTGTCACCTATGCCCCAAGAACCGCTAATGCTATATCTGGTGGCAACCACTTAGGTAGTCAGCACGGTGCTGGTGGTCGAGCAATCCGAACAGGGTCACATCCAGAAAATACAACGGCCAGTTTACTTCGTCAGCAAGGTGCTTGCCGACTCAAAAACGAGATATCCACAGGTCCAGAAGCTGTTATATGGCCTACTCATCACAGTCCGGAAGCTGGTGCACTATTTCCAAGCACATCAAGTCACGGTGGTTACATCGTTTCCACTCGGGGATGTCCTTCATAATCGTGAGGCCACCGGCCGAATCGCTAAATGGTTACTCGAGTTGATGGCGTTCAATATCACCTTTCAGCCACGGACAGCAATTAAATCACAAGCTCTAGCTGAATTCATGGCCGAGTGGACAGAAGTTCAACTGCCTACATCAACAGCGAAGCTAGAGTACTGGACAATGTACTTCGACGGTTCTCTACGGATCGGCGGCGCCGGGGCTGGAGTCATACTGACGTCTCCCACTAGCGAAAAACTAAAGTATGTTCTACAAATCCACTTCCCGGCTTCCCACAATGTCGCCAAGTACGAGGCACTTATCCACGGGCTCCGGATTGCTATATCACTCGGCATACGTCAACTGGTTGTGCGCGGGGATTCTCAACACGTGGTGAACAAAGTCATGAAAGACTGGACTTGTCTCGATGATACCATGGCGGCATACTGTCAGGAGGTCTGCAAGCTGGAAAACAAGTTCGACGGGTTGGAGATAACACATGTCTTACGACAATACAATGATGCTGCAAATGAGCTGGCAAACATGGGATCCAAGCGAGAAGCAGTTCCAACTGGAATCTTTGTCGAGCAACTTATGGAGCCATCAGTCAAGAAGAAACCGGTACCGGAACAGTCGGGAGGCGAACCTACCCCAGCTACAGATGAGGTGCTGCACATATGTCAAGAATGGCGGACCCTTGTTGTCAAATTTCTCCTGGACGATGAACTCCCAGAAGATCGCAATAAGGCCGAGCAGATCAAGCGTCAAAGCAAAAGCTTCCTACTAGTCGGAGAAGACCTGTACCGAAGGAGCGCATCCGGTGTCCTCATGCGTTGCGTCACCACTGAGGAGGACAAGCAGATCCTGCAGTCGATCCACTCGGGCATATGTGGCAACCATGCCGCATCCAACACATTAGTCGGAAAGGCTTACCGGCAGGGATTTTTCTGGCCCACAGCAGTAACTAATGCAAAAGAAATTGTTCGCAAATACGAGGGTTGCCAGTTCTATGCAAGACAAACCAATCTCCTAGCCCAGGAACTCCAAACAATCCCCATTTCCTGGCCATTCGCAGTATGGGGGCTCAACATGGTCGGGCCTTTCAAGAAAGCGCTAGGAGGGTTCACACATCTATTCGTTGCAGTGGATAAATTCACCAAGTGGATTGAGGCAAAACCCGTTGCTACTATAACAGCGGCATGAGCAAAGGACTTCATCATGAGTATACTATACCGATTCGGGGTCCCTAACTGCATCATCACCGACAACGGTACTCAGTTCACGGGTGGCGTATTCCAAGACTTCTGTGAAGATTTCGGCATCAAGATCTGCTATGCATTTGTGGCACACCCGCGGAGCAACGGGCAGGTCGAACGAGCCAACAGTATGGTCTTACAAGGCATCAAGGCTAGGATATTCGACCGACTACAACCATACACGGGCTGGTAGGTACAAGAACTCCCATATGTTCTCTGGTCTCTCAGAACCACGGTTAGTCGGGCAACAGGGCAATCCCCTTTCTTTCTAGTCTACGGTGCGGAGGCTATGCTACCGACAGAATTACAGTTCGGCTCTCCGCGAGTCCAAGCTTACTCAGAAGATGTTTCAAACAATACCCGATTGGTCGAGCTAGATCAGTTGGAAGAAGCAAGGGACATCGCAACAATCCAGTCGGCACGGTATCTTCAAGGCCTGCGTCACTACCATAATCGCAATGTCTGTGGCCGCGCCTTTTTGGTCGGAGATCTCATCTTGAGGAAAATACAAACCACCAAAGACAGGCACAAATTATCCCCAATCTGGGAAGGGCCGTTCATTATAGCCGAGGTCACGTGGCCAGCGCCTACCGACTGAAGACCGAAGACGGTGCCCTTATCAGCAACTCATGGAATATAGAACAGCTACATCCTTTCCATACCTGAGCTTTATACTTTCTCATGTGTACAGTTTCTCTGACTCACTACGCCGCTTGTATCAACTGAGTAGTGAGTCGGGGGCTACAGGTGTATATGTGTTTTGTCAATAATATATGAGCTTGTCCTACTCCAGTTATGAAGCCTTACTATGACTCACGTTTGCCCGAGTACAGTTTCTTACATTGAGCAATTTTATTAAGTTCTAACAGACTAACTCGGCGTAGACTACACAGTCAAGTAAAGCTAATGACAACTGAGTAATAATTCAAAGCTTGGCGGCATTGCACATATATTTACACATGTTTTCCACAAAAGTTTATACATACCGGCTACATGATATGTTGCTCTTATAGACCCAGGTCTCGGGTGATTATCTCAGCAGTCGGCCTCACCCGTGCTATTAGCTCCAGCACCTCCTCAGGTGTCGTCTCCTCGGCAAACCCCTCCCCGATGGCTTCAATGTCTACCCTCGGGTAGATTGATTTGGTCATCGCCAGGGTCTGGACCACGCCAGCAATGGCATGCTTATCCGAGTACCTCTTCAGGGCACTTGATGCATCCTCAAGACGCACCTCCACTTGGGGGATTCAGCTACAGCTGGTTCCCACAGGGCGAGGATCCATCAGATCAAGGAACCCTTTCACGGACCCGACGAGGGCCTCCCGTGATTCCCTGATAACCCTTATCTCCTCTGTATAAACCCGATATTGGGCCTGGGCATTGGCTTTGAGGTCTGCCCGAGTCCACCAACAATTAAACTTGTTAGGCACGGCTGCAGATGGAATGATTAAAGGATTGGTTAATATCATTGTCGAGACGGAGACTTACTCGTGTAATCGGCCTCCCACTCGGCCACGGTCTTCTCCAGTCTAGCTTTTTCTTCGCCAAGCTTGATGGTGGCCTCTTTTAACTCGGCCTTCTCCCATTCGAGCTCGGCGTTGGCCTTTGTCAGGTCGGCCTTGTCCTTCTCAAGCTCGGCCTTGGCTTCCTTGGCCTCCTTCAGCTGGGCTTCCCTCTCTGTTCGGGTCTTTAACTCGGCCTCGAGGGCTGCATGACAGATTAATCAAGAACTCAACCTTGCAGCCGCGACACAACTGGGTAGTCGGGAACAACGCAGCTGGAGAAATACATCAAGTGTTCAGTCGGGAAGATGCATTCGGGGGACTTACCTCTAATCTTCTCGGCTTGGGCCCAAGTTTCATCCCTGAGCTGGGTGGCGGCATCCTTCAGCCAAGCTTCCCTCCCCGCGTGGCGCTCCTCCATCTCGGCCTTCAACGCTCGTAGCTGCTCTAACTCCACGAGATGGGGGGCCATTTCGATCAGGATCCCGGTCATCTCCTCATTACGATCAACAAGCTTCTGCTCAGGGAGAGAACAAGTCAAGAACGGAGTCAGACGTTAGAACAGGAAGACCATCAGGACTCCACCGCAAGAATCATACCCGAACCCCCTCGGACCCGGCAATGGCGGCGCGGAGCAAGCTTTCGCGTTCCCTTCTCGCCGCGGCCTCATTGAGCTTGAACCTCCCCGCGGTTCCATCAGGCGCCGTCTAGGCGAACGTCCGGGGGAACTTACGCGGAGGAGCTGCAATCCGAGGAAGGTTCGGGATCTCCGGCGGCGGCGACGACGACGACGACAACCATGACGGCGACGGGGTCCTGGCCCCCACGCCGGCATCCCATGCGGCCTCGGGGGTCGACCCGGGGACTCTGGCAATGGCCTCGGCAGCGGGCGTCGACTCAGGGGCTGGGACAGCAACCTCAGTAACCGCCCCTTGGTCGGGCGGCACCAGCGGCCCCGCAGTCAGGACCACCTTAGTCTCCGTGACTAGGCTGGCCACCGGCTCAGCGGGTGTGCTCGCGGGGGCCGGCTCGGCTGGGGCGGGCTCTTCAACGGGAGCAGTCGGAGCAGTCTCCTTGAGATCGATATCGGCATGCTTCCTGCATGGCAAAATAGACATCAAAATACTAGTGCAACAGACGAGAATCTCAGAAGATCCAGAGCAGCTTACCTCTTGGAGAACTTGAGTTTCCCGTCGGGCGATCCGAGTCCCGGCGGAATGCTACGCCCGGTTGTCGGCCTGGTCGGCGAAGCAGTCGGTGGTGGCATGGCAGCTGGAGGCAGCCCCGTTGGTGGCGTGGCCGACTTGGGCACCTGTGTGCTTGGCGGCGCCTTCTCGGATCGTCTACTCGGCGGTGCTTTTGTCGGGCTCGGCAATGTTGAGCTTGGCCGTACTGGTCCCAACCTGGGACTTGATCGCCTGGCTGCCGCGGCGGCAGTGTCCTTTATCTTCAGACCCCCTACCACGACACGCGGCGTCATGGCCCCCTCGCCCCGATATAGAACAGGCTTTTTCCCCGCTCTCTTGGAGTCGGGTTGGGCAGTAGGGGGGCTCCTCGGCCTCTTCTTCGATTTAACGGCTGACAACGGGCGGGAGTCCTCATCGAATTCCTCGCACCACTACAGATGAATCAACAAAGTACATCATACAATGCTGGGTAATCACAGATACAAGCCCACAGGCATTTGTCACAGAAGAAGGACAAAGATTACCTTGGGACGGGGCCGAAGGAAGCTATAAGCCGCGATCTGGCGTTTATTGTCTTCGGTCTCGATCATCCCCTCGAAGAAGTAACCAAACAGGGTCTCGGTCACCTTGTACTTGTTGGCTGACTCTTGGCTTACTCGGTCAGGATCATATTTGCCCTGAAAATCCCAGCCGAACGCGCTCCTCAGCTTCAGCGGCTGGATGCGCCGAGTCAGGAAATGCCGGGCCACCCAAGGCCCAGTCAGGCCAGCCTCCTTAAGCTCTTCTAATTTCCCCAACAATTGATGCACTTGGCCCATCTCCTCAAAGGTTGGATCTGTTGACCAATTTGGTAAAACTACCGGTGGCAAGCCGATGAATGGACGCAAGGAGGGAGCCAGATCTGCGCAATAGAACCACTCCTTGTGCCAGCCTTTCAAGGAAGATTTCAAGGGGAGATCAAGATATGTTTTCTTCCCATCACTTCTCAACTGGAGACCAGCCCCCCCAATCACATTGATATTATTCTTGGAGGGCAGGGGTTTGATGTGGAACAGATGCCTAAAGAAATTAAAATGGAGCTTCACACCCAAAAAGCACTCACAAAGAGTAACAGATATGGAGATTTGAAGAATCAAGTTGGGATTTAAATGCACCAACTCCAACCCATAGAAGTCAAGGATGCGGCGGAAGAACTCAGAAGAGGGAAGGCACAAACCCCGATCGAAAAAAGAGGCAAAAACTACTGTTTCGCCAGATTGGGGATTTGAGACCGACTCACGCTTAGCTGGCCGCCAACGGATCACCTCCTGGCTGGGCAACTTCAATTGACTCTCCAGCAGCTTCAGTTTCACCGAGCCGTAATCCAAAGTCGGCTAGGCATTCCCCGGCGCACCTGTAGGATCCAAAGCTTTCGACATGGTTGGGGGTGGAGAGATTTAAGGGAAAAGCGATTGGGGGCTTGGAACAGACGAAGAGGACTAGAATCGCCCGAGTTCGAGCGGGGAACAGTAGCAACAGCTAACCCTAGCTGAGCAGGAGGCGAGAAGTTGGGCACGAAGGTGGAAGACGAAGTGATTGGCTGATTTGGGGAAGATGAAGGAATCTTTTTCTCTCTTGCCGCTTTTTATAGAGCCTGTGCCGACTAAATGGGCTTGGGCCTCCATAGTTGGCACTGGGCCACGAAGATATGACTTCCTACAGTAGCATGCTCCATGTCGGCTGCCACAGGCTGAGTTGAAATTATAGCGCTGGTGCTACCAATAGGAGCCGATGTGGTAAATAGATATGCTTCATGAGAGCCTTATTGCTAAACATATATGTTTAGGTATTTGTTTTATCCACCAGGTCTCGAGGATATATCCTTACATGGATCACAAGCTGGTCTTCATTAAAATTGGGGATGCAGGTATCTTTCTTGAATGCACCTGACCACGCCGTGGATTTATTTTCATAAAGTGGTACTCGGCCTACATGCGTGGCCATCAGTTGCCATGAGCAACATTATTCTAGCCGATATGATGCTGAAGAGTCTAACTTTCGAGTAGTGCACTACTCGAGAGAGACTATAAATTTCTCATTCCCGCTGACATGATGCGGAGGAGTCTAACTTCTGGGTGGGACGCCGCTCGGGAAAGACTATAAACCCCCTTTTCTAGCTGACATGAAGCTGAAGAGTCCCATGTACGAGTAGCATCCTACTCGGCAAGACTATAAACACACATTTCGACTGACACGAAGTCGAAGAATCCTACATATGAGTAGTTCCCTACTCGGCAAGACTATAAAGTTTATTCCGGTTGACATGATACCGAAGAGTCTCATTTACCAGTAGTATACTACTCGAGAAAGACTATCAGGTTAAAGATCTTTGACTTTATGTTTAATTGTCTTCACAATTAAGCACAAAGTCGGGGGCTACACCTAATAGGTGCACCTATTCGGTGCACACTATTCATATATCTACATGAAGCCCTTCATAGCCTCGCTGCCAGCTGACATGAAGCAGGACTCGGGAAGAAGACTCACTTGAACAAAGAGTACTCGGGAGCATCGCACTCGGGCAATCTTCACCGTGGAGGATGAGCACTCGGCATCAGCTGTGACTCAACTATGAAGGTCTTAGAGGCTACTGTGGAGGCCATGGGCCCCAGGTACCTCACCACCAGCATGTGGGCCACTCGGATAGAGGATGGGCCAAATCATGTAGTTAGAGATAAGATAGCACCCGGCAGACTTTACCTTGTACGATAAGGAAAAAATAGTCTTAGTCGGATAAGTTTCTATCTCTAAGAGAGAAATCCCTTGGCCATATCCGGCTGGGATTCTTATCATGTACCCCTGTCCCCCAGTATATAAGGGGAGGCAGGGCGCCCCTCAAGGGCCACGAGATCATCGATCGACAAACACCTCAGAGGAATAACACCTCAACTAGACATAGGGTATTACCTCACATCAAGGGCCTGAACCGGTATAAAATCTCTTTGTTCCTCTGCAATCCATTGAGTTTCCCCTCGCCGAGTAGCCCTATAGTTCTATTGTTGGTGTAAAACATCGACAAACGGCCAGTCTACTTTGTCAGCGAGGACCTTGCCGACTTGAAGATAAGATATCCGCAGGTCCAGAAGCTGCTATACGGCCTACTCATCACTGTCCGGAAGCTAATGCATTATTTCCAAGCACATCAAGTCACGGTGGTCACATCGTATCCACTCGGGGACGTCCTGCATAATCATGAGGCCACCGGCCGAATCGCTAAATGGGCGCTCGAGTTGATGGCGTTCGATATCACCTTTCAGCCACGGACAACTATCAAATCAAAAGCTCTAGCCGACTTTGTGGCCGAGTGGACAGAAGTTCAAATGCCTACATCAACAGTGAAGCTAGAGTACTGGCAAATGTACTTCGACGGTTCTCTACGGATCGACGGTGCTAGGGTTGGCGTCATACTAACATCCCCCACCTGCGAAAAACTCAAGTACGTGCTACAAATCCACTTCCTGGCTTCCCACAATGTCGCCGAGTATGAGGCACTCATCCATGGGCTCCGCATCGCTATATCACTCGGCATTCATCGACTAGTTGTGCGTGGAGACTCTCAACTCGTGGTAAACCAAGTTATGAAAGACTGGACATGTCTCGACAACATCATGGCGGCATACTGTCAGGAGGTCCGCAAGCTAGAAGACAAGTTCGACGGGCTGGAGATAACACATGTCCTACGACAATACAATGACGCTGCAGATGAATTGGCAAACATGGGATCAAAGCGAGAAGCGGTCCCGACAGGGATCTTTGTCGAGCAACTTATGGAGCCATCAGTCAAGAAGAAACCAGTGCTAGAGCAGTCAGGAGGTGAAACTACCCCGGCAACAGACGAAGTACTGAACATATGTGAAGACTGGCGGACTCCTGTTCTCAAATTCCTCCTGGACGATGAACTCCCAGAAGATCGCAGTCAAGCCAAACAGATCAAACGTCGAAGCAAGAGTTTCCTAGTCGTCGGAGAAGACCTGTACCGAAGAAGTGCATCCGGTGTCCTCATGCGCTGCGTCACCACCGAGGAGGGCAAGCAGATTCTGCAATTGATCCACTCGGGCATATGTGGCAACCATGCCGTATCCAGGACGTTAGTCGGAAAGGCTTATCGGCAGGGATTTTTCTGGCCAATAGTAGTAATAGATGCTAAAGACATTGTTCGCACATGTGAGGGTTGCCAGTTCTACGCAAGACAAACCAATCTCTCAGCCTAAGAACTCCAAACAATCCCAATCTCTTGGCCCTTTGCAGTATGGGGGCTTGACATGGTCCGGCCTTTCAAGAAAGCACCAAGAGGGTTCACACACTTGTTCGTCACAGTGGATAAATTCACAAAGTAGATTGAGGCAAAACCCGTTGCTACTATAATAGCGGCATGAGCAAAGGACTTCATCATGAGTATATTATACCGATTCGGGGTCCCTAACCGCATCATCACCGACAACGGTACTCAGTTCATGGGCGGCATATTTCAAGATTTTTGTGATGACTTCGGCATCAAGATCTACTACGTATCTGTGGCACACCCACAGAGCAACGGGCAGGTTGAATGCGCCAATGGTATGGTCTTACAAGGTATCAAGGCTAGGATATTCGACCGACTATAACTGTACGCGGGCCGGTGGGTACAAGAACTCCCATCTATTCTCTGGTCTCTCAGAACCACGGTTATTGGGCAACAGGGCAATCTCCTTTCTTTCTGGTCTACGGTGCTGAGGCTGTGCTACCAACCGAGTTAGAGTTCGGCTCTCCGTGAGTTCGGGCTTACTCAGAAGACATCTCAAACAATGCACGATTGGTCGAATTAGATTAGTTGGAAGAAGCGAGGGATATCGCAACAATCCAGTCGGCAAGGTATCTTCAAGGCCTGCGTCGCTAGCACAATCGCAATGTCTGTGGCCGCGCCTTTTTGGTCAGAGACCTCGTCTTGAGAAAAATACAAACCACCAAAGATAGGCACAAACTATCCCCAATCTAGGAAGGGCCGTTCATTATAGCCGAGGTCACGCGGCCAGGCGCCTACCGACTGAAGACCGAAGATGGTGCCCTCATCAGCAACTCATGGAATATAGAACAGCTACGTCCTTTCTATACCTGAGTTTTATACTTTCCCATGTGTACAGTTTTTCTCTGACTCACTACGCCGCTTGTTTCAACCGAGTAGTGAGTCGGGGTCTGCATGTGTTATATGTGCTTTGTCAATAATATACGAGCTTGTTTTACTTAAGTTATGAAGTTTTACTACAACTTTGTCACGTTTGCGCGAGTACAGCTCGCTGCGGTGAACGATTTTATTAAGTTCCTATAGACTAACTTGGCGTAGACTATATAGTCGGGTAAAACTAATGACAACTGAGTAACAATTCAAAGCTTGGCGGCGTTGCACATATATTTACACATGTCTTTACAAAAATTCGCAATACACCGACTGCATGATATACTGTTCTTACATACCTAGGTCTCAGGTGATCATCTCTGCTGTGGCCTCGCCTTGGCTATCAGCTGCAGCGCCTCCTCAGGTGTCGTCTCCTCGGTGAACCCCTCCCCGATGGCTTCAATATCTGCCCTTGGGTAGATGGACTTGGTCATCGCCAAGGTCTGGGCCACGCCGACAACAACATGCTCATCCGAGTACCTCTTCAGGGCACTCGGTGCATCCTTAAGGCGCGCCTCCACTTGGAAGATCGTGCTGGAGCTAGTTCCCACATCGCAAGGATCCATGATGTCAAGGAGCCCTTTCACGGACTCGGCAAGGTTCTCCCGTGACTCCTTGACAACCCTTATCTCCTCTGCGAAAGTCTAAAACTGGATTTAGGCATTGGATCTAGCAGCTACCCGGGTTCACCGACAAGCAAACTTGTCAAGCAAAACTGCAGATGGAGTAATTAATGGATTGGTTAAGATCAATGTCAGGGCGGAGACTTACTCTTGTAGTCGGCCTCCCACTTGGCTATAGTCTTCTCCAGTTCAACTTTTTCCTTCTCGAGCTTGGCGTTGGCCTTCTTCAACTCGGCCTTCTCTTGCTTAAGCTCGGCTTTGGCCCTTGTCAGGTTGGCTTTGTCTTTTTCAAGCCCTGCCTTGGCTCTCTCGGCCTCCTTCAGCTGGATTTCTCCCTCTGTTCGGGTCTTCAGCTCGGCTTCGAGGGCTGCACAACAGATTAGTCAAGAACTCAACGTTGTAGCCAAGACACAACTGGGCAGTCGGGAACAACACAGCTGGAGAAATATACTAAGGATTTGGTCAGGAAGAGGTATTCTGGAGGCTTACCTCTCATCTTCTTGGCTTGGTCCCAATTCTTGTCCCTGAGCTGGGTGACGGCGTCCTTCAGCCAAGCTTCCCTCCCTTGATGGCGCTCCTCCAATACGGTCTTTAGGGCCCGGAGCTGGTCCAATTCTTGGAGCTGGGGGGCAACCCAGGTCAGGACCTCGTGCATCCTCTTCGAGCGATCAACAAGCTTCTGCTCAGGGAGAAACAAGTCAAAGCAGAATCAAGTGTCAGAACACTCGTGCGAGGAAGACTACCAAGATTCCAATACAACGGAAATCATACCTGAATCCCCTGGGACGCGGTGATTGTGGCATGAAGCAAGTCTTCACGCTCCTTTTCCACCGCAACCTCATCATGCTTGTAACTCCTCGCAGTTCCGTCGGGCATAGTCCAGCGGAATGTCCACGGGAACTTGCGGGGAGGAGCTTCGAGCCTCGGGAGGTCCGGTCTGTCTGGAGGAGAAGACAGCGATGACGACGATGGCGGCGGTGACAAGGACGGCGACGGGGTCCTGGCCCCCAACTCGGCAGCCTCCGGGGCCTCGGGGGCTAGCTCAGGGGCTGGAGCAGCAGCTTCAACGGCCACCCCTTGGTCGACCGGTGTTGATGGCCCTGCAGTCGGGACCGTCTCAGTTTCTGCAACTGGGACCATTGCCGGCTCAGTAGGTGTGCTCACTGGCGCTGGCTCAGCTGGGGCTGGCTCTACAACGGGAGTGGCCGGAGCGTTCTCCTTGAGATCAATATCGGCCCGCTTCCTGCGTAACGAGTCAAACTTCAAGACACTACCATGATAAACAAGATTTTCAGAAGATCCAGAGCAACCTACCTCTTGGAGAACTTAAGCCTTTGCCCGGGAGATCCAGATCCCGGCGGTGGGCTGCAGCCGGCTATCAGGCCAGTCAGTGTGGCAGTCGGCTGCGGCGTGTTTATCCTGGCTAGCCCCACTCCTGGTGTGACCAGCTGGGGTGCCCAGGTACTCGGCGGTGCCATCCTTGGGCTCAATGTTGCTGAGCCTATCAGCGCTGGTTTCGACCCTATACTCGGTGGCACCCTTATTGGGCTCGATGATGCTGAGCTCGACTGCATCGGTCCCGGTCTGGGACTCAGTGGCCTGGGCGCTGTACCGGCAGTGTCCTTTATCTTTAGACTCCCGGCTATGGCACTCAGCTTCACGACCTTCTTCTTGCCCTGATCGACAACAAGTCTCTTCCCCGCTCTCTTGGAGTCGGGCTGGGCAGTGGAAGGACTTCTCGGCCTCTTCTTCGACTTCCAGGCCGATAATTTTCAAGAGTCATTGTCGAACTCCTCACATGTCTACAAGTAGTTCAACAATACAAGTTATACACTGTGGAGCCAATCTGAGCACATATCTGCAAGCATTCACCACAGATGAACTACAAGATAACATCAGCAAAGGTTACCTTCAGGCGTGGCCTATTCTTGCTGTAAGCCGCCACGGACTGATTTGTGTCCTCAGTCTCAACCACCCCGTTGGCGAAGAAACCTAGCAGGATGTCGGTCACTTTGTACTTGTCCACCAGATCAGCATATTCCCGGCTGGGATCGCCTTTGCCTTTGTAGTCCCAGCCGAAGTGACACCTCAGCTTCGCGGCCTAAAGCACCGGGTCAAGAAGCACCTGGCCACCCAGGGACCAGTCAACCCAGCTTTCTTCGGTTTCCTAATCCGGCCGACTAGAGTGTTAACCTACCCTATTTCTTCAGAGGTGGGCAGAGACGACCACTTGGCAATAATCACCAGGGGCAAACCCATAAAAGGGGGAAGGCATGGCTCAAGGTCGGAATAGTAAAACCATTCCTTATGCCAGCCTTTGAGTGAAGATTTCAAAGGGATATCTAAGTAGATCCTCTTCATCTCGCTCCGGAGTTGGACAACGGCTCCCCCAATCACTTGAATTTTGCTCTTGGAAGGTTAGGTCTTGATATGAAATAAATACCTGAATAGATTCAGATGGGGTTCCACACCCAAGAAGCACTCACAGAGAGCTACAAAAGTGGAGATTTGAAGGATCGAGTTGGGATTCAGATTCACCAACTCGAGTTCGTAAAAAGAAAGAAGCTGGCGGAAGAACTCGGAAGATGGAAGAGAAAGACCTCGGTGGAAGAAAGAGGCGAAAACGACGGTCTCACCCTCCCGGGGCTCCGGAACCTATTCGCCCTCAGCTAAACGCCAGTTGATGATCTCCTGGCTCTGCAGTTTCAGCTGTGTCTCCAGAAGCTTCAACTTCGCCGACCCACAATCTGAAGTCGGCCAGACATCATCCGACACATCCATGAAATCCGACGCCCTCGACATGGTTGGGGTTGAGGAGATTTGGGGGAAATGCTGCTAGTTGTTTGGAATGGACGAAGCGGAAAGCCCAAGTTCTGGTGGGGAAGAGCGAGCAATAGCGAACCCTAGCGGAGCGGGAGGCGAAATTTCGGCGCGAAAGCGGAAGATGAAACGATTGGTGGATTGGAGAAGATGAAAGAATCTTTTCTCTCTCCTCGCCTTTTATAGAGCCGTTTCTGACTCGTGGGCTTGGGCTTGCAAAGTCGGTATTGGGCCACCAAGATATGAGTTTCTACAGTAGCATGCTCAATATGGGCCACTCGCAGGCTGAGTTAAAATCGCAGTGCTGATGCTACCAACAGGAACCGATGAGGTAAACAGATATGCTTCATGAAGGCCTAATTGCTAAACACATGTGTTTGGGTATCTGTCTTATCCACCAGGTATCGAGGATATATCCTTATAAGGATCACAAGCTAGTCTTCATTAAAATTGGGGATGCAAATATCTTTCTCTAATACACCTGACCACGCAATGGATTTAATTTCATAAAGTGGTACTCGTCCTACATGCTTGGCCAACAGTTGCCATGAGCAACATTATTTCAGCCGACATGACGCTGAAGAGTCTAACTTTCTAGTAGTGCACTACTCGGGAGAGACTATAAACCTTCTTTCCAGCTGACATGAAGCTGAGGAGTCTAACTTCCGAGTGGGACGCCACTCGGGAAAGACTATAAACCCCCTTTCTAGCTAACATGAAGCTGAAGAGTCCTATATACGAGTGGCATGCTACTTGGCAAGACTATAAACCATATTCTGGTTGACATGATACCGAAGAGTCTCATATACCAGTAGTATACTACTCGGGAAAGACTACAAGGTTAAAGATCTTTGACTTTATGTTTAATTGTCTTCACAATTAAGAACAAAGTTAGGGGCTACACCTAATAAGTGCGCCTATTCGGTGCATACTATTCATACATCTACATGAAGCCCTTCATAGCCTCGCTGCCAGCTGACATGAAGCAGGACTCAGGAAGAAGAAGCACTCAGACAAAGAGTACTCGGGAGCAATGCACTCGGGCAATCTTCACCGTGGAGGATGAGCACTCGGCATCAGCTGTGACTCAACTATGAAGGTCTCAGGGGCTACTGTGGAGACCATGGGCCCCGGGTACCTCATCACAAGCATATGGGCCACTTGGATAGAGGATGGGCCGAGACTTGTAATTAGCGATATAGTAGCACCCGGCAGACTTTGCCTTGTACAATAAGGAATATACAGTCCTAGTCGGGTAGATTATATCTCTAAGAGGAGATCCCTTGGCCATATCTGGTTGGGATTCCTACCATGTACCCTTGTCCCCCGGTATATAAGGGGAGGCAGGGCGTCCCCTGAGGGCACGAGATCATTGATCGACACAAATCCTCAAAGGAATAACACCACAACTGGACATAGGGTATTACCTCACATCGAGGGCCTGAACCAATATAAAATCTCCCAGTGTTCCTTTGCAATCCACTGAGTTTCCCCTTGCTGAGTAGCCCTATAATCATATTGCCGGTGTAAAACATCGACAGGCGCGCGCGGCTGACAGGCCAAGGATAGGACTAGGCCGGTGGCCCGGTGGGAAGAAAAAGAAAGAAAAAGAGAAAGGGAAAGAAAAAGAAAAGAAAAAGAGATTTCAATAGGATTTTAATTCCGATAATTTGTTTGGATTTATGAAAAATGCATCCAGTGTTCTAAAAATTCCAGTAAAATTCCTGTTAGTATATTTTGGAAAGGAGAATATAGGAAAAATATTCTCAGCCATGTTAATTTATTATTTTGCATTGTACTTATTTAATTAATTCCCTTGGCCTTTTAAAATAATTTCTTTGAGGCTTTTTTCATTAATATATTTTATGTGGCTCTATTTAAGGGGAAAAATTCAGGGTGTGATAGTAGGATCTACAGCCACACCTCCCACGGAAACAATGTGCCCAAGGAAGCTAACTTCCTTCAGACAGAATTCGCATTTGCTATACTTGGCATAGAGTTGGTGCTCTCTTAATTTCTCTAGGACTATCCGTAGGTGCTTTGCATGCTCCCCCTCGGTTTTGGGAGTATATTAAGATGTTGTCGATGAAAACAACGATGAATTGGTCGAGGTATTCCATGAATACCTTATTCATCAAGTTCATGAAGTAGGCGGGGCATTTGTTAGGCCAAAGGCCATGACCAAGAATTCTTATAGTCCATATCTAGTGGAGAATGTTGTTTTGGGTATATCTTCGAGGCGAATTTTCAACTGATGGTAGCCAGAATGAAGGTCGATCTTTGAAAATACTGTGGCCGCTTCAATTGATCAAAGAGATCATCAATACGGAGGAGGGGATATTTGTTTTTTATGGTGACTTCGTTCAGTGAGAAGTAATCCACACATCCGTTGGCTACCAACTTTCTTTTTCACGAACAAGACCGGGGCCCCCCATGGAGATGAACTCGGGTAGATAAAACCTTTCTCTTGTAACTCCCTAATTTGTTACTTCAGTTCTTCCAGTTCATTTGCCGCATCTATAGGGTCTTTTAGATATAGGTGCAGTCCCGGACATTAGATCTATAACGAACTCAATGTCTCTATCTGGGAGCATGCCTGAAAGCTCCTCAGGGAAAACGTTGGGGTATTCTTGCACAATAAGAGTTTTTTTCTAGTGGCAAGGCGGCTAGGAACCTTTTCTGATCCCCTGCGGTTGGCCGCAATGGTCCCACCTAGACCTTCACCACATCATTCCCTTCCGAGTTGAGGGTTATGGTCCTACGCGCACAGTCTATCAACCCCCGATGTTTAGTTAGCCAATCCATCCCTAGGATGATACCGAGGTGCTTGGAGGGTAGCACTATCTAGGTAGTAGGGATTACTACTCCTTGGAGCTTTAGTGGTACCCTCTTACAGGTTCTTGATATACTAAGATCACCCCCGGGTGAGTGAATCATGGGCTTAGCCAAATGAGAAATCTTCAGGTTATGGTTATGGATAATCTTTGGTGATATAAAAGAATGCGATGCACCAGAATCAAATAGCACAAGGCAGGTATGGAGTTAATTGCGAACATACCAATTAGGACGCCTTGATCTTCCTGCACGTCCTCAGCGTGAACATGGTTCACGCGGCCTCGTGCGATGGACGTCATGATCCTCGTCCTCACCCGGGTTTGTTGAGCCCCACGTGGCGCGGCAGGTGTGGCGGCCCCGCGCACGGGAGTAGCACCGATCGGGAAATGAATTGGGGCCATCCTCGGTTGTGGGCATTCCTTGGAGAAATGCCCAGTCACACCGCAATTGAAACAGCTGAGATTTGCCTTGCCTGGTGCTGGGAGAGTCCCACTCGGGGTGCGAAACCCCATCGCTGGGCGCGCTGCCGGGGTTGCAGTCACCATAGCGGGGTGAGGCAGCACCATGTACACCAGCTTCCAGTTCTGTCCTGGGGCGCTTTTGAACCTAGGCCTGTCCTAGGGTCTATTCTTTAGGGCGGCGAACTTTTGTTTTCTATTGGACTCCACAATCTGGTTGTCAACTTCCGCCCGGAGTGCCTTGTTAATCATGCTTTCGAAACTGGCATGGTCCAGAGGACCACGCAAGTAGTCGTTCAGCCCACTGAGGAACTTGTTGACCTTTTCTTCTTTGTCTGGCAGATCATACAGGGCATAGTGTGCTAGCTGAGTGAACTTATTTTGATACTCCTGCACACTCAGGCCCCCTTGAGCGAGGGATCTGAATTCATCCCTCTTCATCTTCATTATGGCAGCAGGAACATACATTTCACAGAATGCTACCACGAACTCCTCCCAGTCTGGCTCCCCTCTCCCTTCCTCGCGTGACGCCTTGTAGGTGTCCCACCAATCGCCGGCTGGCCCATTCAGCTGACTGGTGGCAAATCTAACCTTGCCTTCTTCCCTGGTGCGAATGAGATCCATTTTCTTCTCAATCACTAGTAGATACTCTTCAGCTTCAAGAGGTTCTGCGTCTTCGGAGAACTCTGGTGGCTTGGTCCTCATAAACTCCCCGTAGTTGGCCTGGTTGTGGTGGGCTTGATTCGTTTGCCCTGCTTGAAAGGCGGGGCCATCCTGAGTTGCAGGCCCGCCCTGAGTGCCAGGGCTGAACAAATTCAGGAAGGTTCGCATTAGCTAGTTCTGAGTGTTCATCATATGAGCCAAAGTGGGGTTTTACAGGAGTGGAGGAGTTTGCTCCCTTTCACAACCCGCACCCGATCCCGAGGCTCGTGTGTTCACCATCTGCAAGAGGAAAGCAAAAGGGGAAGGCTTAGGTGATTGAGAGGGAAGGCGGTCTTGCCAAAACGTAGCTACAATCTAAACTTGTATGATGTTAACAAACACTATTACACAGCACAAATACAACCGAACCATTGTTTCATAGATGTTCGAAAGTTGTACTGGTGTGAAGCCTAAGTACATTATAGTTCTACTAGAGCATACAACGATGCACACATTAAAAAAGATGATGCCACTGCCTCGCTACCCTAAGACCACAGTCGAGGTGATACAATACATTAATGTACACAACCAACGTCTACTACTACTAGCTAAGGAGGATGTCGCCCTGACCTGAGGCCTACCAAGCGTCATCCCCACCAACAGTCTCCGCTCGTGACCTATGTGCCAAGCCAGCCGCACACTCCTAGAGTGGGCAACGAGAGGTCTGAAAGGTGAACAAAGTGGTAGTGGCGGGGCAGCGAACGGCTACGGCTGCGGTCAGTGCTAGCGGAGTTGTCCAACTCATACATGGGCTCTGGACTGGCGTCACAGTGCGGGCGCCCATGGCCACGCAAAGTGCTGTGTCCACGGGAGGGGCTATGGCCCCTAGCAGACCCCCAGCCACGACTGTGCCTGTGGCCTCGTCCGCGAGCCAAACCACCCGAACCAGAGCAGTGAGAACAGCGGGCTGCCTCCCTCTGTGGGATGTACTTGAAGTTTAAAGAGTCCATTAGCTCCTCACTGGACTCTATCTTGGTCTCGTCCTCGTCCTCAGTCTTGGTCTCAGTAGCCCGCTGTACCTGAACTCCCCTCCGTACCACGGGTACTGGCCTAGCCCCCTCCGCCTACTATGCGGAAGTACTGTCTGCATCCTGCACCCCTTGTACCTCTGGCACCTCCTGCACCTCCCGTGGCTCCTGGATCTCCTGAACTCCCTGCACCTCCTGAACCTCCTCCTGTGGCTCCCTATCCGCGTGGAGCTCCTCCGAGACATGCAGCTCCACCTCCTGGGGCTCCTCCTCCTTTGAGGGCACCTGGGCCATGACGACAATGGGTTGCCCTAGGGTGGGCGGCGAGACCGCAAGGCCCACCAGCCCCCTGCTGCAGAAGTACTGGGCGAACTGAGTACCTCCACGTAGACTGTGGCTGTCATGGAAGGCAGAGTCCCGGTAGCTACACCTGCAGAAACTGGTGCCGTGGAGACAGTCGTAGTGGCGGCTGCGGCCATAGAAGTCGTTGCCTGAACAAGTGAAGTGCCGGTGGTGGTTGCTGCGGCACCTGGCGGGGCGAAGGCTGCAAGGTAAGTGGCCTTGGTGGTGTCCTAGTATGTGGGGAAGTCCACCGCGGAGCCCAGCCTCACCCTAAGGAACGGAGCCGAGCTACAGACTGCCTCTGTCCCGGGCCGAAACGTGTACAGAGTTGACGGAGTGAAGCCTGCCGTCCACACCAGGGCAAATGCTGCGGTAGAGCCTGGTGCGGTCGGCGCTGTCGTAGTCATAGTAGCCGAGGATGGTGCTGTGGCAGGCGGTGGAGCCACGGCCGGTGGCAATGCTAAAGCAGGTGGCGGTGCCTGATGTGCCACCACCAGGAGAGCCTCCTGCTGCTTGATCCTCTGGCCCCCTGTCCTTGTAGCAGTCGTGGAGGGAGTCGTAACGGTACTAGAGGTCGATCAGGTCTCCCTCGTACCGGCAAAGCTGTCCCCTAAGGAAGTCTGCCTCCGAAAGGTTCTCGTGGTACCACGTGACCAGGTAGAAGCGCTGGTCACGGAGACACTGCATGTATAGCTGAGCACCTGCAGAGAAACTCATCTACAAAAATTTTGAAAGTCAGACATAAGAAATAAGAAAATTTTTCCCAAGCCAAAAACAGTTAAGGAATAGAGTTTGCAAAGTTGGTTTTCGTCAAATAATCGACCTACGGAGTAGGCAACTACACTTCCTAAGGTTTTGAAGTGGCGGGCACCAAGGTTCAATCCTACAGTCACAAGTTTTGATACCAACTTTGCGGGCCCCTGGCTTTATACACCGGAAACCCCTTGTGTTTATAGTATACCAAATCCCTAGATCAGTAGTTTGGCATATATACTCACTTAGCTGGTACATAGTGCTTGCATCGTCCAAGGCTTACAATACATAATATTACAAGGGTTGCCCGAGTGGGACCCAAATAGACCGAGCACAGTCGAATACATTACAGAACTTCCAAAAGATTAAGGTATGGAAATGAATATGGAAGCAGGAAGGTGATAGCACCACTCCACAGGCAGCGACTGGGGATCCAAACCCTAAGGCGCCTCCTTAGGTTCCTCCTCCTCCGATGGGACGCATTCATACGGATCATTCTTATCGACTACTTCTAAAAAGGGGGATTAAACAACGGTGAGTACAAACGTACTCGCAAGCCACCACTACAAGATGCATTAGTGCAGAATCAGTTCAAGGATGGTGAGGCTTATTTGCATCAAGCAACTTTCGTAAACAGTTCGAAACCTTAGACCTAGCAGTTTTAACTAAAAGAAACAACATTATATTCAAGTAGTTTAACCATTCACGAGAACTCCTCATTTCCTCAACAAGCGTCCTTTGGTTCGGTTTGTTCTCGCGCTCAATTTGTATTCTCTTACCCGAGTCCAAACTTTCCCACATCTCAGGAGAGCCCACAACCCATCGCCCCATCCTAATCTAAGCAGGATTAAAACTTTTGAGGCTAGTTAAGTGTATAATGAGTCCCGGTGCTCCTTTAACCACGAGCACGGCTATTCGAATAGATTGTTTTTACTCACACTACAGTGGATGTATGCTTTACCCGTAATCCATAACGCACCCAACACATGAGACTTCTCATGGCCCGGCCTTTCGGCTTCCCTCACATTGCGGCATCCGCTCCAAGGACTATGAACCCTCATGCACCCCAAGCACCCAACGCCTCTAACTGGTGGTGAGTGGAGTCCTGGAACCCTAGAAATCCAGGCAATACACTATATATATATACTTAGGGTGCATTTTAGGTTTGACATCATCAATCGCAATAGCACAACACTTCACATCGTCATACATTTTGTGTGCAAAACCAACCATGACTAGGGTGCCGCCCTACTCGGGTCACCTAATCCTCTAGGTCTATGCCCATACGAGAAATGTGGCCATACCCTGTTCGTTTCCCGCATAGCTTCTTGACTTTATCCTTAATTGACCAGGGTCGATGCTAGCCTTTTTATAGAACCACCCAATTTGGTCCGTGCCACTCCAGTCGAAATCAGTTTTGTATCTTTAAGCTTTTCATTTTCGCAAATGTTTTTATGTGAGATATGCGGAGTGGTGCTCATGTCTCCACTCGCTTATCGATAATTACCCCACCCTGGGCAATCATCCGCTCTTTACCCTTAAACTTGTCATGAGCACATAATATATGAACAACTAATTAAGCATGACTAAGCATTGTCATTATATGACTAAGGACTGAACATAATACGGCAATCAAGGTACAGGGAAACAATACCAAGGAATGGCTAAAGCAAGTAGGTATGCACTTTAAATATAGCATGCATTTTGTTTGCAACCAAATCATTTTGCAACATAGGATCAACATGATCATGGAGGGGGGTGTAGTGACTTGCCTTGTTCAGCTAAGGGTTCCTCCTCGGCTGAAACGAGCTCATCCTCACAAACGTACCCTGGTGGAGCGGAAAACTGTAACGCCCTGATTTCTGGGCCATTAAAAGACTATTTTAGTTAAAACCCTAATTTCAAAAATTTTGGCTTTTTGTGTGTGCTTAAGGATTAGTGCCTAGATCTCAGTCTAAACCCCCTTGAAAACCCTAAAAACCTCAGTCCCAAACTCTCTCCAAATTCCAAGACTTGAATTTTGCAATTCGACTCTCTCAAAATTTCCTCAGAAAAATTCAAAACCGAAATACCTCCCAAAAATTCTCTATACTTGAGTTCGAATTTTGCAATTCGAAGCCCTCCAATAAAAACCCTTCGAAAGTCACCTTTGAAGCCTTTCATTAAATCTCCTTATTTTTTCCCTTCAAAAATTCAGGTTCTTCAAAAACTCCCTTCCCGAAATTGCCAAATTTATATATATCTCCAAACCCTCTCAAATCCCAAGAATTAAGTTCAAATTAATATCCCTTTCAAACCTCCAGAAATAATTCCTGAAATAAAACCCCAAGGTGAGTCCCAAATATTTGAAATATCCTTTTGAAAAACCTTCCCTAACCCACCTATTAAAATTCCATTAAAAATCCCTCCTCTAAGTCTCCCTTGTTTTCCCCAAAGTTCAAATATCCAAAATAAAATCCAATCCCTTGGAATTCATTATCTTTTCCCCCAAAATCCCCATCCCAAAAATTCTCTTCCAGATATCTATATAAATATATATGCCCAAATCCAAACCTCAGGAACACCTCCCAAAAATTCCCCAAATTTCTAGAAGTCAAACTCCTAAAATTAAATTCAAAACTAAATTCAAAATTGTCAAAATACCCTTCCAAAATCTCCCTGGAAATTCTCAAACCTTATTGTTCACCGTGGGCCAATTCTTCTCCATCTTCTCTCTTCCTCCCCTCAGCCCGGCCCAACACAGCCGTAGCCGCTCAGCCTCCCCCGCACGCGCTGATGACTAGGATCCACCGGCCTGGCACACAGCCGCCCGCGTGTCATACCAGCGCCTCGGCCCCAGGCCCCACTCGCTAGCCTCTCCCCCACCCGAGCCACGCGGACACCGACCACCCACGCGTGCAACGCAAGGAGGCGGGCCCCCTCCGTTAGTCCCCAGCCGAGCACTGCGGACACCGACACGTAGGCCCTGCATGTAAGGCTTGTCTTCCTCCTCTGCTCTCCTTCTCCACGCGAGTCACATGCTCGAGAAAAGTCCTACCCCAAACAACAATACCTCGACCGAAGCCCTAGGTCAACCTTGCCTCCTCATCCCGCCCCATCGCCTTTGCCACGCCCATCCCCACCTTCCTCCCCGCTGGCTGACATGGCCCCTTGTTCCCCGGCGCCGAGTCCCGTCAAGATCTGCAGAAAATCAAAACCTCGCTGCAAAATGACTCTCCTCTACCCCAAGAAAATATCCAAGTTTCCACCGCCTCTCTAGCTTGTCGAATTGTGCCCTCCACCGCCTATAAATCAGCCCCATCCCCTCACTCCCACTGCACCTTTCTCGGCCCACGCTCGCCGCGCCGCTCCAGGCTTGAGCTCGGCAAGCCACCGCCGATGTCCTCCTTGGTAAGCTCTTGTTCTCTCTTCTACCTTGCGTATCCCTTCTCCTTTATGGAAGACGCGAAGGTCCATGGCTACTATCGGACCACTCCTCCACTGCCTTCGAATTTCCGCAGTCAGCCACCGTCACATCCACCTTCCTTCTACCTGAGCCACTTGCCTCCTTCCCTCTCCATTCCTAAATCCTGAGCACCCAAAGCCCCTTTGCCTCCACGCCTCACCGCCGGTGAAACCACTTCCCACCTCGCCGCTAGCGCCTGCGTCTCACCACCACCGCATGCCTTTCTCTCTCTCCGACGCCCCTAGCTACTGTTGTCCGCCCCCGTCATAACCCGGCTGCTCAATTCGAGCCAACCACCTCCTGCGCCGACTTTCCCTTGTCCCATTCTAGTAGGCCACCCCTCCTCCCTCGCCGTCATTCGCGGCGCCCCTCGGCCACCGTCGGCCGTCGCCGGCCATCGATTGCCCGTGAGAGCCAGCCGCTTCCCAATCCCCCTCCATTCCTCTCTGACATGTGGGCCCAATGTAATTAACCCCTAATTAAATAACAGCATCACTTACACGTGGGCCCTACACGGTTTAAAATTTAATTTACACCTATTAATATATATGACTCAATGACAAGTGGGCCCATGCACAGTGAATTACTCATTAATCCCCTCCTTCTCTCACTGCATGTGGACCCCAGCCTCCTATTCCCTCTAACATATGGGCCCCATCCCTTTCTCTCTCCTCTGTATCAATGACACAGGGCCCCCTTTATTTTAAAAAATCCCTTGAACAGTGCCCCTAAGACATGTGGGCCACCTGTCCCTCACATCTCTCTCTCCTCTCCACTGTATGACATGAGGGCCCCATTTAAATCCAAGCAATGACATGTGGGCCTCTGTCCCCTCCTCTTTCTCATCCCAATGACATGTGGGCCCTGCTCTCCCTCTCTCTCTAAGACAACTGACAAGTGGGCCAACCCCTCAATTTCTCTTTCCAATCACTGACCAAGGGCCCCACCAATCAGCCACTATTCTCAAAATAATTCTTTTTCCAACAATTCAAATAAACCTTTTCTTAATCTAGAAAATCCTTAAAAACTTTAAAAATCCATATCTTTTAAGCCGTAACTCTAATTGACCCCGTTCAAGTCTCAAAATTTTTCTAAAAATGAGATCTACCTCATGGCACTATTAGTTATTAATAATAGTATTATATTTCTAGGGTTTTGTGTGTTTTTCTTTCATTTCACACATAGTCGACGCTTCGGAAATTCCTTCGAACGTCGGATTTTTGCAAGGATTCGAAGATGAAGATTGAGGCAAGTCACTCCTTGACCATATTGATCCTAAATTTAAAATACTTTGTTTGAAAAATTGCATTGCTAGTACGCATGATAAATTGATCGGCCTCGGTTTACGTGACGAACCAACAAACCTGCCCATTAGTTGCATAAACCCCGTAGGACTTTGGTACCCTATCCCTTGTCGCTCCACCCCATGGTACCTCGATGACCCTCTAAGCATGGATTACGATGGTTGCACCTCTAGCACAACTATTTGTCGATTTGGGAAAAATAGGGTTCCAAAAGGTTTTAAAACCTGTCGATGCTTTGCACTGGCAATAAAACTATGAGGCCACTCGGCGAAGGTGAATTTGATGGATTGCAGAGGAACACAGGGAAGGTTTATACTGGTTCAGGCCCTCGATGTGAGGTAATACCGTACGTCCAGTTGAGGTGTTATTCCTCTGAGGCGTTTGATGATTGATAATCTTGTGTCCTCTTGTAGTTCTGCCCTGAGGGGCGCCCTGCCTCCCTTTATATACTAGGGGACAGGGGTACATGATAAGGATCCCAACCGAATATGGCCAAGGGATATCCTTCTTAGAGATAGAAACCTATCCGACTAAGACTATGCTTTCTTGTTATACAAGGTAAAGCCTGCCGGGTGCTATCTTATCTCTAATTACATGGTTCGGCCCATCCTCTATCCGAGTGGCCCATGTACTAGTAATGAGGTACCCAGGGCCCATGGCCTCCATAGTAGCCCCTGAGACCTTCATAGTTGAGTCACAGCTGATGCCGAGTGCCCATCCTCCACGGTGAAGATTGCCCAAGTGCAGTGCTCCCGAGTACTCTTTGTCCGAGTAAGTCTTCTCTCCGAGTCCTGCTTCATGTCAGCTGGCAGCAAGTCTATGAAGGGCTTCATGGAGATATATGAATAGTGTGCGCCGAATAGGCGCACCTATTAGGTGTAGCCCCTGACTTTGTGCTTAATTGTGAAGACAATTAAACATAAAGTCAAGGATCTTTAACCTAGAAGTCTTCCCCGAGTAGATTACTACTGGTATATAAGACTCTTCGGTATCATGTCAACCGGAATAAACTTTATAGTCTTGCCGAGTAGGAGACTACTCGTATGTAGGACTCTTCGACTTCATGTCAGTCGGAATATGTGTTTATAGTCTTGCCAAGTAGGATGCTACTCGTATATGGGACTCTCTTCACCGTCATGTCAGCTGGAAAAGGGGGTTTATAGTCTTTTCCGAGTGGCGTCCCACTCAAAAGTTAGACTCCTCCGCATCATGTCAGCGGGAAAAGATATTTATAGTCTCTCCCGAGTAGTGCACTACTCGAAAGTTAGACTCTTCCGCATCATGTCAGCGGGTAAAATGTTGCTCATGGCAACTGATGGCCACGCATGTAGGCCGAATACCACTTTATGAAAATAAATCCACGACGTGGTCAGGTGTACTCGAGAAAGATACCTGCATCCCCAATTTTAATGAAGACCAGCTTGTGATATATATCCTCGAGACCTGGTGGATAAAACAGATACCCAAACATATATGTTTAGCAATAAGGCTCTCATGAAGCATATCTGTTTACCTCATCGGCTCCTGTTGGTAGCACCAGCACTATAATTTCATCTCAGCCTACGGGCGGCCCACATGGAGCATGCTACTATAGGAACTCATATCTTGATGGCCCAGTGCTGACTGTGTAGGCCCAAGCCCATCTAGTCGGCATCGGCTCTATAAAAGCAGGGAGAGAGAAAAAGATTCCTTCATCTTCCCCAAATCAGCCAATCGCTTCATCTTCCACCTTCGCGCCCAACTTTTCGCTTCCCGCCTGACTAGGGTTAGCTGCTACTATTCCCCACCTGAACTCGGGCGATTCCAATCCTCTTCGTTTGTTCCAAGCCCCCGATTTGCTTTTCCCCAAATCTCACCGCCTCCAGTCATGCCGAAAACTTTGGATCTTGCCGGTGCGCCGAGGAGTTCTTGGCCAATTTCAGATTGCGGTTCGGTGAAGCTGAAGCGGCTGGAGAGCGAACTGAAGTTGCCCAGCCAAGAGGTGATTCGCTGGCGGTCGGCTAAGGGTGAGTCGGTCCCAAATCCTCAACCTGGTGAAACGGTAGTTTTCACCTCTTTTTTCAATCGGGGCTTGTGTCTTTCGTCTTTTGATTTCTTCCGCTGCATCCTTGACTTCTATGGGCTAGAGTTGGTGCATTTGAACCCCAACTCGATTCTTCAGATCTCCATCTTTGTTACTCTTTGTGAGTGCTTCTTGGGTGTTGAACCCCATTTTATCCTCTTCCGACACCTATTCCACATCAAACTCCAGCCCTCCAAGAGTAATATTAATGTGATTGGGGGGGCTGGCACAAGGAATGGTTCTATTGTGCAGATCTGGCTCCCTCCTTGGGCCCATTTACCGGCTTGCCACCCGTGGTTTCACCAAACTGGTCAGCAGAGCCGTCCTTTGAAGAGATGGGTCAGGCACATCAACTGTTGGTGAAGATAGATGACCTCAAGAAGGCTGGCCTGATAGGACCCTGGGTGGCTCGTCGCTTCCTGACCCGGCGCGTCCAGCCGCTAAAGCTGAGTGCATTCGGCTGGGCCTTTAAAGGCAAAAACGATCCTGACCGAGTAAGCAACGAGTCGGCGAACAAGGGGGCAGTGGCCGAGACCCTGTTCGGCTACTTCTTCGAAGGGGTGGTTGCGACCGAAGATGACAACCTCCGGGTCGCGGCTTATAGCTTTGTTCGGCCCCGAACCAAGGTAACCTTTAATCTTCTTTTGTGATGAATGCCTGTGGAACTGTGATTGTTCAACATTGCCTGATGTATTTTGTTGATTCACTTATAGTGGAATGAAGAGTTTGATGAAGACTCTCGCTCGTTGTCGGCCGTTGCGTCGAAGAAGAGGCCTAGGAGCCCCTCTGTTACTCAACCCGACTCCAAGAGAGCGGGGAAGAAGCCCATTTTGTATCGGGGCGAGGGGGCCATGACGCCACGCGCCGTGGCTGGAAGCCTGAAGATAAAGGACGCCGTCGCCACGGCGCCCAGGCAATCAAGCCCAAGGTTGAGACCTGTGGGTTTGAGCCCAACATTGTCGAGCCCGGCGTCAGTGCCGTCAAAGGGCCGGCCGGAGCAGACGCCGCCGAGGACGGAGGTGCCCAAGCCAACCACACTGGAATCGGGACCGACTCAGGCAGATGTGCCACCACCGACTGTAACGCCGACTGGGCCGACCACCGGAGCTAGCGCTCCGCCGGGACCCGGGTCGCCCGGCAGGAAGCTAAAGTTCTCCAAGAGGTGCGCTGCTCCGGATCTTCTGAAATTCTTGTATGTTGTTGCAGTAGTGTTTTGATGTCTTGTTTCGTTGGGCAGGAAACGGGCCGATATCGATCTCAAGGAGACCAATCCGACCACTCCCATTGAAGAGCCTGCCCCAGCCGAGCCGGCGGCCGCGAACACACCCGCTGAGCCGGTGGCCAGCCAGGTCACGGAGACCTAGGTGGTCCCAACTGCAGGGTCGTCGCCGCCACCCGACCAAGAGGCGGTTGCCGAGGTTGAGGCCCTAGCCCCTGAAGCGTCGCTTGTTGTGGAGGCCGCCGTCGGAGCCCTCGAGCCAGTCCCCGAGGCTGCGGGGGACGGCGGTGCAGAGGCCGGGACCCCATCACCATCGTGGTCGTTGTTGTCGTCGTCGCCGCCGCCTGAGATCCCAACCCTGCCTCGGATCGAAGCTCCTCCGTGTGTAATGCCCCGGACCTTCACATGGACGGCACCCGACGGGACCGTGAAGAGCTTCAGACTTGATGAAGTCGTCGCGAGGAGGGAACGCGAAAGCTTGCTTCGCGCCGCTATTAGCGGGTCCAAGGAAGTTGGGGTATGATCCTTGTGGTAGAGTCTTGGAGATCTTCTCGTTTTGACGTCTGACTCCATCCTTGATTTGTCCTCCACCCTGAGCAGAAACTCGTCGACCGTAACGAGGCGATGACGGAGATCCTGGTCGAGATGGCTCCCCACCTCGCAGAATTGGAGCAGCTCCGGGCATTGAAGGCCGAGATGGAGGAGCGTCATACGGGGAGGGAAGCCTGGCTGAAAAGTGACGCCGACCAGCTCAGGGAGGAGACTTGGGCCCAAGCCGGAAAGATCAGAGGTAAACTCCCTGAATGTATCTTCCCGACTGAACCATCGTCGTATTCATCCAGCTGCATTGTTCCCGACTACCCAGTTATGTCACGACTGCACGGTTGAGCTCTTGGCTAATCTGTCGTGCAGCCCTTGAAACGGAGTTGAAGACCCGAACAGAGAGGGAATCGCAGCTAAAGGAGGCCGAAGAAGCCAGGGCCGAGCTTGAGAAGGTCAAGGCCGACCTAACAAAGGCCAACACCGAGCTTGAGCGGGAGAAGGCCGAGTTGAAGGAGGCCGTCGTCAAGCTAGGTAAGGAAAAGGTCGAACTGGAGAAGACCGTGGCCGGGTGGGAGGCCAACTATGAAAGTAAGTCCCCGTCTCGACGATGATCTAAACCAATCCCTTAGTCATTCCATCTGCGGCCGAGCCTGACAAGTTTACTTGCCGGTGGACCCGGATAGACATGAGAGCCAATGTCCAGGCCTAGTATCGGTTCTACACAGAGGAGATAAGAGTGATCAGGGAGTCACGGGAGGCCCTCGTCGGGTCCGTGAAAGGGCTCCTTGACCTCATAGATCCCAGCCCTGTGGGAACCAGTTGCAGCAGGATCCCCCAGATAGAGGCGCGTCTTGAGGATGCACCGAGTGCCTTGAAAAAGTACTCGGATGAGCATGTTGTCGCCGGCGTGGCCCAGACCCTGGCGATGACCAAGTCCATCTTCCCAAGGGCAGATATTGAAGCCATCGGGGAGGGATTTGCCGAAGAGACGACGCCTGAGGAGGCGCTGGAGCTGATTGCCCGGGCGAAGTCGACTGCTGAAATAATTACCCGAGACCTAGGTCTGTGAGGGCAACATGTTATGTAGTTGGTATGTATACACTTTTGTGAAGAAACATGTGTAAATATATGTGCGACACCACCAAGCTTATGTACTCAGTCGTCATTAGCTTTACTCGACCGTGCGGTCCGTGCCGAGTTATTCTATTAGAACTTGATAAAATTGTTCGAAGTAAGAAGCTGGACTCGGGCGAACGAGACAGTTGTAGTAAAGCTTCGTGACTGAGTAGGACGAGCTCATATATTATTGACAGCACATATATACATGTAGCCCCCGACTCACTACTCGGTTGATGCAAGCGGAGTAGTGAGTCAGAGAAACTATACACATGAAAAAGTATAAAACTCAGGTATAGAAAGGACGTAGCTGTTCTATGTTCCATGAGTTGGTGATGAGGACGCCGTCTTCAATCTTCAGTCGGTAGGCGCCTGGCCGCGTGACCTCGGCTATATTGAACGGCCCTTCCCAGATTGGGTATAATTTATGCCTGTCTTTGGTGGTTTGTATTTTCCTCAGAACGAGATCCCCAACCAAAAAGGTGCGGCCACGGACATTGCGATTGTGGTGGCGACGTAGGCCTTGAATATACCTTGCCGACTGGATTGTTGTGGTGTCCCTTGCCTCTTCCAACTGATCTAACTTGACCAGTCGGGTATTGTTGGAGATGTCTTCTGAGTAGGCCCGGACTCACGGAGAGCCGAATTGTAACTCTGTCGGTAGCATAGCCTCGGCACCGTAGACCAGGAAGAAAGGGGATTGCCCTGTTGCCCGACTAACCGTGGTTCTAAGAGACCAGAGAACGGATGGGAGTTCTTGTACCCACCGGCCCGCATATGGTTGTAGTCGGTCGAATATTCTGGCCTTGATGCCTTGTAAGACCATGCCGTTGGCTCGTTCGACCTGCCCGTTGCTCCGCGGGTGTGCCACAGATGCGTAGCAGATCTTGATGCCGAAATCTTCACAGAAGTCTTGGAATACGCCGCCCGTGAACTGAGTACCGTTGTTGGTGATGATGCGGTTAGGGACCCCGAACCGGTATAGTATGCTCATGATGAAGTCCTTTGCTCGTGCCACTGTGATTGTTGCAATGGGTTTAGCCTCAATCCACTTGGTGAATTTATCCACCGCGACGAATAAATGTGTGAACCCTCTTGGCGCTTTCTTGAAAGGTTCGACCATGTCGAGCCCCCATACTGCGAATGGCCAGGAAATAGGGATAGTTTGGAGTTCCTGGGCTAGGAGATTTGTTTGTCTTGCGTAGAACTGGCAACCCTTGCACTTGCGAACAATGTCCTTGGCGTCTGTTACTGCTGTGGGCCAGAAAAATCCCTGCCGGTAAGCCTTTCCGACTAACGTCCTGGATGCGGCATGGTTGCCACATATGCTCGAGTGGATCGAATGCAGAATCTGCTTGCCCTCCTCGGTGGTGATGCAGCGCATGAGGACACCGGATGCGCTCCTTCGATACAGGTCTTCTTCGACTAGTAAGAAGCTTTTGCTTCGACGCTTGATCTGCTCGGCTTGACTGCGATCTTCTGGGAGTTCATCGTCTAGGAGAAATTTGACAACAGGAGTCCTCCAATCTTGACATATGTGCAGCACCTCATCTGTGGCTGGGGTAGGCTCGCCTCCCGACTGCTCTGGCGTCGGTTTCTTCTTGACTGATGGCTCCATGAGTTGCTCGACAAAGATTCCAGTCGGAACTGCTTCTCGCTTGGATCCCATGTTTGCCAGCTTGTCTACCGTGTCGTTGTATTGATGCAGGACATGCGTGATTTCCAGCCCGTCGAACTTGTTTTCCAGCTTGCGGACCTCCTGACAGTATGCTGCCATGGTATCGTCGAGACAAGTCCAGTCTTTCATGACTTGGTTTACCACGAGTTGAGAATCCCCGCGCACAACCAGTCGACGTATGCCAAGTGTATAGCGATGTAGAGCCCGTGGACAAGTGCCTCGTACTTGGCGACGTTGTGGGAAGCCGGGAAGTGGATTTGTAGAACGTACTTGAGTTTTTCGCCAGTGGGGGACGTCAATATGACTGCAGCCCTGGCACCGCCGATCCGTAGAGAACCGTCGAAGTACATTGTCCTGTACTCTAGCTTTGCTGTTGGTGTTGGCAGTTGAACTTCTGTCCACTCGGCCACGAAGTTGGCTAGAGATTGAGATTTAATTGCTGTCCGTGGCTGAAAGGTGATGTCGAACGCCATCAACTCGAGTGCCCATTTAGCGATTCAGCCGGTGGCCTCGCGATTATGAAGGACATCCCCGAGTGGAAACGCTGTGACCACCGTGACTTGATGTGCTTGAAAATAATGCACCAGCTTCCGGACTATGATGAGTAGGCCATATAACAGATTCTAGACCTGCGGATATCTCGTTTTGGAGTCGGCAAGGACCTCGCTGACAAAGTAGACTGGCTGTTGTATTTTCTGAATATGACCCTGTTCGGATCGCTCCACCACCAATACCGTGCTGACTACCTGAGTGGTTGCCGCCAGATATAGCATTAGCGGTTCTTGGGGCATGGGTGACGCCAACACGGGAGGTGATGTGAGAAATTGTTTAAAGTCTTTGAAGGCTCGCTGGGCTTCCGGAGTCCATTGGAAATTGTCCGCCTTTTTGAGTAGCTTGAAGAAGGGCATACCCCGTTCGCCCAGTCGGGAAATGAACCGGCTGAGTGCCGCCATGCAACCTGTCAGCTTCTGGACATCTTTGAGGTTAGTCGGGGGTGCCGTGTTCCTGATGGTGTTGACCTTCTCCGGGTTGGCCTCGATGCCACGATGCGAGACGATGAAGCCGAGTAACTTTCCGGATGGCACACCGAAGGCACATTTTTCCGAGTTCAACTTCATCTTGAATCTTCGAAGGTTTTGGAAGGTTTCTTCCAAGTCAGCGATGAGGTCTTCTTTGGACTTGGTCTTGATCACCACGTCGTTGACGTAGGCTTCCACGTTGCGCCCGATCTAGGTGTGCAGACACTGCTGAATGGCCCGTTGATAGGTTGCTCCAACATTCTTCAGACCGAACGGCATTGTGTTATAGCAGTACGCTCCAAACGGTGTGATGAAAGATGTCTTTAAGCAGTCTTCTTCCCTCAGGCTGATTTGATGGTATCCCGAGTAGCAGTCGAGAAAGCTGAGTAGGTCGCACCCTGCTGTGGAATCAACCACCTGATCTATCCGGGGAAGACCAAATGGGTCCTTGGGGCATGCTTTGTTGAGGTCAGTGTAGTCGACGCACATGCGCCATTTACCTTTTTCTTTCGGACCAGAACTGGGTTTGCTAGCCAATCTGGGTGATAGACCTCTTTGATGAACCCGGCTGCGAGGAGCTTGGTAATCTCCTCCCGAATAGCATCCTTGCGGTCTTGAGCGAAGTGCCGCAGCCGTTGCTTGACTGGCTTGGCGTCTGTCTTCACATTTAGGGCGTGCTCGATCACCTCCCTTGGTACGCCCGGCATGTCGGACGGTTTCCACGCGAAGATATCCTTGTTGGCTTGGAGGAAGGTGACGAGCGCGTCTTCCTATTTGGGATCGAGTCCGGTCCCAACTAGAGATGTCTTGGAGGGGTCGGAAGGGTCCAGGGGGATCTTCTTCATGTCAGAGTCTGCTGAAATTCCCGACTTCGCTGTTTTTTTCGCCGGAACTTGATCCTGCTTGACTTCTGTTGTGGCGGCTTGCTGAATGCTATCGCGCCCGACTGCTGCCTCTTGTGATTGAGCCAGTTCGCAGCTCTCCTTGTCGCAGGTGAAGGCTTGCTTGATGTCGCTGCGGAGGGAGAGGACTCCTGCTGGCCCAGGCATCTTCAGCACCATGTATGTATAGTGCGGTATCGCCATGAATTTGGCGAGTGCCGGTCGTCCGAGTATCGCGTGGTACGCAGTCTCGAAGTCGGCGACCTCGAAGCAGACATTTTCCGTGCGGAAATTATCCCGCATGCCGAAGGTTACCGGCAAGGTTATTGCCCGAGTGGAGTTGATGATAGGCCGGAAATTATCCCGTGGAAGGGCGCAATGCTCAGCCGTAGTTCTGAACGAGGAATCTTCATCTCGTTCAAAGTCTTGGCGAACAGGATATTGAGCGCGTTACCTCCGTCAATGAGGGTTTTCTTCAGCCTGATGTTTCTGACAACCGAGTCCAGGACAAGTGGATAGCGTCCCGGGTGGGAAACCCGATCTAGGTGATCTGCGCGATTGAAGGTGATGGCCATCTCTGAGCAGCGCAGGTACTGGGGGGAGTCCGTCGTAGAGACCGTGTTGATGTCGCGCGCTGAAAGCTTCTGTTTGCGCTTGGACTCGTACGCGAGCAGCCCCCCGAAGATGTGGTTGAGCTCGGCTTGAGGATCTTGGAAATCGTCAGCCGGACCCGAGTCTGGCTTGTCTTTGTCCTTGTCGGCGCTAGGCGATGAAGCCTGCTCGGAGGCAAACTTCTTGAGCATGTAGCAGTCTTTGGCCGCGTGCTTGCCCTTGGGGTGGAAGGGGCATGGCCCGCTCATGACTTTGTGGTAGTCGTTATTCCGCTGGGGCCGCGACCGAGTGCACTCCATGTTGGCCACCTCGTTGTCCGACTTCCGTTTACGGCTGCCAGACTTGTTTTGAGACGGCTCGTTGTCGGTTTTCACCTTTTGGTCGTTCTGTCGGGACTCCTTCTTCTCGTCGAGAGCCTCTGCGACTGCTTCAGCCGAGTCGGCGTATTTATTGGCCATGTCGAATAGAGCCCGGACAGATGGCGGTGGTTTCTGAGTGAACTTCGCGATGAATGGGGCGTCCTTTACTCCCTTTGCGGAAGGCGGCGATGACAGCCTCGTTGCGGATCGTTGGGATCTTGTTGCGCTTCTCGGAAAACCTCTTGATGAAGTCTCACAGAGACTCGTTCTTCTTCTGGTGCAGCTGATAAAGATCGTGCTCTGAAGACGGTCTCTCGTAGGTCCCCTGAAAATTTGCGATGAACTGCTCCCTGAGTTCTCCCCAGGAACCGATCGACCTCTTTGGGAGGCCTGTCAGCCATGTCCTTGCCGAGTCGGCTAGTGCAACCGGGAGGTAGTTAGCCATGGCTTTGTTGTCACCCCCAGCAGCTCGAACTGCTAGGGTATATACGGTGATCCAGGACTCAGGATTTGTCTTGCCGTCATACTTTTCGATCCCCGTGGGCTTGAAGCCAGTCGGCCAGTGGACGTCCTGCAGTTCCCGAGTGAAAGCTGGGATCCCTTCGTCTTCGTGGGGGCTCGGGCTTCGACCACGGTAGTTAAACCACTCGTGATGGAGGCCAAAGCGCTCGTTTTCGTCTTCCAGTCAACGGCGCTCATCCTCTTGCCGCTTGCGGCACCGGGCGCTGATAGTATGGCGAAGGTCATGCTGTATGTGCTCTCAGAGGTCTTGATTAGGCCGGCGATCATACTGGTGACGGCGGCGGTTGTTGTTATTAGTATTGCCGAGTGTAGTTTGCCTAGACTCTTCGCGTGGCCGACTTGAGCCGGCGGCCCGACACCGAGCTGATGTGGACGAGCCCGCTGCTGGAGATCCCGACATGTTAGCCGGTACTAGGGTGTCGCCCGACTGCTGTTCTTGTTGTTGGCAGGCAGCAGCCGTGATCATCTCCTTGATCTTGGCGATGGTTGGGGTGGCCTGGTGGTCAGGCCCGAGCTGGAGCGTGTCCAGCAAAGTTGTGGCGGCCACAATGTTCTGTTGCGGCGTGACGAAGACGTCATGATCGCCGACTTTAGTTTGGAGAATCTGCTGCTAGGCTACTCGCCCAGCTCTGCGCAGCCCGTCATTGCGAGCCTCGCGATCAGCTTCCTCTTGTAGTTGCAGTCGGTGCGCCTCCTCCTGCTACTCCTCTTGTAGTCGGCGCACCTCGGAGGGTGGTGTTGAAGCCATGAAGATCTCGCGGGGGAGGAAAAAACTCACCAGACTGGAGTCCGAACTGGCGTTCGAACCGTTATCCGACTTGGTGTCGGACTCTGAGTAGTTTATCGGAGTGAGAACGACCCCAACCTCTCTAGATCCAATCTGAAACGGCCGTGTCCAAACTGAATCATAGGAGATCGGGTTTGTTGTGCAGAGTATAAATCCACAGCGTCACCGAGTCCGTGTGGGAGATTGACGATCTCCCTCCTTCTCGGCCCAACCTGGGCTGGCTCAAGGCCTAGCGCAAGTCGGACGCCGAAGGAGAGAGTTGTCCCTACGCTTGGCGATGTGAAGGACTGCCACAGTAAGTCGTGGAAGGAGATCGCGACGTCCTGAGGGCCGACTGGCGCAATGTTGGCTAGTTCCTCGTCCGGCAAGATTGGGTCTGCCTTAGCCAAGGTGAGATTGCCGAGTTGATCGGCGACGAAGTCTAGGCTCCCAAAGGTAATTGCGTCTCCAGGGGAGAACTTGTGGCTATTGACTCCGTTGGTTGAATCCATCAAATCTGCTGATGAAGAATTTGCCGGAGCCCCTACCTGGCGCGCCAACTAGAGATGGCAGCGGGTCGGGTTCGGGTCGGGTACCCGCGGGTTTTGGACCCGACGGGGATGGGGGCGGGTCTATTTTTCCCCCCGCGGGTCTGCGGGTTCGGGGACCCGAACTATGGTGAGGCGGGGGCGGGTTTGGTATTTGCCCCGCGGGTTTCCCGCGGGGACCCGAAATATACAAAGCATCGTAAGTTCGTAACCCAGTTCTACATCAAGTCATCAACCTTATCCACACCACCACCAGTCCGTCGGCACTCGGCAGCACTCCACTCCGCCACTCCCAGTCCCAGTCCCAGCCGCCAGCTCGCCGCTCGCCCGATCCCCTTGCTACAGCGCGCGGCGGGCCTCGTCAGTGGGGAGCTTCCGCGCCGACTGCTCAAGGTCGGCTAGCGCCTCCAGCTCCGCGTAGAGCGCGGCCATGGCGGCGGCGAGGCGGTCGAGCTTGCGCACGAGCGCCGTGGCCTCGGAGGGTGAGGCGACGGCGAGGAGGTTAGCGTAGACGTGGTCGAACCCCAGGAGCGCCGGGAGCGTGCACCGTCGGCCGAGGCGTTCCGCGACAGCGGCGACGCGGTTGAGCGCGTCGAGCTTCTCGGCAAGCGCAAGCAGGCCAGCAGCCCAGCACCTCCACGGGTCCGCCTGCTCTAGCCTCCAGTGCGCGATCTCGGCGGACGGCGGACGACTGGCGTGGTGGAGGCAGCTCTCCCTCTCCTGGACGGCTGGACCCCATCCGGACGGGTGGTGCGCAGGCAAGCTGCCCGCAAGCTGCACGGAGCACGGTACCTCGCCCGGGGACCGGCGTGCGTGCGTGCCCGGGTACCTCGCCAGGGGACCGGCGTGTGTGCCCGGGTACCCGGGATCTTGCGTCCGGGATCTCGCCTCGGCGCCCGCGGTGAGCCTTCCACTTTGCCAGTCGCCTCAGGATTACAATGCTTACAACTGTGCTGTTGAAACTCGGGTCTCGGGTCCCCGTCGGGTTTCGGGTCCCCGTCGGGTTTGGGGGCGGGGGCGGATTTTCACCCGAATCGGGGTCGGGTGCGGGTGCGGGTTTTTTTGGCGGGTTTCGGGGGCGGGTCCGCGGATGCTGCACCCGGCCCAAACCCGACCCGCTGTCATCTCTAGCGCCAACTGTCGATGCTTTGCACTGGCAATAAAACTATGGGGCCACTCGGCGAAGGTGAATTCGGTGGATTGCAGAGGAACATAGGGAAGGTTTATACTAGTTCAGGCCCTCGATGTGAGGTAATACCCTACGTCCAGTTGAGGTGTTATTCCTCTGAGGTGTTTGATGATCGATGATCTTGTGTCCTCTTGTAGTTCTGCCCTGAGGGGCGCCCTGCCTCCCTTTATATACTAGGGGACAGGGGTACATGATAAGAATCCCAGCCGGATACAGCCAAGGGATATCCTTCTTAGAGATAGAAACCTATCCGACTAAGACTATGCTTTCTTCTTATACAAGGTAAAGCATGTCGGGTGCTATCTTATCTCTAATTACATGGTTCGGCCCATCCTCTATCCGAGTGGCCTGTGTGGTGGCACTTTGTATTCGCATATAAGGACCGTTTCCTTGGGGAATTTCATCCGAGCATCTCACAGTGCAACCACACGGGTTGTAACGCCCAGAAATTCGCACCGAAATTCTGAACATTAATGTGTAATAAATCCCTGTCTAGGAAAGCCAGGATACACAAATCCAAGTTGCCATACAGAGAGTCTTACAAACAGAGTAAAATTATATTATAAAAATGCAGCGGAAAAAGGTAAAGATAGTCTATAAACAGCGGGTCCATCGGCAGCATCCATTCCCACAAGCAACTTGACGGCGGAGCTAGCCTATTCGTCAGGATGATCTTCGTCTGATGCGTTCTCCAACACTGGGGGGAAATTGGAGCAAGGCTGAGTACCACCCACAGTACTTAACAAATCACACCCACAATTATGCATATGCACAGGGTACAAAGGTGGGATAGGGTTTGTTTTGCATAAAAGCAGTTGCAAACAGTAGTAGTTCGCAAACAGTCAAAAGGTTGATTAATTTCACCATATTAATTCTCCGCTGATTAACGTTACACCACGTTAACCAGGCCCAACCATTCCCAACTGATTGACGCTACACCACGTCAACCAGTCTCCACTGATAAATGCTACACCACGTTCACCAGACACCTCCGGGTACCGTTACACCACGTTATCCGGACTCCACTGATCAACGCTACACCACGTTAACCAGTCACCACCGGACAACGTTGCACCACGCTGACCAGCTTTTCCCAATCAACGCTACACCACATTGACCAGGCCGCGCTGATGGAAGTTACACCACGACCACCAGGTGTCACTGATGAGAGTTACACCACACTCACCAATCTCCACCGACTAGCGTTACACCATGCTAACCGGTCACCCCCGGTCAACTCAACCACGTCGACCGGACTCAACACCTTCCACAACACCAGTTTGATAAAACCGGATTAATTATCTAGGGTGAGACTAATCACGGTGAGTCTTGGCCAATGTGCCCATAACCACGGGCGTGGCTATTCGAATAGTTTTACTCTGATCAGGGGTGTACAACTGTACCCACAAGACACAGCCCCACACACGTTCCCGTGTGCCAGTACATCACCAAGATGTCCCATGAGAGGCTGTGACAGGACCGTTCACGAAACGCCTCCCTAACCATCCACACCACGCTGAGGTTGCACCTGCTGACAGGGCACGCCATATTGGCCAGGCTACCCCCCTTGAGCCACGGTGAATCCGGCAGCCGATCAACCCTACCCTGGGCCGACCCAACTCCAACCTGCTCACCCTCTTCTTCGGTGCCTAGGAGAGGGAGAAGAAACGCTTCAAGCCCAGCCATTGCCCACGCTGGCTTGTGGAAAGTACGGGAAGTTGCCCAAGTGGTTCCCGCGAACCAGTCCTTAATTGCCATGGGTGTGACAAGAAAAACCATATACCCATAGCCCACCATTTAGGTCAAGGTTTAATAATTTAACATCAGCCTATTCAAAGTTTCACTTTTGCGACATGGAGTCGAATCATATAAAAGAAATAATATTTAATTCCCATGTGAGCTAGGTTGCTAAGCATGGCTAAGCATCCTAAGAACTGTAATCTAATCACATTATTACCCAGGTGACAAGGGTTCAGGTTTCAAAATTATGGCTAAGTCCTAACATTGCATAGGTAATAACCACCCACATGAAATATTAAAATAATGCAGTTTATTTGAGTAAACAAAGCAATTTAGCGAAAAATAGGTACAAAGTGATCAAAGTAACAGTGCGACTTGCCTTGCTCCGGCTCAAGGTACTCTGCTACGATCTCGAAATACGCTGGAGAATTACCGGCATCGGATTCTACAACAAACAATGCATAAACAATTAAAAACAGTACATGGGGGCAATCAAACATGGGCTGAAAGTATTTTTAATGGATTCTTGGAATTTTTCTAGATTTAATGAAATTTGAATGGACTTAATCGGAGTTCGTATGAATTAGTTATGATTTATTGAAGTTTTACTGCTATTTTCAGTGTAAATATAATTAACAGGAGATTTATTGTGCATTAAACTGAATTAATGACGTCACCGGAGGGAGAGGCGGCGCCGACCAGTGGGCCCCACAGGCCAGCGGCGCACAAAGGCGGGCGCACGGTGGACTAAGTCCACCACGGCCGAGAGCGGGCGCACCACGTGGCGCCACCGCGGGCAACCACGCGGGCGAGCGAGCGGGCAGCCCCGATCTGCCACCCGGCAGATCGGACAGCCCCGGGGAGCGGTGGCCGAAGCCGGCCGTCCCAAGCGGGAGGCGGCAGCGCGCACGCGACCCGATGGTCACCGGCGGCGACCACCCGGCGCGGCGGCAACCACACGGAGGGGTGGAATGGAATGGGAAAATGGAGGGGGGTTCTCACTGGCGGCTCGCGACGGCGAGCGATGTCGCGAAGACGACGGTGGCGACGAAAAAGCGGCGGCGGCTTCGAGACGACATCGGCGACAAAGCTCCGACGGTGGGGAATGGGTGAGAGGCGGTTGCCGAGGTGTCCTGGAGGATGAGGAGGAAGGAAGAGGAGTTAGGGCGAAGAATGGAGATGCGGCGCGGCGGGAATCACCAGCCGGAGAGGAGCGGAGGCCGATACTCACCGTGCGCATGGGCGGGGCGGTCCGGCGGGCTTTGGCTTCCACGGAGTGGCGGCCAAGGTGCGGTGTGGCATGGTGGAGGCGATGGTGGTGGCGGTATGGCCTGGCGGCGTCCGGAACGGCAGCGAGCAATGGCCGGAGTCGGCGAAAAATGGGGGAGCTCGGGTGCGCGGTGGTGAGGGGGTTCTAGAGCACGGGGAAACTCGGCGTGTTGAGGGAAAAAATGGAGGAGAGGGCGGAGGGGCTGTCACAGCCCCAAATCTAATTCCAAGTAATTAGGGTTATAACCTAATGCCACTAGAGTGCATAAACAAAATCCTTGCTATGTCGCTTCATGCAAAATTAAAGTTTGTAATATGTAAACCTTCAATAGTTAAAACCCTAATCGGTAAAAAAACCAAACCTTACCAAATAGTGCATCAAGTTGAACAGAAACATATGTGGGAAATAATTTATTCAAATACTATTTTAATTACCATGAATCAATATAATTTTTCCAGAATTGATTTCATTAGTTTAGACCCCTCACAAATTCCAAACAAGTTTCAGCCTGGATCCTTCTCTTTGCCATATGCATTGGTACAGTCTAAGGATTTTTCTGAAGATGTTAGGTGCACATAAAACCATGGAAAAATTCCTGTAAGCACTATCTCACCAAATCAACCCACTTTAAATTTTACATAATTTTATCACTTCAATAAATACTTCAACTAAGTCCCTCAAATCAGCAAAACTAGAAAGCTGGCTGAAACAAATTAGTTTACTTCTAAAATTCACCAAATAAGAGTGAAGATTAATTAGACAGTGCAATTCTACCAACAGGTGTGACACCATGAACCCTACTACCAGGAATTTTGGTTTAATTTAATTCCCAAAGAAATCACATAAAATAATGAGATCAAGGCACTGGAGAAACAAGTGAAACTTCAGCAAAACTGGATCAGTGTGCCTACTTTGCTGTTTCACCAGAGATGAACCAGACCTCTTCTAACCACGAATTTTGGTCAGCAGGTTACACACATCTTTCTCTACCTCCAGTATTTTTCCCATAATTTATATCCCTTATTAACCTGCTGAAATCACAGATGCAAGACAGCTGTCCATACAGCTCACAACACTTAGTCTCTAGAGATTTCTCCTCTCTCAAGTCACTGACCAGTGGGACCCACAAGACCTGGCCCACTTGTCAGCCTCACCATAGCATGTGACAGTGTGTTTCACCAACATTCCTACCCTTACTCCTCTCTCTTCCCTAGGAATTCACTTCCTGGACCCACAAGTCATAGAGTGAAGCTAGCCACAAGTGTGTAGAAAAGTGTTGTCTTACATGTGGGACCCACCTTAACCACTGTAGCAGTGGAGACGACTCAGCATTGTATGGCAGACGTGTCTTCCTCTCGTTCTCCTCTCCCACAGCACACACAGAGTGACCTAGATGAGCTCCACCATGGGAAACCTCGACCATTTCGCCTCAGAACACGCCAACCATCTCTCCTCCCTTTCCTCTTCATGTCCTCACCAAGAACACCGACGGAGACCGCAAGGATCACCTCCGGCAACCCCTTTCTCTCCTCTGCCGAGAGTGTTTGACCGAGCCCGAGTGGGATCCGGTGAGTTCCATCCATTCTTGACCACGGGAACGTGATCTCCACATTTTAATAGTTCCATTTTTGTTCTTGGCTGCCCTAGGACCGCCGGTCGAAGCCGCCGTGTTTCGCTCTCTGCTCTGTAGCACCGCCGCCAGGACATCACGGTCGTTCCGACCGATACAGTACACCGCCGACCGAGCCCTTGCGCCAACCTCATCGCCTCACGTCCAGAGGACCACCGGCAGAAGGAATCAGGAAAGGATGTAGTGAAGCTCGAGATCGAGGTCATCTTCCCCAAGTCCGGCCAACTGCCGCCGCCGTCGATTTCTTTCTCTCTGGTAGTCCTCAGTTCCATTCATTGCACAGGAGCCATCCCTAGGAAGTCTCTAACCTGTTAGACACCTCACCCCGACTGCAGAACCCCGGGAGAAGGCCACTGATGTGAAACCGAAGGAGTTCGCCGCCGCTGGACCTCATTCACCGTCGCCGTTGCTGTTCCAGCTTCGCCAGGACCGGCGTGACCTTCGGTGAGCTTTCCAGTACTCCTTAGATGCTTATGCATGCACTGGCTGGACCGGTTTAAGCCCGTAAGGCGATTTGCCTCAGTGTCCCGAGAGCATCCGCCGCATATCCACGCCGCCGGCGATATTCCAGTCACCCGAGGTGTCAAGAAGACCACCCGTAGCTCCGCCGTGAACTCCTCTATCTTTTCTCTTTGGGGCCCGACTACAGCCGACGCCGCCATCGCCGTCGCCGCCGCCGAGAAGCTCGCCGGCTCTGTCTGCCCGCGTCCTTCTCTGTTCGCCAGGCCGGACCATACACTCCGGGAACGGACGGTCCGATCTGTGCGCCCGCGCCCTCGCGCCCGTGCCCGCGCCCTCGCGCCCGCGCCCTGCTCTGCTTTGCCTCGCTAGCCTGCGGGCCCGGGCTGCAAGGGAGAAAAGAAGAAAGAAGAAACAAATAGGAAAAGTAATTAAAAGATTATCTTACAACAGAAAAATGGCTAAACTTTGCAAATCCATAACTTCTCCATTTTGACTCCAAATTGAGTGAAACCAATTTTGTTAGCTCTGTAAATTTGTGAACTTTATTACTGTAAAATAAAATAGGACAACTTCTGTACAGAAAATATCCATAAAATAATATGAAGCAAAATTGACTTATTTTGGGCTTAATAACTTGAAATATTCCCATAAAATTCATCCTATTTGCTACAAATGTGAAACCACTTCTGTTAAACTCAGAAAATTGTAAACTTACTGTGGAAAAGTTATATTTGATAAAAATACCTCCCAAAATAGGCCTAAGTAATTTTCTAACCTTTCTTTTTGTTAAACTTGTAAAATTCATATCTAAATCATTTTAAATCGGATTTCAGTAAACCAAATTTTGTCGGAACCAGGAAGATATTTATTTCCACATAAAAATGCTCACACTCATAAAATCCTACCAGAGAAGGCAAGCACTTATTTTTCCACTTAGAGTTCTCCTATAGTTTTGGCTTTTGCCGTTTTCAGCCCTTCTACCTTGTCATTTTTGTATCTCCCAATCCAGGGATGCAAATGACTTGGTTCTTTCTCCTAAAATCTTGTTAGGACATACCATACCTACTATATTTATCTCATAATTAATTGATCATGTTGCATAGACATGTTTAATTGCTTCTTATTTGCATATTGCTTCTTATCGATAGATTCTGAGGATACGGAGTACGTGGAGATTAACCCAGAGCTTGAGTGTGACCCATCGCTGCAGCAAGGCAAGCGTCTAAGCATATTGAACCTATGTTTTCAATAAATTGATTTGTTTGTGAAAACAATATCTATATGCATGCTTTAGTCTATTTAAAATGGGAAAACGGGTAGAGTCAATATTACCCAATTGTATGCATTTTCATTCCTTGGTTATTGATCTCATGTTTACACCTTGTCACCACTGGTTAAGGACTTTGGGATAATTTTATTTTACCGAATGCTTAGCCATGCTTATTCTAGACTTAGCAAAATCCGATAGATGGAGCTATCGGTTCAAAACTAGTTGAATGCGAATAGATGGGTTAAAATCTGACAAGAATAACTTCTAATTAATATTTGAGAATATGTTTGACTTGGACGGATGATAGGGCGATGAAGGGATGGTGTTTCCCCGATGCACGTAGCTCCGTCTGGGTCGTTAAGGACCGAACATGTTGACGTCTATTCAAGCACCCTACGTACTTCCACACGCCGGGAGTGGGACGGCTTAACTCAGTAGCACGGGAGGCTGTAGCCATCTACGCCCGTCCGTCAGTCGTGAGGATGGATTTCCGTTGGAGGACCTCGAGCGCGCCTGGACTGGCCGGAGGTGCCTCCCACGACGGTGAGCCCGCCTTAGTCACCCTGTGTGTGGGGCTAAGTCGTCGGGGGCCCAGACGTGGTTTAGGTGGTTGGGGCTAAGCGTGCGAAAGGTTTTGTTGTGACCTCTAGTCCGCACTCAATGTGTAGAGTGTGGGTACTTGGCCGGTACAAATCAAACTAGAGTGTAGCCGTTTGGCTTCTATCACATCGTGTGGGTAAAGATGTACACCTCTGATCAGAGTAAGAACTATTCGAATAGCCGTGTCCACAGTTACAGGACGACCGCTTGATGTGTTAGTTAGTCATGTTAGCATCCAACTTGGGATTATGTGGTTACCATGACTTAGGATAGTCATGGATGGATGGGTTATATAAGGGATTTTTGATGATTAATGAGGAATGGATTTATATGAAAGGTTTTATTATTAAATATGACTTGGTTTGGTCATGAGGAAAGGATATGCTTGTGTAGCATAATTGTTTGGGCAATGGTGGCCCATGGATGATGTTAGAGCATGCGATTATGCTCATTTCTATTTCTATTTCAGAACTATAAGCTTGCTGTCCTAAAAATTCAGATTGTGTTATTTCTCAAAATGCTTATAGTTTCAAGTATTACTTGCTCAATAAAATCAGCTTTATGCAAAATCAGAGTCATATAGCCATATTCCTTGATGTAGAGGCCAGCATGACTCCTTTGTACTATTAATATCGTGTAAGTCTTGCGGAGTACCATTCGTACTCACGTTGCATTTTTCAGGTGAGGATATCGACGAAGATGGTGTGATCTACTGTTATCCCGCCGAGGGTGGTGAGGATAATGTGTAGTTGTGGTTAAGCTCTATCCCCAGTTGGTTGCCCTGGTTGGGTATGGCACCACTGGTCTTATCTTTTGTGTTGATATTCCGCTGCTATGTTTTGTATACTTTGGATGAATTAGGGTGTGAGAACCCTCTATGTAATATTTATAACCCTACTGCTCGTTTATCCATTTTTAGAGTACTTGTGATGTTTATCAATTGCTTGCGATGAAAGTGTGAGGTTAGTCGCTTTCCTGGGGACTAGCTGAACATGAGTATGAGTTGTGTATAATTGAGATGGTTGGGGGATAGCTATTGTGGTTCAAGTCCTCTGGGGTACGTATCGTGTTTGGTCGCCACCATCGAGTGGTTTGATGGGCGTATGACGGGGAGGACTGGCAAGCTATCCTTATGATTATCTCTTTTGTACACTTCTCGGCATTTTTGGATTTGTATTGTGAGTGAGTAAAGATTATGGCAAGTCTGCGATGAGGATGGATGGTTACCGTATTTATTCGGGTTTTATTCGAGACCCCATCCATCTAGATAGTTCGCGTTGCCGTAATAGTTACTCTTCATAATGCACTTCCGGGGTGCCCACAGGGGCTTTTTATGCAGTCGGCCGGGAGAGATCGAGGCCAAACGGCTCCAATCGCGCACGGGTGAGAGAGTGGCGGTGTGGAGATCGTGCGCGCGATTCGTGGGAGTGAGGGGGCGTGGACGCCGGGGAACTCGAGGAGGTGGGGCGGACTCGGTCCGCGCTCGTTTGAACCAAGTGCAAGCGCGGGAGGAGGCAGGAGGCGGCGCCGGATCGGACGGCTCCGGGGATTTTCCCCTCCGCCCGATTCAGACGGAGGAGGAAGACAATGTTGACAGGCAAGCCCGGCCTGTCAGCGGGAGGTGCGTGGGCGCGGGCGCAAGCGAGGGCACGGGCGCGGGCGAGGGCACGGGCGAGGGGCGCGGGCGAGGGGTGGGCCGGCCCAACGCAGGGAGAAAGAGGCCGGGGAGGGGAACCTGTGGGCACCTCGGAAGTGCATTATGAAGAGTAACTATTACGGCAACGCGAACTATCTAGATGGATGGGGTCTCGAATAAAAACCAATTAAGTATAGTAACCATCCATCCTCATCGCAGACTTGCCATAATCTTTACCCACTCACAATACAAATCCAAAAATGCCGAGAAGTGTACAAAAGAGATAATCATAAGGATAGCTTGCCAGTCCTCCCCGTCATACGCCCGTCAAACCACTCGATGGTGGCAACCAAACACGATACGTACCCCAGAGGACTCAAACCACAATTGCTATCCCCCAACCATCTCAATTCTACACAACTCATACTCATGTTCAGCTAGTCCCAAGGAAAGCGACTAGCCTCACACTTTCATCGCAAGCAATTGATAAACATCACAAGTACTCTAAATATGGATAAACGAGCAGCAGAGTTATAAATATTACATAGAGGGTTCACACCCTAATTCATCACAAAGTGACACAAAAGATTTGCAGCGGAATATAAACACAAAAGACAAGAACCAGTGGTGCCAAACCCAACACAGGGCAACCGACTGGGGATAGAGCTTAACTTCAACTACAAATTATCCTTGCCACCCTCGGCGGGATAACAGTAGACCACATCAGCTTCGTCGTTGTCCTCACCTGAAAGATGCAGCGTGAGTACACAAGTACTCAGAAGGCTTATACAATATTAATAGAACAAAGGAGTAATGCTAGTCTCTATATCAAGGAGTATGGCTATGTTGATCTGATTTTGCATAAAGCCAAGTTTGTTGAACAAATATACCTTGAAACTATAAGCATTTTGAGAAATAACTCAATCTGAAATTTTAGGACAGCAAGCTTATAGTTCTGAAAATGGAAAATAAATGAGCACAAACCATGCTCTAAACATCATCCATGGGCCACCATTGCCCAAACAATTATGCTACACAAGCATATCCTCCATCATGACTAAACCAAGTCATATTGAATAATAAAACCTTTCATATAAAAACCATTCATCATTAATCATCAAAAATCCGTTATATAAACCCATCCATCTATGACTATCCTAAGTCATGGTATAACCACATAACCCAAGTTGGATGCTAACATGACTGAGGAACACATCAAGCGTCGTCCGTAACTGTGGACACGGCTATTCGAATAGTTCTTACTCTGATCAGAGATGTACATCTTTACCCACACGATGTGATAGAAGCCAAACGGCTATACTCTAGTTTGATCTGTACCCGTCGGTACCCACACTCTACACATTGAGTGCGGACTAGAGGTCACAACAGAACCTTTTGCACGCTTAGCCCCAACCACCTAAACCACGTCTGGGCCCCCGACGACTTAGTCGCGTGCGTGCGTGGCAACTAAGGTGGGCTCACCGTCGCAGGAGGCACCTCCGGCCAAGTTATGGATTCACCAAGTGCAGGCTCGCAGTGCAGTCTCGCACGAGGTCCTCCAAAGGTCTCCCCTCACGACTGACGGACGGGCGTAGATAGTCACAGCCTCCCGTGCTACTGAGTTAAGCCGTCCCATAACCGGCGTGTGGAAGTACGTAGGGTGCTTTAATAGATGTCAACATGTTTAGTCCTTAACGACCCAGACGGAGCTACGTGCATCGGGGAAACACCATTCCTTCATCGCCCCTATCATCCGTCCAAGTCAAACATATTCTCAATTATTAATCAGAAGTTATTCTTGTCAGATTTTAACCCATCTATTCGCATTAAACTAGTTTTGAACCGATAGCTCCATCTATCGGATTTTCTAGGTCTAGATTAAGCATGGCTAAGCATTCGGTAAAATAAAAGTATCCCAAAGTTGTTAACCAGGGGTGACAAGGTATAACCATGGCATCAATAATCAAGGAATGGAAATGCATACAATTGGGTAATATTAACTCTACCCATTTTTCCCCATTTAGCAAGACCAAAACATGCATATAAGTATTTCTTTCGCAAACAAATCAATTTATTGAAAGTATAGGTTCAATATGCTTAGATGCTTGCATAGAAGCTAGTATTGATGCTTGCCTTGCTGCAGCGATGGGTCACACTCAACCTCTAGATTAGCTTCCACGTACTCCGTATCCTCAGAATCTATCGATAAAAGAGAATATGCAAATAAGAATCAATTAAATATGCCTATGCAAAGATGATCGATAAATTCTAAGATAAATACAGTAGGTAGGGCATGTCCTAACAAGATTTTAGGAGAAAGAACCAAGTCATTTGCATCTCTGGATTGGGAGATACAAAACAAACAAGGTAGAAGGGCTGAAAACGGCAAAAGCCGAGATTATAGGAAAAACCCTAAGTGGAAAAAATATGTGCTTGCCTTCTCTGGAAGGATTTTATGAGTGTGAGCATTTTTATGTGAAAATACATATCTTCTTGGATCCGACAAAAGTTGGTTCACTGAAATTCGATTTAAAAAGATTTAGATATGAATTTTACAAGTTAACAAAGAGAAGGGCTAGAAAATTACTTAGGTCTATTTTGGGAGGTATTTTTTTGTCAAATACAAATTATCCACAGTAACGATTACAATTCTCTGAGTTAAACAAAAGTGGTTTCACATTTTTAGCAATTAGGATGAATTTTCTAGAAATTTTATAACTTATAGGTTATAAAAAGGTATATAAAAGGTGTTTCCATTTTTAGAGAAAAATCCTATACATAAGGTCTCACTTTTTATTTTACAAAATTAAAGAGCACAATTTTATGAATCCACAGAAATTTGGTTCACCTCAAAAGAAGTTATAATGAATTTTATAGAAATATTTCAAATTTCTAGGCACAAAATAAATTACTATTGCTTGTTAATATTTTATGGATATTTTCTGTACAGAAGTTGTCATATTTTATTTTACAGTAATAAAGTTCACAAATTTACAGAGCTAACAAAATTGGTTTCACTCAAAAATGAGTTAAAATGAAATACTTATGGATTTTCAAAGTTTGGCTATTTTTCTGTTGGAAAAATATTTCAGCTTAACCTTTTTCTAATTCTTTCTTCTTTTCTTAATTTTCTTCCAGGTGGGGCCAGTGCGCCATAGAGACAAAGCAGAGCAGGCGCAGACAGACTGGGGGCGGCGAGACAATGGAACGGACCGTCCGTTCCAGGAGAGGATGGTCCGGCGTGGCGAACAGAGGAGGTTTTAGTCACCGAGCTTCTCCGCGGCGGTGACGGCGATGGCGGCGTTGGCTGTAGTCGGGCCCAAAATAGAAGAGGTAGAGGAGTTCACAGCGGAGCTAAAGGTGGTCTTCTTGACACCTTGGGTGACCAGAATCTCGCCGGCGGTGAGGATAAGCGGCGGATGCTCTCGGGACACTGAGGCAAATCGCCCTACGGGCTTAAACCGGTCCAGCCAGTGCATGCATAAGCGTCTAAGGAGTACTAGAAAGCTCACCGAGGGTCACGCCGATCCTGGCACAGCTAGAACAGCAGCGGCGACGGTGAACTTGGTCTGGAGGCGGCGAAATCCTTCGGTCTCACGGCGCTGGGCAGCTCCGGATGAGCTGCAGCCAAGGCAGGGTGTCTACCGTGTTAGAGGTTCCCTAGAGATGGCAGGAATGCAAAGGATCGGATCACCGCTCACCAAAGAAGGAGAAAACGAAGGTGGCGGCTCAGATCGGCGCTAGGGAAGATGACGGCCGATCTCGACGCTCGGGGCTTCGCAACTCGATTCCTTCGGTTTGCGGGCTTCTGGAGGTACGGCGATGTTGGAGGCGCGGTGGTCCAGTCAGACTTGCTCCGAGGCGGCCGGAACGGCGAGGCGATGCCGGCGGCGGCGCTGAAGAGCTGAGAGCGAAACACAGCGGCGCTCCGACGACTTCGGCTGGCAAACCTAGGATGGTAAAATGCGAAAATGGAACGACCAAAGCTTGTAGATCATGTTCCCGGGGTCAAGAAGGGATGGAACTCACCGGATCTAACTTGGTTTTTGTTGAACACTATTGGCTGAGGGGAAGATGAAGCTGCGGCCGGTTTTTCTGAGGTGGAGGCCTGGGTTTTCTCTGGAGAACACGATGTGGTCGAGGAGGAGATGTCCATGGCGAGTTTGGAGGAGAAATGGTCGATGTTCTCTGGAGTTGAGCTCATCTATGTCACTCTGTGCCTTCTGTGTACTGAGTGAGGAAGAGGAAGAAGGTGCTGACACGTTGGCTCATGCAAATTGAGGTGGCTCCAGCTCTACAATGCCCAGGGTGGGCCCACATGTCAGGAAGCAATGTTCTACACATATTTAGCTAGATTTACTCTATGGCTTGTGGGTCCAAGTAGTGATGGTCTAGGAGAAAGAGAGGAGTGTGGGTGAATTTCCTGGTGCATCACACTGTCACATGCATATGTCAAAGAGAAGGATCCATGCTCAAACTTGTTTGGAATTTTTGAGAGGTCTAAACTAATGAAATAAATTTTGGAAAAATTATATTAATTCATGGTAACTAAACTAGTATTTGAATAAATTATTTTCCATATATGTTTCTGGGAAGTTTGTTGCACTGTTAGGAGTTGATCCATTTTTGCCGATAGGGTTTTATTATGGAGAGTTTTGAAAATATTTGCACATTTTAGTTTTCGCATGAAGTGACCATGTAAGAATTTAATTTATGCACTCTAGTGGCAGTAGGTCATGGCACTAATTACCTGGAATTAGATTTGGGGCTGTGACAAAACCGGCCTGCGGGCACGCGGGGAGGGAGGCCGGCACAGGAGCGGGCCGCCGGCCCAACTGAAGAAAAAGAGAAAGGAAAATGGAAAAAGATTTTCCAGGACGATTTAAATTCCGATAAGCGTTTTTGATTTATTAAAAATAGTTCCTGTGTTCTGAAAATTCCACTAAAAATCCAGTTAATGTATTTTGGCACAGAGAATACAAGAAAAATCTTCCTGGCCACGATAATTTATTATCTTGCATTTTACACCTTTAATTAATTCCTCTAGCCTTTTTAAATTTATTTTCTTGGGTATTTTTCTTAGGTATAATTTTGTGTGGCTAAAGTCAAGGTGTGACACGGGTGAAATGGGACACCGCTGGCCGAGTAACTAGTGTTCCCAGGATCGATTTCGGTTGCTAATAAATGTAGGATCGGCTGGGTTCCAAGAGGGCGATATACCCCCGTCCCTGAGTGTAGGAAATGAGTTCCTGGTACTTGGTTTGAGAACCCATTTATAAGGCAATGTGCTATCCTGGGTGGGCTTTGGAAAGGCCTTGTCGTGAACCTTCCTTGCTGACGAGTGCGAGAAGTAAGCTCGTGTCATGTGGGTAAAGCGTGCACCCTTTGCAAAAGTTTATAAACTGTTCGAACAGCCGTGCTCATGGTTACGGGCGAATGTGAGGTGATTCCTCTAGCATAGATTTGTTTGCCAGTGCTTTGCAAAAGTGGTTGTGTGGTATGGGAGTCGTTACCAGAATTGGCCTTAGTGGTTAATGGATGACTTGAGTGGTCTGAAACGGGACTGTGTGACCCGGGATGTCGAATGGCATCATAGATTAGGCTTCCCTCGCAGAAGCAGTGTGTGATCTGAGTTGAGATTATGGATGGTTCGAGGAGCCATAAGATGGGATTTGAGTTGAGATGATGTCCTTAAAAGGATGAAAGTGAAAGGAAAATAATAGAGGAAAAACAAGATTACATCTGGGAAAGGACGAAAGTGAAAATAAAGTAATAGATGAGAATACAGTGGAAAGCTGCTTGGGGGCAGACCCACTGAACCGCTGTCATGATCTAGCAGACGGTATAGAAATAAACTTGACTAAAAACAATTAAAATCCGATTCGTCCACTTGAGTTGTTGCAAAGCAATTCACGGACAGGATCGAGGTGAGAGCCTCCTTTCAGTTACATTGAGATAACTCACACTTAGGGTTTCGAAAATGTTTTCTAATGAAAAGGTTTGCGAAATAAACCCCGGCCTATCTTTGATAGCCTACATAACTCACGTTTTCTGTGACTTGCTGAGTACGTAAGTACTCAATCTATTTCTTTTCTCCCCTCATTCAGGAAGAGTGAAGTGGAAGTGAAGATTAGGGTTTCCTTCCTAATTCCAAGCCGTTGCTTGTGGATCGGGTTCCTGCTGTGCTGTCGCTCCGCTGCAGTTCTGTTTGAGGGTTGCTTCTCAGGGCTTGCCTGAAGTCGCAACTTATAAAGGTATAATATATATTTATTTATTTAGTTAATTGCCGTGGTACATCTCTGTTGGCCGTGCGTACCAGCAAGGTTTCCTGGGACTGGTACCAGCATCGTGGTTCAGTGGGAGTTGGTTCACGCCAATCTCCTGCGGTGCTTCCTCTCTGGTGTCACTGTAGGTGGTGCCAGGGTGGGGGTGTTACAAAAACTAATCAAGCTATGCTCCAAAAAAAGTCATAAATCCTAGAAAAAGGTAAAAATACCAAATGAGTGCCATTGGATAGATCTTGATTTTAGAAAATTTTTCGTGAAAGTTTCATCCCAATCCAACTTAAAATGAGAGAGTTATGGCCGTTTAAAGATTCAAATTTGAATTAAATCAAATTAATTGAAAAACCTCACTATGCATTTGTTTTTCCCTATTTTCCTCAATTGTTTTCTTAAAAGAAAATCCCTGAGTCACTGACAAGTGGGCCCTAAGCCCCCTTTTATTGGAAATTGATTATTTTCAAAAAGGAAAAGCCTCCAGTGGCTGATAGGTGGGCCTAGGTCAAAGTTTGACCGGCTAGGCGGCCCACTCCCTAGCCAGGATAGCCTCACAGGGCCCTTTACCTAGTTTTAACAAGGTTATAAAGTGTGTGGGTCCCAGCTGTCAATGAGACAACTTTTGAAAACGTTTTAAATTAGTTTTCCTTAATTGGGATGGCCCACATGTCGGTCACTGAAGTTAATCAAGTCATTAGGGTTAATTACGGTGATTAGTTTCTAATCCTCCTGGGCCCACCTATCAGCCCCACGGACTCCTTCCTCTTCCTTCTCTCATGCTCTGCCTCTCTCTTCGCTGTGCGACAGCTTGCCCAAAGCGGCTCACGCTTAGCTCCGCCAAGCAGCTTGCCCAAAGCGACTGCGTGTAGACTACGGCGGTCCAGGGCGGTGCTACGATGGGCGACGGCGGTGCGGAGTGCCCGAGCTTCGGCGCGACGGCATGACGGCCGCAGGGCAGCGACACAGAGACCCACAGTGGTGTCCTAGGGCTTCTGGAGACACATAAGAGGCCACCGATCTACCGCCTACGGCTGGCCGATGTAGTGAGGAAGGAAGGCAGTGAGTGTGGCAGGGGACCAGTGCACTTTCGCCATAAAATTGGTCCAACCGACTACGTGACGGGTTGGGGCTGGCCTCGGCGGGGCTTTGCCATCAGTAGGGGGGTTTTCCCCCAATTGGCCGAGTGGTTTCGCTGCCTATGCAGTCCAAGCCATATCGAGGAGCAGGGGAACATGGCAGCGCAACCATGGCGCCAACGGCGGGGAGAAATTGTCTGCACGGGGGCTTGGGTAGCTAGGACGGCCCCTAAACTACCTCCTGGCGAGCGTCCGTCCATCTGCAGTGTCGTTGCGGCACAGTCGATGGCGCGGGGTGGCAAGGATGGATGGGGGGAGTAGGCAGGCGGGATAAGAAAGGATGGAGGGGCTCGACTCGGCTTATAAAGGCGTCGGCTGGCCTGTTCTCGTCGTGAGGAACCAACCGAGCGAGGCCTCCAAGTCGTCGCGCCATTAAGGCACGCCCTTTGCCCGGGATTCTCACGACCAGCGCAGACACGCGTCAAACAGCCATGGTGGCAGTGTGGAGGGAGACAGAGAGCGAGAAGGAGAGAGAGAGCTGCGCGTGGGATGGGCAAAAGGGTTTATTCCCCCTTCTCTCTCCGTCGGGCATGGCACGTAGCAGGAGCAGGTAGGGACCAAGCCACGGGCTTGTGCGGCTGGCAAAGGCGAAGCAATTGCACAAGCGGGAGAGGGCAGGCACACGCGCCACGGTGGCCACGGCTTGTCGCGACGCGGTCCGTTCCGCTGGCCTAGCTGCGTGCAAGCGGTGCACGGGCGTCACAGTCCGGGTCCGTGGTGCGATGCGCGGGAGGAGCAGGTAGGGTGGTGCACCGAAGTGGAAGGTGGTGGGAGCTGCGGCGCGTAGCATCAGGGCTCTAGACTTAGGGTTTGCACCTGGCCCGGTGGCCTCCGGCGGCAGTGAGGCATGGCAGGGCAGGGAGAAGCTATTGCGGGCTTCACCGGCGGTGAGACCCAGACGAGCGTTTGTTCGGGGCAGCGGCAAGGTGGTACGGCTGCAGGACTCGGCGGTGGGACTCTCACAGCTCGGCTCGATGGTTGGATCGGCAGTTGGGCCAGCCTGCTGTAGTTGGCTCATGGCCGAGGGAAGAGGAGTTCGCCTGGTAGGCTTGGCTACTGGCTAGGCCAACCCCTAGGCCGGACTGCTAGCTGGCTCGGTGGGCTAGCCTGCCTAGTTGGGCCTGCCAAGGCCTAGAGAAAATTTGGGCTTACTCCAACTAGGGCCAAAATTTGAATTTGCAAACAAAAATTCTTTTGTAAATTAAAACAAGGAATTTTGTAGTGTTGGTAGGGAGGTTTTCAATAATAGGTGCAAACTAAATTATATATTTTTTAGTTTAAATAAACAATTTTTCTTTGGCACTAGTACTGTAACACACAAGAATTCGACAAAGCCAGCATGATGAAATTTTCAAAATTCGGGTTTTTGACTGGTGCAATTTTTATTATTTGAATTTCCTTTTATTTGAGTTCCAAAACCCAGGATGTTACACCATCGATGCCATGAAGACCTCGCATGGTGGACAAAAGCTCCCCGAGTTGCTGTCCAACTAGGAATCGGACTCGGAGTAGTTTAATGGTGTAAGAATTACTCCAACCTCCCTAGATCCGATCCCAAGCGGCTCTAGGCCGTATCCGAGTCGAATTTTAGAGGATTGAGTTTGCCGTGCCAGATTGGAATCCAAGATGGCTGAAATTCCTGACTTTGCTACTTTTTTCGCTGGAACTTGGTCTTCCTCGACTTCAGTTGTGATGGCTTGCCGAATGCTGTTGCGTCTAACTGCCGCCTCTTGTGATTGAGCCAACTCACAGCTCTCCTTGTTGCAGGTGAAGGCTTGCTTGACGTCACTGCGGAGGGAGCGGACTCCGGCTGGCCCGAGCATCTTGAGCACCATGTATGTATAGTGCGGTATCGCCATGAATTTGGCGAGTGCTGGTCGTCTGAGTATCGCGTGGTACGTGGTCTCGAAGTCGGCGACCTCAAAGCAGATGTTTTCTGTGCGGAAGTTATCCCACGTGCCGAAGGTGACCGGCAATGTTATCTGTCCGAGGGGGGTTGAAGACAGGCTGGGAATTATCCCGTGGAAGGGCGCCGTACTTGGCCGTAGTTCTGAATGAGGAATCTTCATCTCATCCAGAGTCTTGGTGAACAAAATGTTGAGTGCACTGCCTCCATCTATGAGTACCTTCTTCAGCTTGATGCTTTTGACGACCGGGTCTAGGACGAGTGGGTAGCGTCCCGGGTGTGAAACCCAATCTAGGTGGTCTGCGCAGGTGAACGTGATGGACATCTCTAACCAGCGCAAATACTGGGGGCGTCTGCCATGGAGACTACGTTAATGTCGTGTGCTGTTAGCTTCTGCTTTCGCTTGGACTCATACGTAGACGGCCCTCCGAAGATGTGGTTGAGCTCCGCTTGGGGATCTTGAAAATCATCGGCCGGGCCCGAATCTGGCTTGTCTTTGTCCTTGTCGACGCCAGACGATGAAGTCTGCTCCGAAGCAAACTTCTTAAGCATGAAGCAATCCTTGGCCACGTGCTTGCCCTTGGGGTGGAAGGGGCAAGGCCCGTTCATAACTTTCTAGTAGTCGTTGTTCCTTGGGGGCCGTGACCGGGTTCGCTACATGTTGGCCACCTCGTTGTCCGACTTTTGCTTGCGGCTGCCGAACATGTTCTGTGATGGCTCGTTGTCGTCTTTAGCCTTCGGTCCTTCTGCCAGGGCTCTTTCTTCTCATCGAGGGGCTCTGGTACCGCTTCAACTGAGTCGGCATATTTATTCGCCATATCGAAGAGAGCCCGGACAGAGGTTGGTGGCTTCCGAGTGAACTTCGCGATGAACGGAGCGTCCTTGACTCCCTTGCGGAAGGCGGCGATGACGATCTCGTCCTTGATCATAGGAATGGAATTGTGCTTCTTGGAGAACCTCTTGATGAACTCATGGAGGGACTCATTCTTCCTCTGGTGCAGCTGGTAGAGATCATGCTCGGAAGATGGTCTTTCATAAGTCCCTTGGAAGTTGGCTATGAAGCGCTCCCGGAGTTCCCCCCAGGAGCCGATTGATCGCTTCGGGATCCCTGTTAGCCATGTCCTCGCTGAGTCGACTAGGGTGACCGGGAGGTAGTTAGCCATGGCTTTCTAGTCACCTCCGGCAGCTCGGATCGCCAGAGTATATACGGTGAGCCAGGACTCGGGGTTAGTCTTGCCGTCGTATTTCTCGATTCCCGTAGCTTGAGGCCCGATGGCCAGTCGACGTCTTGTAGCTCCCGGGTGAAGGCTGGTATGCCTTCATCTTCATGAGGGCTCTGGCTTTGGCCACGACGGTTAAACCACTCATGGTGGAGACCAAAACGCTCGTGCTCATCCTCTAGTCGGCGTTGTTCGTCGTCTTCGCGTTGGTGGCGCCGAGCATTAATCTCTTGGCGGAGATCACGTTGTAGTCGGACTCGGAGGTCTTGGTTGAACCGGTGATCGTTCTGGTGATGCCGCCGATTGTTGTTGTTGGTGTTGCCGAGTGATGTTTGTCGTGACTCCTCACATGGCTGACTTGAGCCGGCCGCCCGGCGTCGTGCTGATGTAGATGAGCCTGCCGCCAGAGAACCCGACCGGTTGGTCGGTACAAGTGTGTCACCCGACTGCTGGTGCTGCGATAGGCAGCAGCTGTAATCATCGCCTCGATCTTGGCGATAGTCGGGGTGGCCTGGTGATCAGGCCCGAGCTGGAGTGTGTCCAGCAGGGTTGCAGCGGCCACGACGTTCTGTTGTGGCGTGATGAAGATGTCGTGGTCGCCGGCTTTGGTCTGGAGGATTTGTTGCTAAGCGGTTCGCCCAGCCCTACGTAGCTTGTCATTGCGAGCCTTGTGATCGGCCTTCCCTTGTTGCCATAGTCGGCGTGCCTCCTCTTGTTGCTCCTCTTGTAGTTGGCGCACCTCTAGTGGAGTGGTTGAAGCCATGAAGATCTCTCGGGGAAAAAGGAAACTCACCAGACTGGTGTCCGAACTGGTGTTTGAATCGTTGTCCGACTTGGAGTCAAAATCCGAGTAGTTGACCAGAGTAAGGATGACTCCGACCTCCCTAGATCCAATCTGGATCGGCTCTAGGCCGTGTCCAAACTAGATCACAGGGGATCGGGTCTGCCGCATGAGATGTAAATCCGCTGTGTCGCCGAGTCTGTACGGGAGATTGATGATCTCTCCCCTTCCTAGCCCGACCCAGGCTCGCTCAAGGCCAAGCGCAAGTCGGACGTTGAAGGAGAGAGTTGTCCCGAGACTCGGATAGGTGGTTGATCGCCGCAGCAGATTGAAGGAGGTGGCTGCAGCATCTTGTGAGCTGACTGGTGTGGAGTCGGCTGATTCCTCGGCCAATTGGATTGGATCTGCGTCGGCCAAGGTGAGGTTGCCGAACATGTCGGTGATGAAGTCGAGGCTTCCAAAGGAAATTGTATCTCTGGGAGAGAATTTGCCACCATCGACTCCTATTGTTGGATCCATCGAGCTTGTAGATGTAGATCTTGCCGAAGCCCCTACCTGGTGCGCCATCTGTCGATGTTTTACACTGGCAATATGAATATAGGGCTACTCACCGGATCAAAACTCGGTGGATTGCAAAGGAACACGGGGAGATCTATACTGGTTCAGGCCCTCGATGTGGGTAATAACCTACGCCCAGTTGTGATGTATTCCTTTGAGGATGTGTGTTGTTCTGATGAACTCGTGCCCTTAGTGGGCACCCTGCCTCCCCTTATATACTGGGGGACAAGGGTATAGGGTAAGAGTCCCAGCCGGATTCCAGCCAAGGGATCTCTTCTTAGAGATATAACCTACCCGACTAGGACTGTATATTCCTTATCATACAAGGCAAAGTTTGCCGGGTTCTATCATATCTCTAATTATAAGGCTAGGCCCATCCTCTATCCGAGTGGCCCATATGCTTGTGATGAGGTACCCGGGACCCATGGCCTCCACAGAGTTCTATGGTTTTTCGGGAGGAGAGAGGGGCGGCCGTAGGTAGAAGACGCCCCCGATAGGTGGGGCCCACCTATCAGTGGCAGGGCACGTGTGTGGCTCGGCCGAACCCGGCAACGCCGGGATGGGGGAGTTGGGCTAAGGCTAGCCCAGGTGGAGGGGGAAGGGGGGCGGGTGGTAGGGTGGGCCGAAGGGTTTTGTGGGCCAAAAGTGGCCCTACAGAGGAAGGGGTTTTAAATAAACTCTGATAATTGTTTTTGTTAGTTTAAAATTAGTTTAAGTGCTCTGAAAATTCTAGTAAAAATTGAGAATGCATTATAGGACAAGGGGAATTTAAGAAAAATACCCTCAAGCCGAATTGAATTTTATTCTTGATGATTTTTATTTGTTCAAGGCTCACTCCTTATTTTAATATTTCTAGAATTTAGGATTTATGCACGATTTATAATTTAAGATGGTTTCAAGGTGTTACAAAACCTACCCCGCTTATAGAGAATCTCGACCTCAAGATTTGGAAGCACTAACAAAGAGATGTGGATGTGTTGAATTCAACTCATCTTCGCGCTCCCAAGTGGCCTCATCCTCCGAATGATTACTCCATTGGACCTTACGGAATCGGATCACCTTGTTTCGAGTGTGCCTTTCGGATGTGTCAAATATTTTCACTGTTTTCTCCACATAGGTCAGGTCCTCTTGCAATTCTATCTGATCAGGGTCCACTCGTTTTGTTGGTACCCACAAAAATTTCTTGAGTTGTGAAACATGAAACACATCATGTACATCTCCTAGGGACGCAGGCAGTTCGAGCTGATACGCTACTTCCCCTCTTCTTCCCAATATCTTGAAGGGCCCTACATATCTGGGTGCAAGTTTCCCTTTTGTGTTGAACCATCATACGCCACAAAGTAGTGTGACTCGTAGATATACGAAATCCCCTGTTTCAAACTCCAGATCTATGCGTCGGTTGTCAATGTAACTCCTCCGTCTGGATTGAGCCACTTTTAGATTCTTCTGGATTACTTGGACTTTTTCCTCTGCTTCCCGCAGAATATCGATTCCAAACACCTGACGTTCTCCGGTCTGATTCTAAAGAGGGGGAGTTCTACACTTGCGTCCATATAGTGCTTCGAAGGGTGCCATCTTCAAACTAGCTTGATAGCTGTTGTTGTAAGAAAATTCAGCGTAAGGTAGACTCTTGTCCCATGTCTTTCCAAAGTCTAGAATGCAAGCCCGAAGCATATCTTCCAGAATCTGATCGGTGAGCTCGGTCTGACCATCTGTTTGGGGATGATAAGCGGTGCTGAAATTGAGTCGTGTGCCTATTTCTTCTTGCAATTTTTGCCAAAAGTTTGAAGTAAACTGGCTACCTCGATCGGACACAATCTTCTTGGGTACCCCATGATAACACACAATCTTGGAGAAATACAGTTCCGCCAGCTTACCTCCTAAGTAACTAGTCTTGATTGGGATGAAGTGAGCTACCATGGTCAATCTGTCGACCACTACCCAAATTGAATCATATCCTCCTTGTGTTCGTGGGAGCCCAATGGTAAAGTCCATGCCAATTTCCTCCCACTTCCATTCTGGTATTTTTAGCGGTTGCAGTAATCCGGCCGATCATTGATGTTCTGCCTTGATCCGCTGACACATATCACACAGAGCCACAAATTCTGCTACTTCTCTCTTCATACTTACCCACCAGTATCAATCCTTTAAGTCTTGATACATCTTAGTACTGCCGGGATGAATGGAGTACTAACTCTCGTGAGCTTCTTGCAGAATGAGTTTCTTCAGATTTGGATCGTTTGGGACATAGATGCGCTCTCCATTCCATACTGCTCCAAACTCATCTTCCATGAAACCCACTGCCTTTCCTATTCGCATATTCTTCCTAAGTTCCCGAATATCCACATCACTTTCCTGAACTTCACGGATTTGATCTAGGAGCATAGGCTTAGCTTCAAGAGTAGTCAAGTATCCCTTTCTGACCACGCAAAGGTTTAGCTTTTCCATTTCTTTGCACAGATCAATGGGGCAGGTCTTTATCTAGGTCGTGCCACAGTAACTCTTCCTACTCAAAGCATCTGCAACCACATTTGCCTTGCTAGGATGGTAATGAATTCCCACATCATAATCCTTAATCAACTCCAACCATCTTCTCTGTCACATATTTAGATCTAACTACATGAAGATATACTCTAAACTCTTATGATTTGTATATATCTCACAGTCATTCCCGATGAGATAATGACGCCAAATTTTCAGAGCATGGACTATGGCTACCAGTTCCAGATCATGTGTGGGGTAATTATTCTCGTGCAGTCGTAGCTGTCAGGAAGCATAAGCTACAACATTCCCTTCTTGCATCAATACACAACCGAGTCCTTGGCATAATGCATCACAACAAACATGAAAATCCTTCCGGACATCCGGCAGGATTAGCACAGGGGTGGAGACTAGCTTCTTCTTGAGCAACTGAAATGCTTTTTCACACGAGGGAGTCGAGATGAACTTCTCTTCCTTCTTCAACAGTTGAGTCATGGGTTGGGCTATCTTGGAAAAATTCTCAATGAACCTCCGATAATAGCCAGCCAAACCCAGAAAGCTAGGGATCTGAGTAACCGACTTGGGTTGCGTCCAATTGGTGACAGATTCCACGGTGGAAGGATCCACTGCCACACCTTGAGCCATTATTACGTGTCCCAAAAATTTTACTTCCGTCAACCAAAACTCACATTTGCTAAACTTGGTGTAGAGCTGGTGCTGACGAAGTTTCTCCAATACCAATCGTAGATGGTGTTCGTGTTCTTGCCCTAACTTGGAGTAAATCAAGATATCGTCTATAAAGACCACTACAAACTTATCCAGATACTCCATGAATACTTTATTCATCAAATTCATGAAAAATGAGGAGCGTTGGTCAGCCCAAAGGACATCAGAGTGCACTCATATAGACCATATCTGGTTGTAAAAGCTATCTTTGGGATATCTTCCTCTCGAATACACAACTGGTGGTATCCAGATAGGAGATCGATCTTGGAGAACACTTTAGCTCCCTTCAGTTGATCAAATAAATCATCAATCCTTGGAAGAGGGTATTTGTTCTTTATGGTAACATCGTTGAGAGCTCGATAATCCACACACATCCTTTTCATCTTATCCTTCTTCTCCACGAAGATGATTGGGCTCCCCAAGGTGAAGTGCTAGGACAGGTATATCCTTTCTCCTTCAACACTTCCAACTGCTTCTGCACCTCTGCCAGTTCGTTGGTGGCCATACGATAGGGTCTCTTAGAGATTGGGGCAGTTCTAGGTACCAAATCTATCCGAAACTTGATTTCTCTTTCTAGTGGCATTCCTGATAGGTCGCCAGGGAAAACATCAGTATATTCCTTAACCACAGGGATCTCTTTCAAACTAAGTTGATGCAAGCTCTGTTGTGCCGAGCCTGTGGGCTGAGCACAAAAGGCTACCGGTTGGTCTGCTCCATTACTCAAAATGACCATTCTTCTGGCACAATCCAATATGCCATGAAATTTGGTGAGCCAGTTCATCCCTAGGATGACATCTAAATCTTTGGTGTCCAATAGGATTAAGTTGGCCAGAAAAGAAACACCTTGGATTTCTATGGACACAGAAGGACAAAAATGCCAGGCTAGCATTTGTCCGCCTTGGGTAGTGATCACCATATTATTTCTAAGACTTTCTACCCTCAAACCATGTTTCCCCACAAATCTCCTTGATATAAATGAATGCGTAGCTCCAGAATCAAATAAAATTATAGTAGGTACGGAGTGAACAGGAACGTACCAACTATGACATCTGGGGCAGCCTGCACATCCTCTGTGGTGACATGGTTGACATGGCCCCTTGTGGTGTTGCTGCCGTTGTTGTTGTTGCGAGGAGGCGCCTATCCTTGGGGATGCTTGGGCTTCACACATTTGTTAGCGAACTGCCCTGGATCCTGATAGTTGTAGTAGAGAAGAACCTTTCCACTACCATCCTTGCGCATATTTCCCCCAGTTGTCTGTGTCGTGACCGCTGCTTGTCCACGAGGAGTGGAATTATTCTACTATGACGCAACTAGCCTATTGACAAACTGAGGTCAGGCCTGGGGAACTTGGCGGTTCTGTGAACCCGATGAGGATCCACCTTGATAAGGAATGGTGTACCGGAGTCATTGGCTTGGTCCCTGCTAACTCTTGAAGTTGGCCGTGCGATGTTTGATGACATCGATCTCCTTGTGCTTGGCTTCCTAGCGTATAGCCTTGTCAACAAAGCTCTGAAAATCGGCATAGTCGCTAGTGATTAGCTGGACTGATAGCTCAGGATTGAGGTCTGCCAAGAACTTTTCCTGCTTGTCCTCATCCTCCTGCACATCCTCTGGTGTGTACCTTGCTAGGTGATTGAACTCATGCGGATACTCAGTCACAGAGCGGTTGCCTTATTTCAAGTCCCTAAACTCCTGCTTCTTCAGTGCCATTATGCCAGCGGGTACATGCGTCCTTTGAAATGCCGTTGTGAACCTTCCCCATGTAATCAGCTATCCCAGAGGCTGTGTAGCTTGAAAATGGTCCTACCATTCAGAAGCGGGTCCTTAAAGTTGATGCGCGGCGAAGGTAACCTTTTCGGTGTCGGTACATTGGATAGTATCAAGTTTCTTGTTAATGGCATGAAGCCAATCAAGGGTGTCCACGGAGTTGGTGGTGCTAGAGAAAGTGGGTGGGCGAATGTGAAGAAATTTGCTTAGCTTGGATAGTGGCAGTGGCGGTGGAGCTTGAACGGCAACTGGCGGGTTCTGTATATGATGGAGAAGAGCAGCCATCATATTGGTTTGTTGTGCGAGGATCTGGGTGAGGATGGGATTTTCCACATTGGGCTAGAGCAGAGGTTGGGGAAGTTCTTCTTAGTGTTGTCCAGTCCCCTGGTTCTGCCCTTGACTTCCCTGTTGCTGACCACTTCCTTCCGATCGCATAGTTCTCCTGGTGTGAACCATCTGTGGTGGCCATCCAAACGCAGAGATAGAGAACAGAGGAAAAGATCGGCTAAGACAAGCACTTTAACCAACTTATTCAAATTTTATTTCTCTGTTGTTGGTTCCTTATATTGTTCAAGTACTTAAACACACACAAACAAGGTTATATCACAACAGACCGATATAACCTAGTCCCAAACATAAACAACAACAACAACAGAAAGACACCAATGAAGATGAACGAAGAAAAACATGGACGTGTCGATCACTACACGTCTACTGGTGCGAAGGGCCAGCACCGGGGTGGAGAGCGATCAACAGGGTGTCAGTGCTGTCACTACTGGAGATGCCGTCCTCCAAGAACTTGGGCTCGGCAAGAGATTGATAGATGATCACTGGCCTAGAGGTGCTCTTGCGTGCTGTGATCTTCAAGCTACTAGTGACATGGCGGAGCTTGCGGCAATAGATCTGTCCTTGTGCAATCTTGAGCTGGCGCAACTCCTCCTGCATGGCGTCCAACTCCTTCTTGAGCTTCAAGTTCTCCTAGCGCAGCTCTAAGACCTTCATGTTGTTCTGCACCATTCCCCGGTGCACGAGTTGGTGGAAGTCAACACGAGCAATGTCGTAGGTGGCCACTATCCGTGCCAAGTGCATGATAGTGGTGTCGTCCTCCCTGTCAGTGCCTCTGAAGCTGGAGTAGACAGTCAAGTCGAATCACCACGGTGGAAATAGTAGGGGGTGTGCTGTATCTCTCCCTGGTAGCGCTGGTGAAGTACCCCGATGGCCAGAAGTGCTGCGCTATGGCATGCAGCCATGAAGGTGTCTCCTCCCGAGGTGACTGTCAGCGAGGTGCGGTGAGCAGAGCTGGTGAGGAGCGAGGCAGAGACCTCCTAGACAGCACGAGAGGAGTCATCATCACCATCCATAGTAGGTAACTCAGTACCCGTGTACTCCACCTCCTGCGTGTAACCCAGGCCCATGCACAAGCTGCATAGCTCAAGAACAAAACCTCCCAAGTCCAAGCAACGACGAGTGAGAGGGGGAACCATCTACAACATTTTCAAAGTAAAACGAAAAAGTTAGTAAACAAAAAGGTTTGTAATGAAATAAGTAGAGCAAGGTAGAATAATAAATTTTCACAATTATAGAAATTTCATTTGTAAAAGCATTTTTCTAGGGCTGGGTCCATCTGGCTCATCCTAGCGTCAAGGGGGCTCTAATACCAACTTGTAGTGCCCAGAAATCAGACAACAATTTTCATATTCAAGTGTATTAATCCTCGTCCTAGGGGGCATGATACACAATACAAAGTTGTTTAATATTAGAGTACACATGCGGAAGCAAAAACATAGTTTAAATTATTACATGGGCGACAAAAGGCCTAGACAAGCAAAGATAAACAATTAAAGTTCGTAACTAGAAAGGCTGGGGACCAAGCCCACACGCACTTGATGGCAGGTACGAGCTAGATGTCAAAGCCTTCATCACCAGGGTACTCATCATCTAGATTGGGAAAAGTAGAGCAAGACTGAGTACCATCCAAGTACTCAACAAACCATACCCGGGAATAATGCACCAATAACGTTATAGGAGTACAAGGGGATTTATAGAGCTATTTTGCACTAAGCAGCATTTTATTTTGTCTAAGAATTTTTAAAACAATTTTATGAACTTGATTCTATTTCTAAGATCAGATTATTCCAAGGTAGCGTATACCACACTTATCTACATCTTGCCTAACCCAAGGCTAACAGACCCATCTCGATCAACCATCACATTTTAACCATTGATCCATTATTCAATTTTTACCAGAGGAAACTCTAACTTAGGTACATTGCTAGGCTTGCCCATAACCGAGGGCATGGCTATTCAAATAGATTATACTCTGGCCAGAGGTGTACTTCTTTACCCACAAGACACAACTCTCTCACGTGTTCTGACGTGCCCCATACCACCATGGTATATGGAACGGAAGCCATGAGATAACCGTTCACCTAGGTCAACCGTAGACAAAGGAACTGACACCAACCATCTACGGCCAGACCCTTGGGACAGGTAGACGGTTGATGCCCTTGGCATCTCGATCCCCGGACCCCCGGTGACCTTCATTTGCCAGAGACGTCAGCCAACAATCAGACGTCATCCGTCTCAATCCGTGTTCCTTAGTCTAAAGCTGATCTAAGTTATGGGTTAAGCCTTACCCATTAGACATGTGGTAGTACGGTTATGCTTTGCAATTTAGGCCCGAAGACCAGTCCTTATGACAGTCAAGGTGCGGCTAACAGAACCCTTCATGCACCTCAAGCCTAGCCAAAAAAAGAGTTTTGGGGAATTTTGAATAGAGAAGATTCATATCAGGCTAACTAGCCATAACCAAGTCTAACAATATTTTAACATTATTTTCTAGTCATTTCCCCAATTATCTCATAAAAGGACTAAGTTGTTGCTAATTAAGCATGGGCTAAGCATAACCTTGAATAGCTAGTTTGCATCACATATACACACAAATACTAGCTGGTTTTCAGTTACCTAGGGTTGTAAGGCTATAAAAAGGATTTTAGGAATAGGCTATAGTAAAACAATTTTATCGCAGGAATTTTCGTAAAGCATAATGGATTAATTTAAGTAAAAATAATTGTACAAATTGATGGGTAATCAATATGTACAAGGAAGTGGGTATGACTTGCCTTGCTCACAACCAAAGTCTTCAGTAGCAACCTCGAAGAAAAGTGAAGAATCGGGAGCAGCAGCGTCTACACGACATACATAAACAAAAATTGGCTTTACTCTAAGAAAATGCAAAAACAAAGTATAAACAAAGCACATAATTGGGTTCTAGAAATTTTATGAAAAATTTAGAGACTTGAACGGGTCAATTTGGAGTTCGTATGACCAAGATATGGCCATTCGAAGTTCTAATGCAATTTAAATGGAGTTTTGCGAATTTGTTTAATTATTTTTATATAGGAAATTCCTTTTTATATTGTCATCAGGAGAGGGGGTGCGGACTGACGCGTGGACCACATCGGGTGTCACGTCAACACATACGCAGTGGCCACGGCGCTGCCACGCGGGAAGAGGGTGCGGACGTGGTGGCCACATGGGCGCCACGTTGGCACAGCCGACGACCGGCACAGGTGGCTCAGGACCGAGCTGCCGTCGGTGTGCGGCGGAGAGGGAGGCTCCAGCGAGAGCACAGGAGGGGGAGAGAGGGGAGGGGTGGTTTCGGCATGGGCCGGGGGTTCTCTCCCAAAGCATGGCGACGACGGCGGGCGACAGCGATGACGGGAACGATGGGGACGGTTCGGGTCGGCATCGGTGAGGTGGCTCCGGCTGTCGGCGGGCGGAGAGGAGGTGATGCCGGGGTAGCTCATGACATTGCATGTCTAGAGGTGAGGGCGGCGAGGCCAGGTGGGGTTCCGGTGAAGCGGAAAAGCTCATCAGAGTAACTCTGATTGAGAGGAGAGAAGAAAACTTGAAGGAGAAGAGGATTAAAGGAGAGGGGATTCGGGATTGCAAAGGAGAGGAAGGAGAGAGTGATTCAGCCGTCTTATAGCCCGGGAGAAGAGGAAACGAAGCTCCGAGAGCTCGTCCACGGCCACTAATGGCGGATGAAGTAACCTGAGTTAAATCCATCAAATTAGTGCACAATTGAATGGGGAATTAAGGGGGAATTGACAGGGAGTTAACGGGCAATAAAACCCCCAACTTAATTTTGGAATTAATCCACATGAGGAGGTGGATTTGGAGGTGGGGAGTTTTATGGTTTTTTGGGAGAGAGAGGGGCTGCCGGAGGTAGAAGACGTCCCTGACAGGTAGGGCCTGTCGATGTTTTACACCGGCAATAAATATATAGGGCTACTCGTCAAAGAGAAACTTGATGGATTGCAAAGGAACACAAAAAGTTTATACTGGTTTAGGCTCTCAATGTGAGGTAATACCCTATGTCCAGTTGTAGTGTATTTCCTTTGAGGATGTCTAATGGTGATTCTTGTGAACCTCCGATGTCTTCTGCTTCTCCCCTCAGGGGGCGCCCTGCCTCCCCTTATATACTGGGGGACAGGGTTATAAAGTAGAAATCCCAGTCGGACTACGACCAAGGGATCTCCTTCTAGAGATATAACGTTCCCGACTAGGACTGTATTTTTCCTGTCGTACAAGGCTAAGTCTGTCGAGTTCTATCATATCCCTAATTACAAGGCTAGGCCTATCCTCTGTCCGAGTGGCCCATATGCTTGTCATGAGGTATCCAGGGCCCATGGCCTCCACAGCAACCCCTGAGACCTTCATAGTTGAGTCACAGCTGATGCTGAGTGCTCATCCTCCACGGTGAAGTATTCCTGAGTGCATTGCTCCTGAGTACTCTTTGTCTGAGTGCTTCTTCTCCCGAGTCCTGCTTCATGTCAGTTGGCAGCGAGACTATAAATGGCTCCATGTAGAAATATGAATAGTGTGTGCCGAATAGGCGCACCTATTAGGTGTAGCCCCCGACTTTGTGCTTAATTGTGAAACAATTAAACATAAAGTCAAAGAACTTTAACCTTGCAGTCTTTCCCGAGAAGTGTTGATGGTAACGGGGTGCCCGATCTTCTGTTAGGTAAAGATAACTATCAATTTGGTGGAGAATCGACACTTACGATCTGGCTTCTGATCACCAAGACCCGAACCCTGCAATCGCAGTACCACGTCTCCTCTCATTATCAACCGTGCGTTGCCCGGTTGACCTCGCCACGAAGGCTAATCCTTGCATGCAAATCGAAGAACACAAGTAAGAACAAGAAAGATTGCAACTCAATTGCAGATGAATGATTATACTCTCGAGTTGGGGTCTCACAAACCGATAATCGGCGAAACTGTTCAAGGACAGAATAATCTAAGCAAAACCCACCCCTAAACAACGACGGCTACTGTATATATATGAGTTAGGATGTCCTAGGGTGAGGGTTTGCCCTGTGAGGGGCGCAATCCTCATTGGTTTAGCCCACGATACAATTACAAGGCCCAAGGCCCAAAACAGACTCGGACTGGAAGAGGTATATATCTTGTTTCGACGATTCTGGATAGCTCAGGAGGAATTTTGATGTGAAACCAAAACCATCTGAAAGTAGACTTCATGGGCTTTCCAACAAGTACTTGTAGGCCCTGTAACTCCTTCTGGATAAAAAGTTATGGCCATTTGAAATTGACGTGTCTCCCAGCCCGAAACTGAATCGATCTCGGAAATAAGAGTTTACTTGCACTTGTTGTCTCCACTTCAATATGTGGTGTCTTGAGCTATTCTCCATGGTCTTCTCCCAGGTTCCTAAGAACAATAAAATCATCACAAGAATTAAATAGCATGCCATTCGTAGAAATATTCTCATGTAAGCTTAGGAACGCATTCACCTGGCGATTAAGTTGACGAGCACGTGCACGAGTAATTGGTCCTTGGATCAGTTGCACATCTTGTTCATCATGAAGAGGTTGTAAGTGTGTATCTAATGACATGATGTCCTCATCATCCTCCCCCTCTTGATTTGGAGTCGTCCTCGACTCAAGGTCATCTTCGTCACCCAAGTAAGGCTTCAAATCAGCAACATTGAAAACATCACTCACACCATAATCTGCAGGCAAATCAATATTGTATGCATTATCATTTATCTTCGCAAGAACTTTAAAAGGACCAACAGCTCGAGACATTAATTTTGACTTGCGCAAAGTAGGAAACCTATCCTTTCTTAAGTGTAACCAAACAAGATCACCGGGTTCAAAAATAAGCTCCTTTCTACCTTGACTACCAGCAAGTTTATACTTTACATTCATACGCTCAATATTTTTCTTAGTAGTCTCATGTAACTTAAGGACAAATTCAGCCCGTGTCTTAGCATCAAAATTTACTTTTTCTGAAAATGGTAAAGGCAATAAATCAATTGGAGCACGAGGGTTAAAGCCATATACCACCTGGAATGGGCTCATCTTTGTGGTGGAGTGTAACGAACGGTTGTAGGCGAACTCCACATGTGGAAGACATTCTTCCCACATCTTCAGATTATTCTTCAAAACAGCCCGCAACATCGTGGACAAAGTACGATTCACCACCTCCGTTTGTCCATCGGTTTGGGGTGGCAAGTTGTAGAAAATAATAACTTCGTCCCCAATTTCCTCCACAACGTCATCCAAAAATGACTCAAGAACTTGGTATCTCGATCTGAAACAATGGTATTGGGCACACCATGTAGACAAACGGCATCCCTGAAAAACAAATCAGCAACTATGGTAGCATCGTCGCTCTTATGACAAGGAATGAAATGGGCCATTTTGGAAAATCTATCAACAACAACAAAAACACTATCCCTCCCCCTCTTTGTCCTAGGCAATCCTAAAACAAAATCCATAGAAATGTCTTCCCAAAGAGCACTAGGAATGGGTAGAGGCATATAAAGACCATGTGGATTAAGACGGGACTTAGCTTTGTTACAAGTGCTGCATCGTGCAACGTATCGTTCAACGTCACGCCGCATTTTTGGCCAAAAGAAGTGAGTAGCCAGCACATCCTCTGTCTTCTTCACTCCAAAATGTCCCATCAATCCACCTCCATGTGCTTCCTGCAAAAACAAAAGATGAACAGAGCTTGCAGGAACACATAATTTGTTAGCTCGATATAACAATCCGGCATTCAACACATATTTATTCCAAGTTCTTCCCGCTCGACAGTGATCATAAGCTTCTTTAAAATCCAAATCAGTAGCATATAATTCTTTTATTGTCTCCAATCCAAAAATTTTATGATCAAGTTGAGATAACATAGTATAGCGCCTAGATCAAGCATCAGCAATCACATTGTCTTTGCCTTTCTTATGCTTAATGATACATGGAAACGACTCAATAAATTCTACCCATTTAGCATGTCGTTTATTCAATTTAGCTTGACTTCGAATATGTTTCAAAGACTCATGATCAGAATGTATGATAAATTCCTTTGGCCATAGATAATGTTGCCAAGTCTCTAATGTTCGAACCAAAGCATATAATTCTTTATCATAAGTTGAATAGTTCAAACTAGGTCCTGACAATTTCTCACTAAAGTATGCAACTGGCTTACCTTCCTGAATAAACACACCTCCAATCCCAATCCCACTTGCATCACATTCAAGCTCAAAAACCTTACCAAAGTCAGGGAGTTGGAGTAGTGGTGCATGAGTCAACTTCACCTTAAGCAAATTGAAGGCGTCTTCATGTGCTTGTCTTCATCAAAAAGGAACGCCTTTCTTTGTGAGCTCATTCATGGGTGCGACAATGGTGCTGAAATCTCTCACAAAGCGACGGTAGAATCCAGCTAACCCAAGAAAGCTCCGCACCTGTGTGACCGATGTAGGCATCGGCCAACTCTTGATCGCTTCTATCTTGGTCTCATCAACTTCAATTCCCTGTGGAGTCACAACATAACCAAGAAAAGAAACTCGTTCCATTCAAAAAGTGCACTTTGCGAGGTTACCGAACAAACGTGCATCTCTCAAAGCATTAAAAACAGCACGTAAATGTTCCTTATGTTCATCTAAAGACTTGCTGTAAATAAGTATATCATCAAAGTAAACCACCACAAATCTACCAATGAAAGTGCGTAAAACTTCATTTATGAGTCGCATAAACGTACTAGGAGCATTAGTCAAACCAAAAGGCATCACTAACCACTCATACAAACCAAATTTAGTTTTAAATGCGGTCTTCCATTCATCACCCAATTTTATTCTAATTTGGTGGTATCCACTACGCAAGTCTACTTTAGAGAACACAACAGAGCCACTCAATTCATCAAGCATATCATCTAACCTAGGTATAGGATGATGATATCTAATAGTTATGTTGTTAATGGCTCTACAATCCACACACATGCGCCATGATCCATCTTTCTTAGGCACCAAAATAACAGGAACAGCACAAGGGCTAAGACTCTCACGTACATACCCTTTTTCAAGCAAATCTTGCACTTGACGCTGAATCTCCTTAGTCTCTTCGGGATTGGTCCTGTATGGCGCACGGTTTGGCAACGCAGCTCCCGGGATCAAATCAATTTGATGCTCAATTCCTCTCATAGGTGGCAGCCCGGGGGTATCTCACTTGGAAATACATCAGCGAACTCCTGCAAAAGGTTAGTAATAGCAAGTGGCAAAGAAGGAGGCAAGTCCTCAAGTGTAAAGAAAGTTTCCTTGCAAACCAAAGCATAGCAAATAGATTCATTAACATTTAACTCAGAAATCTCAGATTTAGTAGCTAACATGAAAACTCCTTTCAACTTAAATGTGTCTTTCCTAGCAGGTGGCTCTTTTTTCTCCTTTTTTAGGTGGAAACACATCTTTAGCTACTTGCTGATTTTCAGACTTAGATGTTATTTCAGCACGTGCTATAACATCCTTCAAAATTTCAGCAGGGGTCATTGGTAGCAACTCAATCTTTTTGCCATTATGTGAGAAAGTGTACGTGTTAGTTCTAATAGATCTAATATTTTCTATCTCCTTGTCAATTGCAAGGTCAAATTGACTGGCACGCCTACGAACCTCGAATTTTAGTACCTGCACTGGAGTTAAGCAAATCTCCCAGGCTTTCGCGTGTCTCTAGGCACCGAACCATATCATCGGCTCATTCCCGACGCTGCCGGTGATTTTCGGCGTCAACACGTGTTTGGCACGCCTGGTGGGACACGGAATTTCAACATGGCCGGAAAAGAGATCAAAACAGATAACGTGATCCTGGTCAGCATGGAGGATTTAACATACGAGCAGAGACAGCAAGTCAAGCAAAATATGGCCAATTTTAAGAAACTCTGCTTGGAATCTTTCGGCATGACGCGACAAGGGCCGATTCAAAAATCTCAGTTTCCAAAACTAGTTCTGGTTGGAGAATCGAGCCGTACACCACCTGAGAGCCCACCAGTAAAACCCTTACAGGAGATGGTGAATGAAGCAGTACATCACGCGCTCATCAATCAATCCGGGATCCTGGTGAACACGCTCCATAACCTCATCAAGAAGGCAGTGGATGGATCGATTGCTCAAGAGCCTACTCGAGGTGCTGTATATCTCCCGCCAAAGATGGAGTCAAATCAAGTTACTTATGGCACCACAAAGGATATACCAGAAAACTTGTTTTCACACAACCAGGCTAGGGGGCAACAAGATATTCCTGCTGGATACCATCGGGCTGCTTATTATGGAGGATATCAGCAGAATTACCCAGGAGGTGTTGCCGATTCAGGAAATTATCAGAGAGAATATCCCAGGCAGAATTGGCTACAAACTCCACCCATACAGTATCAGCAGGAAGTCCCAAGGGAAGAAGACTTATCGGCAAGGGTTGCGGAAATAGTGAGGGAACAGTTTGGGATCAAGCCAAAGGAGCAAACGTTTATGTATCGGCATCCATATCCCGAGTGGTTTGACAAGGTGCCATTGCCACACCGATACAGAGTCCTAGATTTTTCCAAGTTCTCAGGGCAGGACAGCATATCTACAGTAGAGCATATTAGCCAATTCTTGGCACAGTGTGGAGAAGCATCGGCTGAGGAGGCTCTGAGAGTTAGGTTTTTGCCCTTGTCGTTCTCTGGATCGACCTTTACATGGTTCTCCTCATTACCGCCGAATTCAGTTCAGGGATGGGCCGATTTAGAAAAACAGTTTCACAAATACTTCTTTGCTGGAATCCATGAGATGAGACTGACAGATTTAACATCGGTTAGGTAGAGACCAGACGAAACGGTGCCGGAATATGTCCAGAGGTTTCGGGACGTTAGAAACCGATGTTACAGCTTGAATCTGAGTGACGGACATCTAGCCGACTTGGCTTTTCAGGGTCTCTTAGCACCAATTAAAGAGAGATTTTCATCACAGGAGTTCGAGTCCCTGGCACACCTGGTTTAGAAGGTATCGGCTCATGAAAACCGATTTCAAGAGGCAAAAAAGGATAAATATCAAAGAAGGGTTGCTCAGGTACAGGTTTATTCATCGGGCTCAGATGATGAAGAATCCGATGCTGAAGTCGGATTGGCGGAATGGGCTAGAAATAAGAAATCAGTATCATGCCCATGGGTGAAAGATATCGGCAAGGAGGAGTGATATGACTTCGACATTAATAAAGCCGATAAAATCTTGGATTTACTGTTACAGGAGAAACAGATACAACTTCTACCAAATCATGTAATTTCATCAGCCGAAGAGCTGAAGAAGAAGAGATATTGCAAGTGGCACAACACGATATCGCACCACACCAATGAGTGCAAAGTTTTTCGGCAACAAATTCAATCGGCTGTTGAACAGGGGAGGATCAAATTTGAGGACAAAAGGCCGATGAAAATAGATGGACATCCATTCCCTGTGAATATGGTTTATGCAGGATCATCAAGGGATCAGGCCAATGGAGGAAGGCGTTTGGGTAAGAGGACAAGAATTACTTCATCGGACCTGATAGAAAAATATTCAAGCCATGAAGAACGGTGGAGTGAGCCAGACAGTGAAAGATATAATCTGCATTGGGATTGCCCGTTTTTCAGGTTCTGTTGGGATCAGGGTATGAGATTGCCGACGATTCAAGATTGCCCCGAGTGCAGTAATATGGGATATCGGCATGATCAGCGGGAAAGGTTTTCACAGGATCGGCTGCCTGGGAAAAGAGCATCGGTACATAGCCGATTAGGGCCGATCCACGAAGAATTCTTTGAAGAAAATGATGAAGAGGAAGTATATGAAAAACAAATCCAAAATCCTCAGCGGTGTCCTAGTGGAATATTTACAAAAAATCAGAAAAGAAGGGCACAACGGTTACGGCACCGGGAGCAACAGGAAGAGCAACGGCGGGACTACAAGGAAGCCAATCATCGTCACAAGAAGACTAAGCGGGTATGGCGCATGAAGAAAAATGACGATGGAGTTGGTACATCGGCTCTAGTAGACATGGTTTTCTTTCTGCCTAGGGAATACAAAGCGTTTTCATCTGATGAAAAGGGCGATGAGGAGATGTTTGCTAAGTTGACGCTGCGACCCGATCAGGCTATATTTGATAAGCCTGAAGAATCTAGTCATCGGCATTTGAAGCCATTATATATTAAGGACTTTGTGAATGGGAAGCCGATGACGAAGATGCTAGTCGATGGGGGAGCAGCTGTTAATCTAATGCCATATGCCACGTATCGGAAATTGGGGAAAACTGCCGAAGATTTGATAAAGACAAATATGGTGTTAAAGGACTTTGGCGGGAATTCATTGGAGACGAAAGGCGTGTTGAACGTGGAACTAATAGTGGGGAACAAGACATTGCCTACCACGTTTTTTGTCATCGATGGAAAAGGATCATATAGTTTACTCCTTGGCAGGGATTGGATTCACACAAACTGTTGCGTGCCTTCGACGATGCATCAAAGTCTGATACAATGGCAGGGAGATCAAGTCGAGGTAATCCCAGCGGATCAATCGACCAACATTGCGATGACTGATTTGCCGGTCTGGGAAGCCGATGGTATCGATTGCTTGTCTGGAAAAGTATGGGAAGAGGATTATCTCAAGATTACCAGTCGGGAGATACAGACGATTCGGCAAGTCGGCTTAGAACTATTACTCTGATGGGCACCATTGAAGACTTTGAAGGGAAGTTAGGACAAGGTTTCAAGTCGGCCGATGATTTGGAGGAAATTGATATAGGACCAGGAGATAGGCCGAGGCCGACGTACATAAGTAAAAAATTATGTCCTGAACTCCGAGAAGAATTAATAAGATTGTTAAAAGAGTTTTGAGATTGTTTCACTTGGGAATATCATGAAATGCCAGGGTTAAGCCGATCCATTGTTGAACATCGGCTTCCTATTAAACCAGGATATCGGCCGTTTAAACAGGCTCCAAGGAGATTTAAGGCAGAGTTATATGAGCCAATCAAAGCAGAAATTACAAGGTTATATGATGCAAAGTTTATAAGGCCGTGCCGATATGCTGAGTGGGTTTCTAATATCGTCCCAGTGGAAAAGAAGAATGGAAAATTGAGGATATGTATCGATTTTCGGGATTTGAATAAGGCTACCCCCAAGGATGAATACCCGATGCCGATAGCAGAATTGTTGGTAGATGCAGCATCGGGCCACAAGATTGTTAGCTTCATGGATGGCAATGCAGGATACAATCAGATTTTTATGGCTGAAGAAGATATACATAAGACTGCGTTTCGATGTCCTGGAGCTATCGGTTTATATGAGTGGGTGGTAATGACGTTTGGATTAAAAAGTGCCGGTGCGACTTATCAGAGGGCGATGAATTATATATTTCATGATCTCATTGGCTTGTTAGTGGAAATTTACATCGACAATGTGATGGTTAAATCCAAGAGTGATGGAAGCCATATAGCCGATTTGCGAAAAGTGCTGGAAAGGGCAAATAAATATGGATTAAGGATGAATCCCAATAAATACGCTTTTGGTGTATCGGCTGGGCAGTTTTTGGGTTTTATGGTTCATGAGCGAGGAATTGAAGTTAGTCAACGGAGCATCAGAGCCATCAAGACTACAGAACCACCAAGCAATAAGACAGAGCTACAGTCGTTGATCGGCAAGATTAACTTTGTAAGGAGATTCATTTCAAATTTGTCAGGAAGGATTGAGTCTTTTACTCCGTTATTGAAGTTGAAAGCCGATCAAGAGTTTGTGTGGGGGGCAGAACAGCAGAAGGCATTCGATGGGATTAAGAGTTATTTAAGTTCCCCACCTGTTTTGATTCCACCGCAGAAAGGAGTGCCGTTCAAGTTATACTTATCGGCCGATGAGAAATCCATCGGGTCTGTTTTAATTCAAGAGTTTGAAGACAAGGAGCGAGTCGTGTTCTATTTAAGCAGAAGGCTTTTGGATGCTGAAACTAGATATCCTGCGGTAGAGAAATTATGCCTTTGTTTATATTTCTCATGCACGAAGTTAAGGCATTATATCCTATCGGCTGAGTGCACGGTGGTTTGCAGGGCCGATGTAGTGTTGTCGGCTCCAGTCTTAAAAGGGCGAGTTGGTAAATGGATTTTTGCCCTAACAGAGTTCGACTTGAGATATGAATCGGCTAAAGCGATCAAGGGACAAGCAGTGGCCAATTTCATTGTGCAACATAGAGGGGTTCATGAAAATTATGTAGAGCCAATCCCATGGACTTTGTTTTTTGATGGATCGGTTTGTAAGCATGGATCTGGTATTGGTTTGGTCATTGTATCGCCTCGGGGGGCAAGTTTTGAGTTTGCTTTTACAATTAAACCCTATCGGACTAATAATCAAGTGGAATACGAGGCGGTATTGAAAGGACTTCAACTCTTAAAGGAAATCGGGGCCGATGTCATAGAAATTGCTGGTGATTCCTTATTGGTGATCAAGCAACTATCTGGGGAGTATGAATGCAGGGATGATATTTTGAGGTCATATCATGAAGAATGCAAAGATTTGTTGAAGGATTTCAGGATGGTATCGTTGGATCATATCCCTAGAGAACAGAATTTAGAAGCCAATGATCTTGCTCAAATTGCTTCGGGTTATCGGCTGAATAAACAGGTTGAAGTTGAAATAGCCGATAATGATATTCAGGATAAGGCCGATGATTGGAGATAGGAAATAATTGGTTATCTGCAAAATTCGTCGCAATCGGTTTCTAGGAAACTTCAGTATAAAGCTACTAAATATGTGCTGCTTGATGGAGAATTATATTATTGGACTTTTGAAGGAGTTCTGCTGAGGTGTTTGAATTTGGAAGAAGCCAAAGTGGTTATGTGCGAAGTGCACGAGGGCGTTTGTGGAACTCATCAATCGGCTCATAAGATGAAGTGGGTATTGAGAAGAGTAGGATACTTTTGGCCGACAATGTTGGAGAATTGCTTCAGGTACTATAAAGGATGTCAAGATTGCCAGAAGTTTGGAAATATACAGCGGGCACTAGCATCGGTTATGAATCCTATCGTTAAACCGTGGCCGTTCAGAGGATGGGGAATTGATATGATCAGCCAGGTTTATCCTCCATCAAGTAAAGGACATAAGTTCATATTGGCAGCAACAAATTATTTTACAAAGTGGGTGGAAGCAATTCCATTGAAGAAAGTCACGTCCAAGGATGCGATTGAGTTTGTAAAAGAGCATATAATTTATCGGTTTGGAATTCCTCAGACGATAACTACCGATCAGGGATCTATTTTCGTATCCGATGAGTTTCAACAATTTGCTGCCAGTATGGGAATTAAGTTATTGAATTCATCACCTTATTATGCTCAAGCCAATGGGCAGGCAGAAGCTTCAAATAAGAGTCTGATCATATTAATCAAGCGGAAGATTGATGAACAACCGCGACAATGGCATACTACGTTAGCCGATTCCTTGTGGGCCTATCGGATGGCATGTCATGGATCTACTCGAGTGCCACCTTATCAGTTGGTGTATGGAAATGAGGCAGTTTTGCCTTGGGAGACTAACATCGGCTCTAGGAGGATTTCTTTGCAAAATCAATTGACAGCCAATGATTATTATAACTTGATGACGGATGAACTCAAGGATTTGGCCTAGAATCGGTTAAGGGCGTTGGAGAGGGTCAAGGAAAATAAGGCTAAGGCGGCTAGGCATTATAACAAGAAGGTGATGAATAAGTCGTTTGCTGAGGGAGATCTTGTATGGAAATTGATTTTGCCGATCGGGTCCAAAGATAGTAAGTTTGGAAAGTGGTCGCCTAATTGGGAAGGGCCCTATCGGATTAATCGTTGTGTGCCTGGCAATGCTTACATATTAGAAGATCTTGGGGGGACGGAGTTTGCTAAAGCGCTTAATGGGAAATATCTCAAGAAGTACTATCCGAGCGTTTGGATTAACTCCTGAATCGGCTGGATGCGGCCGATTTCTAGAACAGTTCAAAAAGTCGATGTTTTTGCATCGCCTAAAGATAGCCGATATTAATTAATATCGCCTTTAGATCAAATAAATAAAATACTATCAAGCAAGGATGGAATAAGGTGAGTAAGCAACGGAGCCGACCAGATTATGTTACAGCAAAAGATGATCGGCATGTTCTGGAGCGACATCAATGGCGTCAATGTTAAAGTTTTACAAGAATTTTTGAATTGTTTCAATAGCACGTAGCCGAATCTGGTCGATTTCATTTATGGCGCAGATATCGTATTTGTCGGAGCTCGGAATAGTCTTCATGTTCTTGCCCCGATGAATGACTTGACGCACTGCTGCTGCAACTCTGGCTTCTTGATCTTGTATGGCTTGAGGTAGGCCGATGAGCTGGGATTCTGTTATTGCGATATCCTTGCGGATTGTTTCGAGTTCTGCCAGCAGATCGGCTTCCCTTCTCTTCAGCTGATCCAATTTGGGTTGGAGTTCTTCAGGGGCAGCTACCATATCATCAAGCTTCTTCTTTTCCGTTTGAGCTGATTGCCGATCGGTTTGGATGTCTTGGATCATCTTCTGTTGATTAGCACGATCAGCTACACATTGCCTGAGCTTGACAAGTTGGAATTTGTGGGATTCCAGGTATGCTGCAGGGGTTAGTGCGTCGATGAGCTCTTCGGGCAGGTGTTGCTCAAGCTCTACAAATCTTGCCCGGATCGGCCCGCAATCCTCCACCAATGCGTCGATCGGGTTTTCTAGCAGACGATTGATATTTAGCAGATATTCACGCACATCGGCTGGAAATGATGGCTTAGTTGTTGCACTGGTGGCTGTTTCTTCATCTGCCTCCAAGTACTTGCCGATGTCGAAGGAGAACAAATCGGCTAAGGACTGCAGGTTAACATCGGTAAAGGAATCAGTAATTGGTTAAAATAAAATAGGGTTGTGAAGAAATTACTTGAGGCAGGGAAGGGGCAGCTTGAGGAGTGACATCGGCATCAGATGGTTGAGTAGGTTGTTCTTCAAGATGGCCGATGCCTGGTGCTGAAGTAGGAGCAATCCCAGTATTGGCTTCAGGGCTAGATGACGGAATTGGAATGGCTGCAGAGGTCATCGGCTCGATGCTTGCAGGGATGTCAGCAGAAGATTGAGGTTCGGGGGCCGATGGTTCAAGCTGGCAATAAGATTGATAGTGAGAAGATGGGAAACAGATGATAATGTCAAGACTTGGCACATACTTGCGGGGATGAAGGAGCCGATGTTGTTTGAGTAGCAGGCGGCACCATGATCACGGCATCGGCACTGATTTTCTGTCTCTTGTGAGGGTGAGATGCCAGCTTCTTGCGGATTGGTCCTGTCGGCCGTGGCGCCCGGAGAAGAGCCGATGGAGGGGGAGCATCGTGTCCTAGGTGTGGGTTGGCTGATGGTGGTTGGTATATAATCGGCCGGCCACTGGTGCTTGTTGTCGGTGGCTCCACATCAACAGCCTGCAAGATAGAAATGTGAGAGATGATCGGAAAGTGATTCAAAGATAGTGGAATATTACCTCGTCATCATATTCGACGTAGTTGGAGTTGAGGCGAGAGCAGTAGTGAATGGCCGATTGTTGACGCCAAAAACCACCGGGGCCGTTCAGCGCCTTGGAGACACGCGAAGGCCTGGGAGATTTCCTTCACTCCAGTGCAGGTCCTAAAATCTTGAGGTTCGTAGGCGTTTCAGTCAATTTGACCCTGCAATTGACAAGGAGAAAATATTAAATTCATGAGCCAATCGGCTGGAAGCCGATTGGACTCGTTTCATCGGCCGATGGCCGATATGAACTGTAGCACTTATACACCGACTGGAAGCCAATGATGGCATGAATAATAATTGAGTAATAAACAAATATCAAACTAGCCGATCATCAAAGGGATGCTTAACAAATCGGTTGTAAACTGATAAAATAAATAAGCAGAATATGTAAATAAATAGATTAAATAAACTCCAGCCGATTGTGATTAAAATTACTATCGTCGCCGCAAAGATGCCGCCCGCACCCGTGCCCGGGCCCTTGCTCGTGCCCGCGCCCGGACCTTCGCCTGCTGTCTATGCCCGTGCCTGGGTCCTCGCCTGTGCTCATGCCCGGGTCGTTACCTGTGCTCGTGCCCGGGTCGTTGCCTGTGCTCGTGCACGGGGTCTTGCTCGTGTTCGTGCCCGGGTTGGCAACGATTTTCTAACTGTTTGTGACAAATCGGCTAGATATAGAGATAGCTTATTGGCTAAGCACTCCGATAAAACATCGCATAGAACCCATCAGCTTATTAAGAATAAAGTTATTATTACCAGTCTAGTAGATCGGACCCAACTGTTGCAGCACAGACTGGCGATGATAACAAAATCTCGATAGGCCGATAGATCTAATGCAATCGTGCTGAACTATATGATAACTTATCAGCTATACATCCCGATAAGACGCTTACGCAAAAAGTATCAACCTAGCAGGAATAGTTTATCGGAGGCAGTTTAGTAGGTCGGACCTAACCGATGCAGCACAAACTGTCGATAAGTTATACCCAGTAAGCCGATACGATCTGTGCACGCGTGATGTGATATACCTAATCAATCTATGAGGTCAAACTAAACTGATGCAGCCATAGATAAAATAGATATATCGTGGTAAGCCGTCCACCGTAAACCGACTAGAATATCGAACTTAACCGAGGAAGTCCTAGCCGATACGATGTCCGAGGTGACGAGACTTACCCTCTCGCAGGAGGTCGAACTTAACCGATGCAGCCCAGCTCGAGAAGCAAGAACCCATCGAAGGGGTGGCGATGCGCCAAATTTGATTTGATCTGATTGATGTAGATAGATTACAAAGCACCCGGGCGTACGTATTTATACCCCGAGTTACTACGAGTGCTTATTGGACACGGTACGAGATTTCCTAATTACATAAGGAAACATTAACAAGACCTGACCAGACACGAGGTCAGGTTTCCTAAAGATATTAATCTTTGCCTAATTAATAAACACAGTAATTAACTGCCACATGTGGTCTTCAGGCTTCTTCTTGGATTCGGTCCCTTTTGGACCAACTTCCTTTAGTTAATTGTAATTTTCTTCCTAACCGAATCTGATACAGAGCCATACCAAATTTTGGCGTTAACACCGATGAGTTGAAAAGGTGTTTCCTCCATTCTGACCACCATCAGGAAATGAGCTTGGTGTTGACAGTGCATACCTCCACATCGGCGGCGGTGCCCAGAGATAGGGGATCTGTTAGTGTCCGCAGCTGATCGTACTCCAGAGCGCTATTTACATTTCCCCGGGCCTGGAGTTTGTCGATGAAGAACAAGCCGATGGGGAGTTGACCGAGGCCGAGCTGGCGGGAGCTGACTGTTGGGTGATAGAATTCATACGATGGCTGTGATCAGCCTTGAGAGAAGCCAATCGGTAGAAGACAGGGAGTAATGGCCGATAGGAAGATGGCCTTCGATTCATCATCGGCCAGGACGTCAAGTGGATTGAAGTTGGAGGGCATCTCAAATGATGATGCATCGTCATATGCGAACCATAGCATGGCATCCTTGGTAAAGCCATAATAAAGGCCTTTGAACCATTGGCCGAGTCCGACGGGGGTCATTTTACCGCCAGGAAGAGCCGATGTAGCTTCGCCCATTGAGATGCATCGGCGATAGGTGGGCTCTTGTTCCTCTGTGTGATCGGCTGGAAAAGATTGATTGAGGAAGGAGGTATCAGGAATTGCCTTGGATGTATACACATTGAGCCATAGCTGCACAAACCACCAAGGGCCTCCGATATGGACAACTGGCTGGCCGGCCGATAACTTGGCGGCCACTTGATGCAGCAGTTGATAAGTGGCGCCAAGAAGATATTGCCCCAAGGGAACTTGTTTCCGATCGGCCAAACGTTCTGCCAGACATTGCATATTGGTTGTGGGACCAAGGGTTGCACCGCCGAAGACAAACCGTTCTAACCACAGATTCAAGAAAGCAACGTGTTCCTGATCATTGACTGGTCCAATCCCTTTGTTATGAATTGATATGTACATGGACCAACTGCCGATGTTCTTTGCTTGAAGCCGATGAGTAGGCTTGAATTGGAGATTGAAGGGGTTGATGTAACTCGTTGTGTTGAGGCAGGTAAGCATGGTTACATCTATCAAAGTTGGGGTCATCGGCCCATGTCCAAATAGGTAGGTGTTGAGGGCGTCTGACCAGAAGTATGAGGCCGATGTAAGCAGAGGTTCGTTCCTCTCTATCTCAGCCAGTGAGAGATTGATGCAGTGGCCGATATCTGCTTCGTCCCAAAGAGTTCTCTTGGCGGCCGATATGCTGTTATACCATTTCCTCCACCCTGGAAGCTTGCTAGGCCATGACCTGAAACTGTTGTTCCAATCGCTGACTAACATGGCGGAGTTTTTGAAGGGGATGCGTTGAGTTTCAGCGTTGATGAAATCTGTAGGATCTTCACTGCCCATGGGACCATGGTAGAAGAAGTTCGGGTAATCAGCGGCCGGAATCAAAATCTGGTCTCTAAGCTGCTACAATATACAAGAACACGAGAAACGGAAAGAGATTACGGCGGAATCAAAATCTGGTCTCTAAGTGCTACAGTAGACAAGAACACGAGGAACAGGAGCAGATTCAATCTAGGTTGCGAGATAGAGAAGACGATTAGACAAGGAGATTACCTCTGGGACGGCGTTCGCGGAAGCCATTGCGGAAGAAAAAGAAGAGCGAAGATCGGAGGTTGAAGAAGAAAACCGCAGCGGTTCGCCTGGGTCGCTGGAGTTCGTCGAGGTCTTGGAGGAAGTGGAAAGGACTCTGGTGATGTGAAAGCGTAAAGAAAGGGGGCTAGGAAGGCGAAGCGGTTTATAGAGGTATGATGACCGGGCGGGAATCGAGGCTGTTGGCACTGTTTCAAACATTTAAGGAAAAATCATGGTTAACTGGCGAGAATTAAATCCAGAAGAAGCCGAGTTCAAGAAGGAATCGTGAAGACCATGGAGAGGCAGTTAGTATTTTATCTATAAATTAGGTAGAGATAATAATTTTTTAGGAAACCTGATCTCGTGCCCGATCAGGACTTGTTGTTTTTCTTTTTGTAATTAGGAAACTCCTGTTTCGTATCCGATCAGGATTGTATCAACTCAGGGTATAAATACGTATGCCCGGGTACCTTGTAAATCATCAATCAGATCAATACAAACTTCGGCGCATCGCCACCCTATTCAACGAGTTGTTCTTCTCGAGCCGGGCTGCATCGGTTAAGTTCGACCTCCTGCGAGAGGGTAAGTCTCGTTACCCCGACTATCGTATCGGCTAAGACTTCCTTGGTTAGGTCCGATATTCTAGTCGGCCTGCAGTAGTCGGCTTACCACGATATATCTGTTCTGTCTACAGCTGCATCAGTTAGGTTTGATCTCATAGGCCGAGTAGATATATCCCATCACGTGTGCATAGGCTTATCGGCTTACTGGGTGTAACTTATCATCAGTTTGTGCTGCATCGGTTAGGTCCGACCTACTAAACTGCGTGATAAATTATTCCAGCTAGGCTGATCGGTTTTATGCAAGCGTTTTATCAGGATGTATAGCCGATAAGTTATCATATTTTACATCACGATTGCATTAGATCTATCGGCCCATCGAGGTTCTGTTATCATTACCAGTCTATGCTGCAACGGTTAGGTCCAATCTATTAGACTGGTGATAATAATTCTATCCTTACTGAGCCGATGGATGTTTATGCAATGTTCTATCGGAGTTAATTAACAAAAGATAACCTATCGGCTAGGCACTCCGATAGAACATTGCAAAAACATCCATCGGCTCAGTAAGGATAGAATTATTATCACCAGTCTAATAGATCGGACCTAACCGTTGCAGCACAGACTGGTAAAGATAACAGAACCTCGATGGGTCGATAGATCTAATGCAATCATGATGTAAAATATGATAACTTATCGGCTATACATCCCGATAAAACGCTTGCATAAAACCGATCAGCCTAGCAGGAATAATTTATCACGTAGTTTAGTAGGTCGGACCTAACCGATGCAGCACAAACTGATGATAAGTTACGCCTAGTAAGCCGATAAGCCTATGCACACGTGATGTGATATATCTACTCGGCCTATGAGATCAAACCTAACTGATGCAGCCGTAGACAGAACAGATATATCGTGGTAAGCCGACTACCGCAGGCCGACTAGAATATCGGACCTAACCGAGGAAGTCTTAGCCGATACGATAGTCGGGGTAACGAGACTTACCCTCTCGCAGGAGGTCGAACTTAACCGATGCAGCCCGGCTCGAGAAGAACAACCCGTTGAATAGGGTGGCGATGCGCTGAAGTTTGTATTGATCTGATTGATGATTTACAAGGTACCCGGGCATACGTATTTATACCCCGAGTTGATACAGTCCTGATCGAATACGAAACAGGAGTTTCCTAATTACAGAAAGAAAAATAACAAGTCCTGATCGGGCACGAGATCAGGTTTCCTAAAAAATTATTATCTCTACCTAATTTATAGATAAAATACTAACTACCTCTCCATGGTCTTCACGATTCCTTCTTGAACTCGGCTTCTTCTAGATTTAATTCCCGCCAGTTAACCATGATTTTTCCTTAACCGAATCCAATAAAGATCCGTACCAAATTTTGGCGTTAACACATGCCCCCCAATTTCGGAGTTTGTTATCGAACTTCGAAATTCTTCTGTTTGGGCTTCAGATTCCTTTCACACCGAGGCAGCCCAAGGTAGCCCACTTTCCTTAAATGTTTGAAACAGTGCCAACAGCCTCGATTCCCGCCCGGTCATCATACCTCTATAAACTGCTTCGCCTTCCTAGCCCCCTTTCTTTACGCTTTTACATCACCAGAGTCCTTTCCACTTCCTCCAAGACCTCGACGAACTCCGGCGATCTAGGCGAATTCCTGTTCCCTGCAATTCCTGTTCAGCTAATATAGCTAGATGGGACAATCGGTTAAGAGAATTGTATTCTTTATATTGAATAATGTCTTGAATGTCACGTCTCAACCCCCCATAAAATCGAGCCATCTTATCCTCCTCATCCTCCTCTACCTCACAACGCAACATTCCTATTTGTAGCTCCTGAAAGTAACCTTCTATAGATTTTTCTCCTTGGTCTAAGTGTTGCAACTTATTTCTCAAATCACGTTTGAAGGAAGGAGGAATAAATCTACTCCGCATTGCTCACTTCAACCTTGCCCATGTGTTAGGTTCTAAACCAGTTTTAACTAGTTCATTCCACCAGATAATAGCAAAGTCCTTGAACTCACTAGTTGCTTGCCTAACCCTATGAACTTCAGGAACTAAATGGGAATTAAATTTCTGCTCTACAGTCATCTCCCAATCCAAATAAGCTTCAGGGTCATATTTTCTAGAAAATGAAGGCAAGGCAAATTTAACTTTAGCAAACGGATCATCGTTACCTCGCCCTTGGTGGCGGTTACCTCCCATACCTCGCCGGTTGAATCGCAGCCGTTGTCGTAGGCGCTCTTCACGAAGTGCATCACGTGTGTCGCTATTGTCGGCTTCCTCTTCTTCATTATCTCCGTCTCAGTCATCTTCATTATATTCTTCATGCGAATCGAAGAACACAAGCAAGAACAAGAAAGATTGCAACTCAATTGCAGATGAATGATTATACTCTCGAGTTGGGGTCTCACAAACCAATAATCGGCGAAACTGTTCAAGGACAGAATAATCTAAGCAAAACCCACCCCTAAACAACGATGGCTACTGTATATATACGAGTTAGAACGTCCTAGGGTGAGGGTTTGCCCTGTGAGGGTTTAGCCCACGACACAATTACAAGGCCCAAGGCCCAAAATAGACTTGGACTGGAAGAGGTATGTGTCTTGTTTCGACGATTCTGGACAGCTTAGGAGGAATTTTGACATGAGACCAAAACCATCTGAAAGTAGACTTCATAAGCTTTCCAACAAGTACTTTGTAGGCCCTGTAACTCCTTCTGGATAAAAAGTTATGGCCGTTTGAAATTGATGCTGTCTCCCAGCCCGAAACTGAATCGGTCTCGGAAATAAGAGTTTACTTGCACTTGTTGTCTCCACTTCAATATGTGGTGTCTTGAGCTATTCTCCATGGTCTTCTCCCAGGTTCCTAAGAACAATAAAATCATCACAAGAATTAAATAGCATGCCATTCGTATAAATATTCTCATGTAAGCTTAGGAACGCATTCACCTAGCGATTAAGTTAACGAGTACGTGCACGAGTAATTGGTCCTTGGATCGGTTGCACATCTTGTTCATCATGAAGAGGTTGTAAGTGTGTATCTAAAGACATGATGTTCTCATCAAGTGTACTACTAGTATATGAGACTCTTCAGCATCATGTTAGCTAGAATGATTTTTGCTCATGGCAAATAATGGCTAAGTATGTAATCCGAGTACCATTTTATGGATTTTAACCCAATACGTGGTCAGGTGTACTTGAGAGATACCTGCACCCCCAATTTTAATGGAGACCAACTGTCGATCCTTATAAGGATATATCCTCAATACCTAGTAAATAATGCAGATACCCGAATATATACACCTAGTTGTAGGCTTAGCATGAAGCATATCTGATTATTTAATCGGTTTATGTGAATAGCACCTGCACTGTGATTTTAACACAGTCAGCAAGCAGTCCAATAGAGCGTGCTATCGTATTTTTGTCCTACTACCGAATAAGCCAGCTTAAACCGACCTACCTAGCATAGCCCTATAAAATTAGCATCCCTTGCATGTCAAGATGAGTACTCCAACGTCGGTGATCGCAATTAGCCAGAGGAATCCTTGTCCGCAAGCTTTTCCGACTTATGTTCTGGATGCAGCATAGTTGCCACAAATGCCCGAGCAGGTATATTGCAGGATCTGCTTGCCCTCCTCAGGTGTGACGCAGTGCATGAGAATTCTGGATGCGCTTTGACGATATAGGTCTTCTCTAACTTCGGTAAAGCTGAATAAGGAACCCAAACCTTGCATTAGCATAGGATTCGGCTAGTGACCCTCATGGGGTGTACCCTACCCAATAGAATTATAGCCAAATAAGGTACTCGAACCTTGCATTAGTATAGGATTCAGCTGGCGACCCTCATGGGGTGTACCCAACCTGGCAGAATTGTGACCAAATAAGGTACCCGAACCTAGCATTAGCATAGGATTCGGCTGGCGACCCTCATGGGGTGTACCTTACCTAGCTGAGTGGTACACGAGCCCCGACTAGCGCCGGAGGTTGGTTATATTAGTCGAATAAGGTACCCGAACCTCGCATTAGCATAGAATTTGGCTGGCGACTCTTATGGGGCATACCCAACTCAGCGGAGTGGTACCCAAGCTCCGACTAGTGCCAGAGATCGGTTGTTAATCGAATAAGACCCGAACCTCGCATTAGCATAGGATTCGGTTGGTGACCCTCATGGGGTGTACCTCACCCAGCAGAGTTGTGACTGAATAAGGTACCCGAACCTAGCATTAGCGTAGGATTTGGCTGGCGACCCTCATAGGGTGTACCTCACCCAGCCAAGTTGTAACTGAATAAGGTACCCGAATCTAGCATTAGTGTAGGATTTGGCTAGTGACCCTCATGGGGTGTACCTCACCTAGCCGAGTGGTACTAGATCTCCGACTGGCGCCAGAGGTCAATTTTTAGCCCACACACGAGTCCCGACTAGTGCGAGTAGTCGGGCAATGGCTCTCGTGGAGCATTCCAAGTGATTCTTGAAGCGTCGCACTCCAAGTGTATCTTGGCAGACTGGTCCAGCCCCTGAGCATAGGAGATAGGCTTGTAGCCCTGAGTTCCTGTTGCGCGTGTCCGAAACTGGCCCTGCATTATAAACATATCGGATGAGTAGCATCTGATGATGAAAACAATCACCCGAAGAAAATTTATGTACTTTACAATATATATAAATATGTGTTCCTCCTCTTATTGATATTAGTTTTGATGGCAACGGGGATATTGAATAATGTCCTGAATGTCACGTCTCAACCCCCCCATAAAATCGAGCCATCTTATCCTCCTCATCCTCCTCTACCTCACAACGCAACATTCCTATTTGTAGCTCCTGAAAGTAATCTTCTACAGATTTTTGTCCTTGGTCTAAGCGTTGCAACTTATTTCTCAAATCACGTTTGAAGGAAGGAGGAATAAACCTACTCCGCATTGCTCGCTTCAACCTTGCCCACGTGTTAGGTTCTAAGCCAGTTTTAACTAGTTCATTCCACCAGATAATAGCAAAGTCCTTGAACTCACTAGTTGCTTGCCTAATCCTATGAACTTAGGAACTAAATGGGAATTAAATTTCTGCTCTACGGTCATCTCCCAATCCAAATAAGCTTCAGGGTCATATTTTCCAGAAAATGAAGGCAAGGTAAATTTAACTTTAGCAAAAGGATCATCGTTACCTCGCCCTTGGTGGCAGTTACCTCCCATACCTCGCCGGTTGAATCGTAGCCATTGTCGTAGGCGCTCTTCATGAAGTGCATCACGTGCGTCGCTATTGTCGGCTTCCTCTTCTTCATTATCTCTGTCATCGTCAACAAGTGGTGGTGTTGGCTGACGGTTTGCTGCCAATTGCTCGACGCAGTTAGTGAGGGTGGTAATGCACCCCACGATAGCCTAGAGGTCTTCCCGCATAGCATTCACGGCAGCTACATTCTCCTCAATCTTCTGATCCAGCTTAACGATCTCCTCTTTTGAAGCACAATCAACGAAATCATTCACCTCACCTGCCATGGTTAGTAGAAAATAGGAAACAAACAGCAGAAAAGTATTATCTCTATCAACTACTACTATGCAAGGATAGTGGACACTCGCAAATGGAAGCACCTTACCAAGCTCTTACAAGGTTCTGAGACTAGCGAGCAAGGGATGGTACAACCGGTGGCTAGTTCGTGATACCATGAGGGTGTGATCCAACGATTGCAAGGGTCGAGACCGTGCTGACCAGAAGTATATATGTGGAGCTTGGGAGGCCAAAAATGTTAGTGGCACACAATTCAATAATAGATAGTAATGCTGAAAAAATGTCCCAAGCACTTGTCCTAGTTGCTGGCCTAAACGCGTTCTAACCTAGATGTGATAAACAAGGGAGACAAACAAATGTGAAAGGACAGCAGCAAGGAAATAAGGACAAGGCAAAAACACAACACAAAAAGCACACAGATGGCTCCCTGGTGTGTCCTAAGTGCTCCTCTCCTTTTTCTTTTTTTTTCTTTTTTCTTCCACACCTTTTTTTTATTTTTCAGATATTTTTTTCTCAACTAGGAGCACAGGAACAACAACCTCAGGAGGTGGCCACTCAATCTGATATAAGACATGGCCTCTGGAAATACACGAGCGTGCTTTAAAAATTCGTGCTAGAACTTCGGAGTGCGAAAACCCAATCTTCTGGCCTGAATTTTGCAAAACTGATTTTGACAAACCCGACAAAGTCAGGGCATAGCGGATGGGAAATTTTTCGTAGATGTCCGTAGACTATTTATTTGCCTGATTCTGAATCCGTATGTGAAAGTTATGGCTGTTTCAAGGAAGGTCCTCCGTATCAGTGTTTTGTGGAGGCTGAATCAGAATCAGGTGGTGACACCGGGGGATGATATGGTGGCGGTGGCTACTGGGGAGGTCGATGGAGATGTAGGGTGATCAAGGACGTGATATATGACACTAAAACAGAAGACACAAAGACCAACACTTGCACAAGATAGTTAGTATATGGGAAAACAGAGACAATGGTGGTGGTGGCTAGGGTTTGTAGGGGTGCGGTGGATGGATCACAAACTGGATTCAAACACAATCTAAGCCAGCAACCAAACTCGACCTAGGACACCAACTCAACACTACAAACTCTGATACAGAATTACGCAAAAGGCTAAACGTGGTTGTAGGATAGGAAAAACCTATGACTACCAATTTTGTTTTTGTGGCTTTTTCTGGACTCTAGGTATTGAAACAAAAATTGAAACAGGATGGAACAGAATAATACCTAACGGGCAACCTTCGCTCTGATACCACTTGATGGCAATGGGGTGTCTGATCTTCCGTTAGGTAAAGATAACTATCGATTTGGTGGAGAATCGACACTCACGATCCGGCTTCTGATCACCAAGACCCAAACCCTACAATCATAGCACCACATCTCCTCTCGTTATCAACCGTGCACTGCCCAGTTGACCTCGCCACAAAGGCTAATCCCTGTATGCAAATCGAAGAACACAAGAAAGAACAAGAAAGATTGCAACTCAATTGCAGATGAATGATTGTACTCTCGAGTTGGGGTCTCACAAACCGATAAACGGCGAAACTGTTCAAGGACAGAATAATCTAAGCAAAACCCGACTTAAACAGCAGCGGCTATGGAATATATACAAGTTAGGGCGTCCTAGGATGAGGGTTTGCCCTGTGAGGGGCGCACTCCTCATGGGTTTAGCCCACGACATAATTACAAGGCGCAAAGCCCAAAACAGACTCAGACTGGAAGAGGTGCATATCTTGTTTTGATGATTCTGGACAGCTCAGATGGTATTTTGACGTGAAACCAAAATCATCTGAAAGTAGACTTTATAAGCTTTCCAACAAGTACTTGTAGGCCCTGTAACTCCTTCTGGATCAAAAGTTATGGCCGTTTGAAATTGACGCTGTCTCCCAGCCCGAAACTGAATCGGTCTCGGGAATAGGAGTTTACTTGCACTTGTTGTCTCCACTTCAATATGTGGTGTCTTGAGCTATTCTCCATGGTCTTCTCCCAGGTTCCAAAGAACAATAAAATCATCACAAGAATTAAATAGCATGTCATTCGTAGAAATATTCTCATATAAACTTAGGAACACATTCACCTAGTGATTAAGTTGACGGCCACATGCGCGAGTAATTGGTCCTTGGATCGGTTGCACATCTTGTTCATCATGAAGAGGTTGTAAGTGTGTATCTAAAGACATGATGTCCTCATCAAGTTTCCCCGAGTAGTTGACCCCTTACATTTAAGCACTCTGGCTGACTAGTCATAGCCCCCTAGCGTTGGGAGTCGGCTCATCGCTCTTTCCTAGACACGCGTTTTGGGTGACTTGAGTTCATCTTTCATGGAGCAAAGTTTCACGGATTGGAATTTATGCTACTCAAGTACTTTTGCATTCATTAAGAGAAAAAACAGAAAAATATGTAGCTTGTACACCTATTAGGTGTAAGCAGCTGCTGCATTGGCGAGGCCGAGTGAGGAAATATTTATCAGAAAGTGACTTAGCTATTCGGTATTTGGGAGTGGTGATGCCATCCTTGCATTTGGGCTTTTGAACCCCCGAGCATGTCACTTGTTGTTCTGATAATCCACAGTTGTAGGAGGTCGAAGATGCTTGTGACTGACTGCCATAATGAAGTCGTCCGACTTGCGTTTGTGGTTCCCAGCTTTAGTCGGGGCCGTGTCATCGGTGTCCTTTCGCTTCTTCTATCAGGGTGCCTTTTTGTCATCGAGGACCTCAGCAACAGCATCGGTCAAGTCGGCGTACTTGTTCGCCATGTCAAATAGTGCCTTGATAGAGTTGGGAGGTTTCCGAGTGAACTTGGTAATGAATGGGGCGTCTTTGACTCCCTCGTGGAAGGTGGCGATGACAACCTCGTCCTTGATCTTTGGGATTGAATTCCTCTTCTCAGAAAACCTCTTGATGAAACCACAAAGAGATTCATTCTTTCTTTGATGGCACTGATATAGATTATACTCGGAAGATTGCCTCTCGTACATTCCTTGGAAGTTGGCAATGAAGCGTTCCCGAAGTTCTCCCTAGGAGCCGATTGATTGCTTGGGAAGTCCCATTAGCCATGTCCTCATCGAGTCGGCTAGAGCGACTAGGAGGTAGTTAGCCATGGCTTTGTGATCTCCTCCGGTTGCTCAGATCGCCAGAGTGTAAATTGTGAGCCAGGACTTGGGATTGGTCTTGCCGTCGTATTTTTCGATTCCTGTAGGCTTGAAAGCCGACGACCAGTCAACCTGTTGAAGCTCATGGGTGAAGGCTGGTGTACCTTCATCTATGTGAGGACTCTGACTCTGACTACGATGGTGAAACCGCTCGTGGTGGAGGCCGAAGTAGTCGTTCTCATCTTCCAGTCGGCGTAGCTCGTCTTCCTCTCGTTTGTGGCGTCGAGCGTTGATGTCCTGACGAAGGTCACGCTATAGTCGGCCTCGGAGATCCTGGTTATCCCGACGGTCACTTTGACACCGCCGGTTGTTGTTGGGGTTGCCGAGTGACGTCTGGCGTGACTCCTTGTTCGGCTGACTAGTGCCAGCCGCTCGGCGTCGCATTGTGGCGGATGAGACTGCCGTTGGAGATGCCGACCGGTTGGTCGGTATGAGGGTATCACTTGACTATTGGTGCTGCTGACATGCAGCAGCGGTGATCATGGCTTTTATCCTTGTTATAGTCGGGGTGGCCTGATGATCAGGCCCAAACTGGAGCGTGTCCAGCAGAGTTGCAGTGGCTATGACATTCTGTTGAGGTGTAATGAAGACGTCGTGGTCGCCGACTCGGGTTTGGAGGATTTGTCACTGAGCAATCCGCCCAGACCTACGCAGGTCGTCGTTGTGGGCGTACATGCGTCTTGCTTCTTCCTCTTGTTGTTCTCGCAGTCGGCGGGCCTCCTCCTCTTGCTGCTCGCGTAGCCAGCATGATTCTTGAGTGGGAGCTGAACCCTTGGATATCACAAAAACTTCACGTGGCGGGGAGAAGCTTGCCGAATTGTTGTCCGACTAAGAGTCGGAGTTCGACTGAGAGTCGAAATCCAATTGAGAGTTGGAGTCGGAATAGTTGATGGGGGTGATTACAACTCCGACCTCCCTAGATCCGATCTCGAGCGGCTCTGGGCCGTATCTGAGTCGAACTCTAGGGGATCGGGTTTGCCACATTGGATGTTGATTGAAGAGATCCGCAGCATTGCCGTGTCCAAACGGGAGATTGATGATCTCCTCATTTCTTAGCCCGTTCTCGGCGGGCTCAAGTCCGAGTCCAAGTCGAACACTGAAAGAAAGAGTTGTCCCTAGACTCAGGCATGTTGAAGATCGTTGCAGCAAGTCGACAAGGGTTACCGCAGCGTTATGTGGACCGACCGGTGCGGAGTCGGCTTGGTCCCTGGCCAATCAGATCGGGTCTAAGTCGGATAGGGTGAGGTTGCCAAATTCGTTGGTGACGAAGTTGAGGCTCCGAAAGCTAATTGTTTGCTCGGGGAAGAAGTTGATGTCGTTGACTCCGGTGATTGGATCCAACAGGCTTGATGAAGATGATCTCAATGAAGCCCCTACCTGGCGCGCCAACTATCGATGTTTTACATCGGCAATAAATATATAGGGCTACTCGTCGGATCGAAACTTGATGGATTGCAAAGGAACACGAAAAATTTATACTGGTTCAAGCCCTTAATGTGAGGTAATACCCTACGTCCAGTTGTGGTGTATTTCTTTTGAGGATGTATGATGGTGATTCTTGTGAACCTCCGATGTCTTCTGCTTCTCCCCTTAGGGGGCGTCCTGCCTCCCCTTATATACTGGGGGATAGGGTTACAAAGTAGGAATCCCAGTCAGACTACGACCAAGGGATCTCCTTCTAGAGATATAACGTTCCTGAATAGGACTGTATTTTCCCTATCGTACAAGGCTAACTCTGCCAAGTTCTATCATATCCCTAATTACAAGGCTAGGCCCATCCTCTGTCCGAGTGGCCCATATGCTTGTCATGAGGTACCGGGGCCCATGGCCTCCATAGGGCCCACCTATCGGTGGTGGGGTGCGTGTGTGGCTCGGCCGAGCCAGGCGACGCTGAGGGGGGAATTGGGCCAAGGCCGGCCTAGGTGAGGGGGAAGGGGAGCAGGTGGCGGGGTGGGCCGAAGGGTTTTGTGGGCCATAAGTGGCCCGAGAGAGGAAGGGGGTTTTAAATTTAGTATTCCGTTTAAATAAACTCTGATATTTGTTTTTGTCACGTTAAAATTAGATTAAGTGCTCTAAAAATTCCAGTAAAAATTGAGAATGCATTATAGGACATGGGGAATTTAAGAAAAAATACCCACAAGCCAAATTTAATTTTATTCTTGAGGATTTTTATTTGTTCAAGGCTCATTTCAATTTGAGGATTTAGGATTTACGCACGATTTATAATTTAAGGTGGTTTCAGGGTGTTACAGAACTAGGATAAACTTGTTTCGTATTCTTTTGCAATACATCAAATTTAGGTCTTGCAAATAGCCCCATATAATTATTGCCGACACAAAGCATCGACAGTTGGCGCGCCAGGTAGGTGCTTCGTCGAGATCATCTTCAACAAGCATGATGGATCTAATCACCGGGGTCGATAGCGTCAAGTTCTTCCCCAGGCAAGCGATCAGCTTTGGGAGCCTCGACTTCATCACCGACAATCTCAGCAACCTCACCCTGTCCGACTCGGTTTCAACTTGATCAGCCAGGAACCAAGCCGACCCAGTGTCACACCCGGAATTTCCATCCAAAATTCAGGTGCATTATTGTGTGTAAATCCTCATCTAGGAATCAACTAAGGCACACATGACAAAGTCGATAACAAAGTAATTTCTTACATAACGAATGTATTTATTACAGAGGAGAATGACACCTCTCAAATAATAAAGTTTAAGCAGTGGATTCAACTACGAAAGACGTGATGACTCCCACTCCACACGCACTTGACCAGGCTCCTACTCAGTCCTCCAAGAAGTCCTCACTGTAGTACTACTCTGATGACGATTGTTGATTACAAGGTGAGTACATGAAATACTCCACAAGCCACACAGCAAATATGCAAGTGCACAGGTATCCAAAGGATGGCAATATATGGCTCAAGTTGCATAAACAACATTTAATAAAGCATTTAAGGGAGAGTAATAAAACAGTAAACATTAAACAATATTAACCAACACTACACCACTCTCCAAAGCGATATAGGCCCAACCACTCCAACCTGGAGCTAACCATTTTCCACCATTCATTATTCAGTTAAGATAGTGTGGGACTAATCACAGAAAATATTGCTAGGCCCGCCCATTAACCGTGGGCACGGCTATTCGAATGGGTTTACTCTGGCCAGAGTTGTACCAATTTACCCACAAGACACAACTCCACGACACATCACTGTGCGCCTCATTACCACCATGATACCTCAGAAAGGAGTTGTGACAGGACCCTCCATGTAACCAGCACAATAGGAGAGCCACCCGCTGAGCCACCTGTCTCCGGCAGGAGCTGATCAAGCACCTAACAGGGAGACGGCCCAACACCCGAACCATGGTCTTATGACTACCATGCATGGACTTATGACTACCACAACATGCACCGGTGCCGCCTATTGAACTCGTCACACTTCAGTTCCCGCCATTACCCATTCTAGCTTGTGGTTAGTATGGGTATTGCTTCGCAACAAGTCGTCCGCGAACCAGTCCTTAACTGTCATGAGCACCGCTAGCAACATTCACAAACCTGGTGCTCACAACCTACCATTTAGTCAAATTTTAGTTGTCGATGTTTTACACCAGCAATAAATATATGGGGCTACTCGGCGGAGGGAAACTTGATGGATTGCAAAGGAACACAGAAGATTTTATACTGGTTCAGGCCCTCGATGTGAGGTAATACCCTACATCCAGTTATGGTGTTATTCCTTTGAGGGTTTGTGGTGGTGATTCTGGTGAACCAACTCAACCTGCCCTCAGGGGGCGCCCTGCCTCCCCTTATATACTGGGGGACAGGGTTACAAGGTAGGAGTCCCAACCGGATTACGGCCAAGGGATCTCCTCTTAGAGATATAACGCACCCAACTAGGACTGTGTTTTCCTTATCGTACAAGGCAAAGTCTGCCGAGTGTGGCTATATCCCTAATTACAAGGCTAGGCCCATCCTCTATCCGAGTGGCCCATATGCTTGTCATGAGGTACTCGGGGCCCATGGCACCCGCAGTAGCCCCTGAGACCTTCATAGTTGAGTCACAGCTGATGCCGAGTGCTCATCCTCCACGGTGAAGTCTTCCCGAGTGCATTGCTCCAGAGTACTCTTTGTCCGAGTGAGTCTTCTTCCCGAGTTCTGCTTCATGTCAGCTGGCAATGAGCCTATGAAGGGCTTCATGTAGATATATGAATAGTGTGCGCCGAATAGGTGCACCTATTAGGTATAGCCCCTAACTTTGTGCTTAATTGTGAAGACAATTAAACATAAAGTCAAAGATCTTTAACCTAGAAGTCTTTCCCGAGTAGATTACTACTGGTATATGAGACTCTTCGGTATCATGTCAACCGGAATATGATTTATAGTCTTACCGAGCAGAGAACTACTCGTATGTAGGACTCTTCGACTTCATGTCAGTCGGAATGGGTATTTATAGTCTTGCCGAGTAGGATACTACTCGTATATGGGACTCTTCAGCATCATGTCAGCTGGAAAGAGGGGTTTATAGTCTTTCCCGAGTGGCGTTCCACCCAGAAGTTAGACTCCTCCGCGTCATGTCAGCGGGAATGAGAAATTTATAGTCTCTCCCGAGTAGTGCACTACTCGAAAGTTAGACTCCTCCACATCATCTCAGCGGGAATAATGTTGCTCATGGCAACTGATGGCCACGCATGTAGGCCGAGTACCACTTTATGAAAATAAATCCTCGGCGTGGTCAGGTGTACCCGAGAAAGATACCTGCATCCCCAATTTTAATGAAGACCAGCTTGTGATCCTTGTAAGGATATATCCTCGAGACCTGGTGGATAAAATAGATACCCAAACATATATGTTTAGCAATAAGGCTCTCATGAAGCATATCTGTTTACCTCATTGGCTCCTGTTGGTAGCACCAGCGCTATAATGTCAACTCAGCCTGCGGGCGGCCCACATGGAGCATGCTACTGTAGGAACTCATATCTTAGTGGCTGCTACCAAATAAGCCGGTCTGAACCGACCTACCCAGCATAGCTCTATAGAAGTATCATCCATCGCATGTCAGGATGAGTTTTTTGGTGTCGGTTACCGCAATCAGCCAGAGAAATCCTTATTTGCAAGCCTTTCTGACTTATGTTCTGGATGCAGCCTGGTTGCCACAGATGCCTGAGTAGGTATGTTGCAGGATCTGCTCGCCCTCCTCAAGTGTGACGCAGTGCATGAGAACTCCGGATGCGCTTTGACGATGTAAGTCTTCTCTGACTTCAGGAGAGCCGAGCAGGGTACCCGAACCTTGCATTAGCATAGGATTCGGCTAGCGACCCTCATGGGGCATACCCTACCCAACAGAGTTATAGCCAAGCTAGGTACCCAAACCTTGCATTAGCATAGGATTCGGCTGGTGACCCTCATGGGGCGTACCTAACCTGACAGAGTTGTGACCAAATAAGGTACCCGATCCTAGCATTAGCGTAGGATTCGGCTGGCGACCCTCATGGGGCATACCCGATCTGACAGAGTTGTGACCAAATAAGATACCCGAACCTAGCATTAGCATAGGATTTGGCTAACGACCCTCATGGTGTGTACCCTACTTAGCCGAGTTGCGACCGAATAAGGTACCCAAACCTAGAGTTAGCGTAGGATTCGGCTGGCGACCCTCATGGGGCGTACCTCACCCAGTCGAGTAGTATATGACCCCCAACTAGCGCCGGAGGTCGGTCGTCAGCTCACATGGAGCGTAGCCAGGGAAGATGTCGTCCCGACTAGTGCAAGTACTCGGTCAGTAGCCCTCGTGGAGCATCCCGAGTGTATTTTGGTAGACTTGTCTAGCCCCTGAGCGTAGGAGATAGGCTCGCAGCCCTGAGTTCCTGTCACGCGTATCCGGAGCTGGCCCTGCACTATAAAGATACCGGATGAGTAGCATCTGATGATGAAAACAATCACCCGAATAAAATGTATTTTACAATATATGTAAATACGTGTTCTTCCTCTTACTAATATTAATTTCTCCGAGTAGTTGACCCCTTACGTTTAAGCACTCTGCCCGACTAATCATAGCCCCCTAGTGTCGGGAGTTGGCTCATGGCTCTTTCCCAGACACGCGTTTTGGGTGACTTGAGTTCGTCTTTCATGGAGCAAAGTTTCACAGATCAGGATTTATGCTACTCGAATACTTTTGCAATTATTTAAGAGAAAAAATAGAAAAAAGTACAGCTTGTACACCTATTAGGTGTAAGCGGCTGCAGCAATGGCAAGGCCAAATGAAGAACTATTTTTTAGAGAGCGACTTAGCTGTGTGGTATTTGGGAGTGGGGATGCCATCCTTGTGTTTGGGCTTTTGAGCCCCCGAGCTTGTCACTTGTTGTCCTGATAATCTTCAGTTGTTGGAAGTCAAAGACGGTTGTGACCGATTGTCACAATGAAGCCGTCTGACTTGTGTTTGCGACTCCCGACTTTAGTCGGGACCGCGTCGTTGGTGCCCTCCCGCTTCTTTTGTCAGGGTGCCTTCTTGTCATTGAGGACCTCAGCCACAGTGTCAGCCGAGTCGGCGTACTTGTTCGCCATGTCGAATAAAGCCTTGACAGAGTTGGGAGGCTTCCGCGTAAATTTGTCGATGAACGAGGTGTCTTTGACTCCTTTTCGAAAGGCGGCGATGACGACCTCATCCTTGATCATTGGGATTGAATTCTTCTTCTCAGAGAACCTCTTGATGAAGTCATGAAGAGACTCGTTCTTCCTTTGATGTAACTGATACAGGTCGTACTCGGAAGATGGCCTCTCGTATGTTCCCTAAAGTTGGCGATGAAGCGTTCCCGGAGTTCTCCCCAGGAGCCAATTGATTGCTTGGGAAGTCCTATTAGCCATGTCCTCGCTGAGTCAGCTAAAGCGATTGGGAGGTAGTTAGCCATGACTTTGTGATTTCCTCCAGCTGCTCGGATCGCCAGAGTGTAGACCGTGAGCCAGGACTCGGGATTTGTCTTGCCGTCGTATTTGTCGATGCCTGTAGGCTTGAAACCCGACGGCCAGTCGACCTGTTGTAGCTCCTAGGTGAAGGCCGGTATGCCTTCGTGTTCATGAGGGCTCCGACTCCGAATACGGCGGCGAAACCGCTCGTGGTGGAGGCCGAAATGCTTGTTCTTGTCTTCCAGTTGGCGTTGCTCATCTTCTTCTCGTTCACGGCGCCGAGTGATGATGTGTTGCCGAAGGTCGCGCTGTAGTCGGTCTCGGAGGTCCTGATCGTCCCAACAGTTACTTTGATGTCGCGGGTTGTCGTTGGGGTTGCCGAGTGACGCCTGACGTGCCTCCATATGCGGCTGACTGGAGCCAGCCGCTCGGCGTCGTTTTGAGGTAGATGAGACTGCCGTTGGGGATGTCGACCGGTTGGTCGGTATGAGGGTGTCACCCGACTGTTGGTGCTGCTGACATGCAACAGCGGTAAGCATGGCTTTTATCCTTACGATCGTCGGGGAGGCCTGGTGATCAGGCCCGAACTGGAGTGTATCCAGTAGAGTCGCAGCGGCCACGATGTTCTGTTGAGGAGTAATGATGACGTCGTGGTCGCTGTTAACGCCAAAATTTGGTACGGGTCGTTACCATGTTCGGTTAAGGAAAGAAGCGATATCAGCCATTGGAAACTAATCCAGAAGAGTCCGAGCTTGGGAAGGAATCGTGAAGACCACGTTATGGCAGTTATTTATCTTATCTATTAGATAGTTTTATCTTTTAGGAAACCTGATCTCTTGTCTGATCAGGTCTGTTAGTTTTCCTTTTCTAGTTAGGAAAGTCCTGTTTCGTGTCCTATAAGGACTCTTGTAACTCGGGGTATATATACGTATGCCCGGGGACCTTGTAATCTATCTAATCGATCAATACAATTCGGCGCATCGCCACCCTTTACCAACGGGTTCTTGCTTCTCGAGCGGGGTTGCATCGGTTAGGTCCGAACTCCTGCAAGAGGGTAAGTCTCGTTACCCCGACTACCAATCGGCTAGGACTTTCTCGGTTAGGTCCGATATTCTAGTCAGTCTATGGTAGTCGGCTTACCACGGTGTATCGGATCTGTCTACGGCTGCATCGGTTCGGTCCGACCTCTTAGGCTAGTCAGGTATATCACATCACGCGTGCATAGTTTTTATCAGTTTATCGGGGGTAGTTTATCATCAGTTTGTGCTGCATCGGTTGGGTCCGACCTACTAAACTGCTAGCGATAAATTATTCCTGTTAGGCTGATATCCTTTGTGCAAGCGTCTTATCGGAATGTATAGCCGGTAAGTTATTTTCATCACAGTTGCATTAGGTCTATCGGCTCATTGAGGTTCCTTTACTATTATCGATCTGTGCTGCATCAGTTAGGTTTGAACTACTAGATCGATAATAATAGATTTATCCTTGCCGAGCCGATCGGTGTATATGCGACGTTCTATCGGAGTGCTTAGCCGATAGGTTATCTTTTTATAAAGCCGACTGTATTTTCCTTACTGTTTGTCATCTATATTATCATCGGTTTTCTAGCCGATGCACATGTGTTTCCTCGGCAGTCGGCTGGCTTACTATCCTGCATATCTATTTTATCATCGGCTTCTAGCCGATGCACATGTTGTACTAACAGCTTATCTATTTGTTTATAGCGTTATCGGTTTCCTAGCCGATACACAGGTGCCATCGGCCATCGGCTACGAGGAGCCTACATCAGTCCGTATCGGCCGATAGCCGATGTGTAGTTGCTGCTGACCCGGGCACGAGCACAAGCGAGGACCCGGGAGCGAGAACGCGAGCACAAGACCCGGGCGTGAGTACAGGCGAGGGCTTGGGCACGAGCATAGCGGCGATCGGCTGGAAGGAATCTGTATCGGCTTACTGGCCGATTGGATCAGTAATCAGATTTCTTCATCTCCTTGTCAATTGCGGGGTCAAATTGACTGGCACGCCTACGAACCTCAAATATTTTAGGACCTGCACTGGAGCTAAGCAGATCTCCCAGGCCTTCGTATGTTCAATCGCATCAAACCAGATCATCAGCAAGCTTCTTGGCACACTCGGTGGTTTTTGGTGCGAACAGTCGCAGACTCGGGTTTGGAGGGTTTGTTGCTGTGCAGTCCGCCTGGCTCTGCGTAGATCGTCGTTGCGAGCGTGCAGGCGTCTTGCTTCTTCCTCCTGTTGTTCTTGCAGTCGGCGGGCCTCCTCCTCTTGCTGTTCGCGTAGCCGGCGTGATTCTTGAGTAGGAGTAGAGCCCTTGGATATCATAAGGTTTTCACGTGGCGGAGGGAAGCTTGCTGAACTGCTGTCCGACTTAGAGTCGGAACCCGACTGAGAGTCGGAGTCCGACTGTGAGTCGTAGTCGGAATAGTTGATGGGGGTGATTATAACTCCAACCTCCCTAGATCCGATCTCGAGCGGCTCTGGGCCGTATCCGAGTCAAATTCCAGGGGATCGGGTTTGCCGCGTTGGATGTTGTCGGAAGATATTCGTGGCATTGCCGAGTCTGTACGGGAGATTGACGATCTTTTCCCTTCTTAGCTCGATCTTGGCCGGCTCAAGGCCGAGTCCGAGTCGAACACCGAAGGAAAGAGTTGTCCCGAGACCCGGACAAGATGAAGATTTCCGAAGCAAGTCGACGAGGGTTACTGCAGTGTCATGTGGACCGACTGGCACGGAGTCGGCCGGTTCCCTGGCAGATCGGATCGAGTCTGAGTCGGCCAAGGTGAGATTGCCGATCTAGTCAGCGACGAAGTTGAGGCTTCCGAATGCAATTGTATCTCCGGGGGAGAGTTTGCCGCCGTCGACTCCGGTTGCTGGATCCATCGAGCTTGTAGATGTAGATCGCGTCGAACCCCCTACCTGGCACGCTAACTGTCGATATTTTACACCGACAATAAATATATGGGGCTGCTCGGCGGAGGGAAACTTGATGGATTGCAAAGGAACACAGAAGAGTTTATACTGGTTGAGGCCCTCGATGCGAGGTAATACCCTACGTCCAATTGTGGTGTTATTCCTTTGAGGATTTGTGGTGGTGATTCTGGTGAACCAACTCAACCTGCCCTCAGGGGGCGCCCTGCCTCCCCTTATATACTGGGGGACAGGGTTACAAGGTAGGAGTCCCAACCGGATTACGGCCAAGGGATCTCCTCTTAGAGATATAACGCACCCAACTAGGACTATGCTTTCCTTATCGTACAAGGCAAAGTCTGCCGAGTGTGGCTATATCCCTAATTACAAGGCTAGGCCCATCCTCTATCCGAGTGGCCCATATGCTTGTCATGAGGTACCCGGGGCCCATGGTACCCACATTAGTGGACCATTAGGTTATCCTCACACAACCACAGTCGTGAACTAAATCATCATTTCATGTGAATTGAATAACATAATTCAAAGTTTAAGTGATTGCCCATATGTTATGCTATAGTTTCTATGCATGGCTAAGCAAAAACCTAGAATTATGCTAGCTAACCAATAATTAAAGCTCACTAGTCACATTTTCCCATGGGTCCAAAGGCAGGTAATCAACTCAATAAGGCCATAATCAAGGATAAAGGTTTCCCTTCCGAATGACAATAGGAAAATAAATGCATAGTTGAAGGAAAAGATAGCTTAAAACATAGGTACAATATGCTCAAAGGTGTGAAGGAATCTGTGTGACTTGCCTTGCTGCTCTGCACATGCTTTGAGAAATCCCAGCTCTTCCAGAACATCGGTGGCTAAAGGCAATAAACAAAAATGTGTAAAACAGTACATAAGCACACAGCAATAGTATAATATTATATTTTTAATGCATAGATCTTGATTTTTAAAGAATTTTGCAAGTTGAATCATCCCAAACAGAGTTCGGATGAATTAGCTATAAATTTTAGAAGTTTAAATCCTTTTAAAGCCTATTTAAAAGAATTAAACCGATTTATGATGTCATTTTTGATTTATTTTAATTCAAAAAAGGATTTATGGCATCAGCGCTGAATTAAAGGGCGGCCGACACCTGGGCCCACCATCGGTCAGAGAGAGGAGAGGCTCGGGTCTACGGTGGACCATGTCTACCAAGGGCCTACAGAGGATCCAACGGCTGAGATTGCAAAGGGATTTGATCGGACGGTTCAAATTGATCTAGGGTTTTAAGTTAGATCAGACGGCTATGATCGGACAGCTAGGATCTAACCTAAAGATCTAATGGCCGAGATCTAACAAGGATGGATCGGACAGCTGGCACTTAAATGGAACGATCTGACGGTTAGGATTAATCCTGCCCAGATCGATCTCGTGGCCGATGCGGCAGAAACGAGTAGAGGGGGCCAAAGGGGTTCTTACTGTGGGTGAAAAGACGACAATCGGCGATGAGAGGGATCGGCAGCAAGGTTTTGGTGGCGGAGCTCCTCGGGTTCACGGCGGCGACGGTGCTCCGGCAGTCTCCGAGGGCAAGGAAGGGGCAACCGAGGCTCCCCGTGGGACGATGGTGCTAACTGCGGTAGCGGCAAGCACTAGCGACGGTGGAGGCGGAGGCTAGGCGTGACCGAAAGCTAGACCGCAGCGGCGATGGGATCCCGTGTGCGGAGGGGTTGCTAGGGCTTGCTATGGCTCGGGTTGAAGCTCAGAAAAGATCCCACGGTCTCGACGACACTATATAAAAGGGAAAAGAGGGGAGACCGACTCAGGAATGACTCGCACTGTGACAGAAACCTAGGGCTCTAGGATTCTTCCAAACGGGCCCAAACCCGAGCTTGATTAGGTGCGATTCGGGGCTCCGATTCTTGGGGAAAAGATAGAGGGAGATAAGGGAAAGGTTCCCCTCAACCAATTTGGAGTCCAAGCACACCGGGAGATCAGATTGCATGGATTTGGCGCGGCGGCTCGGTGGATGCACAGGAACTCCTCCGACCTGAGGTCGGAGGCGATCCCGACAGGTGGGGTCCACCTGTCAGCGAGCCCAGAGGGATGCGGACGGCCGCTGGCCGTAAGCCGACGCACGCACGAGGGAGGGATGAGTGCGTAGTGTCAGGTCGAAAGTGCCCCTGGAACAGGAGAGGGGTTTTTTTAATTCATTTTTCTTTTTTTAAATGTTGTAAAGCTCATTTAATTCACCAAAAATATTTTCCTTGCTCAAATAAAACCCAGAAAATTCTAAGAGATAGATAATTAAGCAAAGTATTTTCTAAAATTAACTCCAGGCCAACTTTTGTTAAGATTTTTCTCTGTTTTTATTATTTGCACTCCTTGAGACATTTATAAAAATTTCTAAAATTCCTTTTTACCCACAATGATTTTAATTAAGTAATTTTAGGGTGTTACACCCAGCGCTAGTCGGCTTACTCAATGCTGCAATGATCTTCGGTGACTTGCTACGACGATTTCCAATACATATGAATCTAGGGACAACTCGTTTTCCTGGTGTTCGACTCGGACTCAGCCACGAGCTGGTCGAGATCACGCTAAGGGAGGAAGAGATCGTCAATTTCCCGTCCAGGCTCGGCAACGCTGCAGACATCTTCAATCTAAGTCCAATGCGGCAGAACCAATCTCCTGAAACTCGACTCGGATACGGCTCAGAGCCACTCGGGATCAGATCCAGGGAGGTTGAGGTCATCGTCACCGCTCTGAACTACTCCGAGTCCGACTCCCGGTTGGAGAGCTTTTCTCCACCACGTGAAGTATTCATAGCATCAAATGGATCAACCCCTAAGCAAGATGTAGGCCAACTATGCGATCAGCAAGAGGAGAAAGCCCACCGACTGTGTGAGCACCAAGAGGACGCGCGATGCCAACAAACCCTGCGCGATGCTCGCAACGACAATCTGCACAAGGCTGGGTGGACTGCCTAGCAAGAGATCCTCCAGACCAGAGTCGGCGACCACAATGTTTTTGTGACACCATAGCAAAATGTTGTGGCTGTTGCCACACTATTAGACACCTTGCAGCTCGGGCCCGATCATCAAGCCACCCCCCGACTATCGCAAGGATCAAAGCAATGTTCACGGCTGCAGCATGTCAACAACAACAGCAGTTTGGAGATACGTTCATACCATCAAACAAAACGGCTTCAAATGCTGTGACTTCATCTGCTTTAGCACGACACCGTGCAGCTGGCTTGGGTCAGCACCACTCGGTGTCCCATCATACATCTCTTGGCAACCATAACAACGACCGACGGCGGTATCATCATGATGAGCGCTGGTATAACCTGGACACTCGGAGATGACTAAGACGGGATCTCGGCCACGACATCAATGCTCGACGCCGAGAACGTGAGGAAGATGAACACCGCTGACTTGAGGACATGCACGAGCATTTTGCCCTCCACCACGAGCATTTTCATTGCCGCAGTCGAAGTCGGAGCCCTCACTCAGATGAAGGAGTTACAGGCTTTACTCACAAACTACAAGAAGTTAACTGGCCATCCGGCTTCAAGCTGACTGGTATAGAGAAGTACAATGGCAAGACCAACCCGGAGTCCTACCTTACCGTGTACACCTTGGCTATTTGAGCGGCTGGAGGCGATCACAAGGCCATGGCTAACTACCTGCTAGTCGCCCTGGCCTACTCAGCAAGAACATGGTTGACGGGGCTTCCCAGGCGGTCAATTAGCTCTTGGGGGGAATTCCGTGAGCGCTTCGTTGCTAACTTCCAAGGAACCTATGAGAGGCTGTCATCCGGGTATGATCTGTACTAGTGTGATCAAAGGAAAAACGAGTCCCTCCGTGACTTCATCAAGCATTTCTCTGAGAAGAGGAACTCAATACCTAAAATTAAAGACGAGGTCGTCATTGCTGCCTTCCGCAAGGGAGTAAAGGATACCCCGTTCATCGCTAAGTTCACTTGGAAGCCTCCCAATTCCATCAAGGCTCTGTTCAACATAACAAACAAGTACGCCGACTTAGCTGATGTCATCGCCGAAGCACTTGACGACAAAAAGGAGCCCCGATAGGAGCAGAAGGACACTGACGATGCGGCCCCGTCTAAGGCCGGGAATCGCAAGCGCAAGTCGGACGACGTCGTAGCGACTGTCGAGCACAGCCGACTGCGACCCCCAAGGATGGATGGCTATGAAAAAGTCATGAACATGCCATGCCCTTTCCACCCAAAGGGGAAACACACGGCCAAGAACTGCTTCATGCTCAAAAAGTTTGCTTCCAAGCAGACATCAGCATCCGGCGTGCAGAAAGACAAAGATAAGCTGGACTTAGGCGCGGCCAGTGACTATCAAGATCCCCAGGCTGAGCTCAATCACATATTCGGAGGGCCATTAGCATACGAGTCCAGGCACAAATAGAAGCTAACCGCCTGAGAGGTGAACTCGGTCTCGTCCGATACCCCCCAATATCTACGTTGGTCTAAGATGGCAATCACATTCAACCACGCAGATCATCCCAACTGAGTAAAGCATCCAGGACGCTATCCACTCGTCCTAGATCCGGTCATCAGAAGCATCAAGTTGAAAAAGGTTCTCATCGATGGAGGAAGCGCACTCAACATTTTGTTTGCCAAAATGCTTGATGAGATGAAGATACCCTGATCTGAGATGCGGCTGGGTACAGCTCCCTTCCACGGGGTAATCCCTAGTCTTTCTTCGACTCCACTCGGACAAATCACTTTGCTAGTAACTTTTGGCACGCGGAAAAACTTTCGCATGAAGAATATCTGTTTCGAGGTCGCCGACTTCTGGACCGCCTATCATGCCATACTCGGATGGCCTGCACACGCCAAATTCATGGCAGTGCCTCATTATACATACATGGTGCTCAAGATGCTAGGACCAACTGGAGTACTCTCTCAGCACAATGATGTTAAACAAGCCTTCACCTGCGACCAGGAGAGCTGTGAGCTGGTCCAGTCTCATGAAGCGGCAGTTGAACGAAGCAATATCCAACTAGCCGCAAGAACTTCAAAGGAGGACGACAAAGTCTAGGCGAAGAAGGCAGCCAAGTCAGGAATTTCAACGGATTCAGAAACGTAGAAGATGTTAGTGATAGGCCCTTGAGGCAATCATAGAGATGATTGTATCACATACTATGTTTATAAATTAATGAATAAAGTGTTCCATGAGATAGTTAACCTATTATTGATCAATAAGTATGTGATTTATTCATGAGATTCTTTATGTGATATGTTACTATTTCTAAATGATCCCTGATTATGTCGATGTTTTACACCGGCAATATGATTATAGGGCTACTCGGCAGATGGAAACTTGGTGGATTGCAAAGGAACACGAGGAGATTTATACTGATTCAAGCCCTCGATGTGAGGTAATACCCTACGTCCAGTTGTGATGTATTCCTTTGAGGATTTGTGTTTGCTTCTATGAGCTCGTGCCCTCAGGGGGCGCCCTGCCTCCCCTTATATACTGGGGGACAGGGGTACAAGGTAGGAGTCCTAGCCAGATTACAGCCAAGGGATCTCCTCTTAGAGATATAACTTACTCGACAAGGACTGTATATTCCTTATCGTACAAGGCAAAGTCTGCCGGGTTCTATCATATCTCTGATTACAAGGCTAGGTCGATCCTGTATCCGAGTGGCCCATATGCTTGTGGTGAGGTACCTGGAGCCCATGGCCTCCACAGTAGCCCCTGAGACCTTCATAGTTGAGTCACAGTTGATGCCGAGTGCTCATCCTCCACGGTGAAGATTGCCCGAGTGCATTGCTCCCGAGTACTCTTTGTCCGAGTGCTTCTTCTTCCCGAGTCCTGCTTCATGTCACTGGCAGCGAGGCTATGAAGGGCTCCATGTAGAAGTATGAATAGTGTGCACCGAATAGGCGCACCTATTAGGTGTAGCCCCCGACTTTGCGCTTAATTGTGAAAACAATTAAACATAAAGTCAAAGATCTTTAACCTTGTAGTCTTTCCCGAGTAGTATACTACTAGTATATGAGACTCTTCAGTATCATGTCAACCAGAATATTTTATAGTCTTTTCCGAGTTGTATGCCACTCAGAAATTAGACTCTTCAGTGTCATATCGGCTGGAAAAGGTGTTTATAGTCTTTCCCAAGTGGCGTCCCACTCGGAAGTTAGACTCCTCAGCTTCATGTCAGCTGGAAGAAATATTTATAGTCTTTCCCGAGCAATGCACTACTCGGAAGTTAGACTCTTCAGCGTCATGTCGGCTAGAAGAATATTTCCTCATGACAAATGTTGGCTAAGCATGTAAGCTGAGTACCACTTTATGAAATTTAATCTATTATGTGGTCAAGTGTACTTGAGAGATACCTGCGCCCCCAATTTTGATGAAGACCAGCTTGTGACCCTTATAAGGGTATATTTTCAATACCTGGTGGATAAGACAAATACCCAAACACATGTGTTCAGCAATTAGGCCTTCATGAAGCATGCCTGTTTATCTCATCGGTTCTTGTTAGCAGCACCAGCACTATGATTTTAACATAGCCAGCGAGCGGCCCACATTGAGCGTGCTACTGTAGAAAGTCATATCTTGGTGGCCCGATACTGACTGTGTAAGCCCAAGCCCACGAATCAGAAACGGCTCTATAAAAGGTGGGGAGAGAGAGAGAAGATTCCTTCATCTTCTCCAATCCACCAATCGTTTCGTCTTCTAGCTTCCGCGCCAAAATTTCACCTCCTACTCCGCTAGGGTTCGCCATTGTTCGCTATTCCCCATTAGAACTCGGGCAATTCTTCTCCTCCTCGTCCATTCCAAGCCTCCCGCAACATTTCCCCCAAATCTTCTCATCCCTAACCATGCCGAGGGCTTCAGATCTTGGGGATGCGTCGGGAGAGGCGTGGCCAGCTTCGGATTGCAGTCGGTCCAAGCTGGAGCATTTAGAGAAGTTGTTGCGGTTGCAAAGTTGCGATATCATCCGTTGGCGCCTGGCTGGAGGTGAATCAGTTCCAGAACCCCAGGTCGGCGAGACTATTGTTTTCACCTCCTTTTTCGACCGAGGTCTATTTCTTCCATCTTCTGATTTCCTCTGCCGTCTTCTTGCCTTCTATGGATTGAAGTTGGTGAATCTGAATCCCAACTCAGTCTTACAAATTTCTATTTTTGTAACTCTTTGAGAGTGTTTCTTGGGCGTGGAACCCCACTTGAATCTTTTTAGACATTTGTTCCACATCAAGCCCCAGCCCTCCAAGAACAAGGTTCAGGTGATTGGGGGGACCGGTCTTCAGCTGAGAAGTGAAATGAAAAAGACATATCTTCATCTTCCTCTGAAAACTTCCTTGAAAGGTTGGAACAAGGAGTGATTCTATTGTTCTGATTTGGAACCCTCTCTGCCTCCATTTACTAGTTTGCCTCTGGTGATCTCGTCCGATTGGTCATCAGAACCAACTTTTGACGAGATGGGCCAAGTGCATCAATTACTTGAAAGACTGGATAAGTTGAAGAAAGCCGGTCTGACTGGGCCCTGGGTAGCCAGGCGTTTCTTGACCCGACGCATCCAGCCGTTGAAGCTGAGAAGTCAATTCTGTTGGGATTATCGGGGGAGTGACGATCCCGACCGAGAATGCCGAGATCTGGCTGACCAGCACAAAGTGACCGAAGTGTTGTTTAGTTATTTCTCCAATGGGGTTGTTGAAACCGAAGATGCAGAGCGCTCCGTCACGGCTTATAGCCGAAAACGGCCTCGCCCCAAGGTAACCCTTGCTGTTCATCTGTGATGAGTGCTTGCAGATATACGCCCAGGTTGTCTCCAGGATGTATAATACGTATTGTTGAACTGCTTGCAGACATGTGAGGAGTTTGATGATGACTCCCAAACGCTGTCGGCCATGAAGTCGAAGAAGAGGCCGAGAAGTCCTTCTGCTGCCTAGCCCGACTCCAAGAGAGCGGGGAAGAGGCCTGTTGTAGACGAGGGCAAGAAGAAGGTTATGAGGCCAAGTGCCGCAGCTGAGAGTCCGAAGATAAAAGACATCGTCGGTACAGTCCCCAGGCCATCGAGTCCCGGACCGGGACCAGCGCAGTCGAGCTCAGCATCATTGAGCCCAATACGAGTGCCACCGAGTACAAGGTTAAGCTCAGCGCTACTAGGCTTAGCAACATTGAGCCCAGGGATGGAGCCGCCGAGTACTCGAGCACCCCAGCCAGCCACACCGCAAACGAGGCCGACTAGGATGAAAACACCGCCACCCACTACCGTGCCATCAGGCGCGACAGCCAGCGGCCCTCCAATGTCGGCTTTCGGATCCCCTAGACAAAAGCTCAAGTTCTCCAAGAGGTAGGTTGCACTAAATCTTCTGAAAGTCTTATTTGACATGGTTGCGTCTTGATGTTTGACCTGTAACACAGGAAGCGAGCCGACATTGATCTCAAGGAGACCACTCCGGCCACACCCGTTGTCGAGCCAGCCCCAGCCGAGTCAGCGCCGGCGAGCACACCTGCTGAGCCGGCGACAGTCTCAGTTGCAGAAACTGAGATCATCTCGACTGCAGGGTCATCGACACCTGTCGACCAAGGGGCAGATGTTGAAGCTATTGCTCCAGCCCCTGAGCCAACCTCTAGAGCCCCGGAGGCCGCCGAGTTGAGAGCTAGGACCCCGTCGCCTTCCTTGTCGTTGTTGTTGTCGTCATCTTCAGAGAGACCAGACCTCCCCAGGCTTGAAGCCCCTCCCGCAAGCTCCCGAGAACTTTTTGCTGGATGACTCCCGATGGGGTAGCAAAGAACTATGGACATGACGAAGCGCAGCGGAAAGGGAGCGCGAAATCTTGCTTCACGCCACGATTGCTGCGTCCCGAGGGATTCAGGTATGATTTTTGCCATGACAAGCTCTTGTCGGTCTTCCCTGTTTGGATGTTCTGATGCTTGACTCCGCTTTGCTCTGTTCTTGCTTTGAGCAGAAGATCGTCGACCACTCGGAGCAGATGAACGACGTCCTGACCCAGCTTGCCCCCAGCTCCAAGAATTGGACCAGCTCTGGGCCTTAAAGGATGAATTGGAGCGGCGTAGCCAGGGAGGGAGTCTTGGCTCAAGGGAGCCATTAATCAGCTCAGGGATGAAAATTGGGACCAAGCCAAGAAGATTGGAAGTAAGTCTCCCGAATACGTCTTCCTAACTGAGCCCTTAGTATATTTCTCCAGCCACGCTGTTTCCCGACTGCCCAGTTGTGTCTTGACTGCAATGTTGAGTACTTGACTATTCTGATGTGCAGCCCTCGAAGCCGAGCTGAAGACCCGAACCGAGGGAGAAGCCAAGCTGGAGGAGGCCGAGAAAGCCAAGGCCGGGCTTGAAAAAGACAAGGCCGACTTGACAAGGGCCAAGGCCGAGCTTGAGAAAGAGAAGGCTGACTTGAAGAAGGCCAATGCCAAGCTCGAGAAGGACAAGGCTGAACTAGAGAAGGCCAAAGCCAAGTGGGAGGCCGACTATGTGTGGAGGCCATGGGCCCCGGGTACCTCATTATTAGTACATGGGCCACTCGGATAGAGGATGGGCCGAACCATGTAATTAGAGATAAGATAGCATCCGGCAGGGCTGTGCCTTGTATAATAAGGAAATATAGTCTTAGTCGGATAGGACTCTATCTCTAAGAAGGAAATCCCTTGGCTGTATCTGGCTGGGATCCTTATCATGTACCCCTGTCCCTGTGGGTGCCATGGGCCCCGGGTACCTCATGACAAGCATATGGGCCACTCGGATAGAGGATGGGCCTAGCCTTGTAATTAGAGATATAGCTAGATTCGGCAGACTTCGCCTTGTATAGAAAGGAATATACAGTCCTAGTCGGGTGCGTTATATCTCTAAGGGGAGATCTCCTAGTCGTAATCCGATGGGGACTCCTACCTTGTAACCCTGTCCCCCAGTATATAAGGGGAGGCAGGGCGCCCCATGAGGGCAGGTTGAGATGGTTCACCAGGATCACCACCACAAATCCTCAAAGGAATACATATAAACTGGACGTAGGGTATTACCTCACATCGAGGGCCTGAACCAGTATAAAATCTCCCTGTGTTCCTTTGCAATACACCGAGTTTCCATCCGCCGAGTAGCCCCATATATTTATTGCCGGTGTAAAACATCGACAGTTGGCGCGCCAGGTAGGGGTTCGGCGCGATCTACATCTACAAGCTCGATGGATCCAGCAACCAAAGTCGACGGCGGCGAACTCTCCCCCAGAGATACAATCGCATTCAGAAGCCTCGACGTCATCGCCGACCAGATCGGCAATCTCACCTGGGCCGACACGGACCCGATCCAACCGGCCGAGGAACCAGCCGACTCCGCGCCAGTCGGCCCACACGACGCTGCGGCAATCTTCGACGACATGCTGCGGCGATCTCCAATATGCCCAAGTCCAGGGACAACTCTTCCTTTCAGTGTTCGACTCGGACTCGGTTCTGAGCCGGCCGAGATCGGGCCGAGAAGGGAAGAGATCGTCAACTTCCCGTTCGGACTCGGCGACGCCGCGGATATCTACAATCTACATCCGACGCGGCAAACCCGATCCCCTGGAGTTCGAATCGGATACGGCTCCGAGTCGCTCGAGATCGGATCTAGGGAGGTCGAAGTTACACTCATCCCCATCAACCATCCCGACTTCGACTCGAAGTCAGACTCTGACTTCCAGTCGGACTACGACTCTAAGTCGGACAGCAGCTCGGCAAGCTTCTCTCCGCCACGAGAAATCTTCATGGCATCCAAAGGCTCTACTCCTACTCAGGAATCACGCCGACTACGCGAACAGCAAGAGGAGGAGGCCCGCCGACTGTGAGAACAACAAGAGGAAGAAGCAAGACGCCTGCACGTCCACAACGACGGCCTACGCAGGGCTGGGCGAACCGCTCAACAACAAACCCTCCAAATAAAAGTCGGCGACCACGACGTCTTCATCACGCCACAACAGAACGTCGTGGCCGCCGTAACCCTACTGGACACGGTCCGACTTGGGCCAGATCACCAGGCCACCCCGACGATCGCAAGGATAAAAGCCCTGCTTACCGCTGTTGCATGTCAGCAGCACCAACAGTCGGGTGATACCCTCATACCGATCAACCCGTCGACATTCCCAACGGTAGTCTCATCTACCTCAAAGCGACGCCGAGCGGCTGGCTTTAGTCGGCTGCACACGGAGTCACGCCAAACGTCACTCGGCAACCCAAACAACAACCGGCAACGTCGAAGTGACCGTCGGGACAACCAGGATCTCCGAGGCCAACTATGGCGTGATCTTCGGCAGGACACCAATGCTCGGCACCGCAAACGAGAAGAAGACGACCAACGCCAGCTGGAAGACGAGAACGAGCATTTCGGCCTCCACTACGGGCGGTTTCGCCGCCGTAGTCGGGGTTGGAGTCCTCATGAAGACGAAGGCATACCCGCCTTCACCTAGGAACTACGACAGGTCGACTGGCCAGTCGGCTTTAAGCCTACAGGCATCAACAAATACGATGGCAAGACCAATCCCGAGTCCTGGCTCACGGTCTACACTCTGGCGATCCGAGCAGCTGGGGGAAATCACAAAGTCATGGCTAACTACCTCCCAGTCGCTCTAGCCGACTCAGCGAGGACATGGCTAACAGGACTTCCCAAGCAATCAATCGGCTCCTGGGGAGAACTCCGGGAACGCTTCATCGCCAACTTCCAGGGAACGTACGAGAGGCCATCTTCCGAGCACGACTTATATCAGTTGCATCAAAGGAAGAACGAGTCTCTTCGTGACTTCATCAAGAGGTTCTCTGAGAAGAAAAATTCGATCCCAAACATCAAAGATGAGGTCGTCATCGCCGCCTTTCGAAAAGGAGTCAAAGACACCTCGTTCATCGACAAATTCACGCGGAAGCCTCCCAACTCTGTCAAGGCCCTATTCGACATGGCAAACAAGTACGCCGACTCGGCCCACGCTGTTGCCGAGGCCCTCGATGACAACAAGTCACCCTGACAGAAGAAGCAGGACGACACCGACGACGCGGTCCCGACTAAAGCTGGGAATCGCAAACGCAAGTCAGACGGCTCCATTGTGGCAGTCGGTCACAACCGCCTTCGACCTTCAACAACCGAAGATTATCAGAACAACAAGTGACATGCTCGGGGGCTCACAAGCTCAAACACGAGGATGGCATCCCCACTCCCAAATACCGAACAGCTAAGTCGCTTTCTGATAAACATCTCCTCACTCGGCCTTGCTAGTGCCACAGCCGCTTACACCTAATAGGTGTACAAGGTGCGCATTTACTTTTTTCCGTTTTTGCTCTTAAATGATTACAAAAGTACTCGAGTAGCATAAATCTCGATCCGTGAAACTCTGCTCCATGTAAAACGAACTCAAGTCATCCAAAACGCGTGCCTGGGAAAGAGCCATGAGCCAACTCCCGACGCTAGGGGGCTATGACTAGTCGGGCAGAGTGCTTAAACGTAAGGGGTCAACTACTCGAGGAAATTAATATCAAAAAGAGGAAGAACACGTATTTACATACATTGTAAAATACATTTTATTCGGGTGATTATTTCCATCATCAGATGCTACTCATCCGATATTTTTATATTGCAGGCCCAGCTCCGGATATGCGTGACAGGAACTCAGGGCTGCGAGCCTATCTCCTACGCTCGGGGGCTGGACAAGTCTGCCAAAATACACTCGGGATGCTCCATGAGGGCTACTTACTGAGTACTTGCGCCAGTCGGGACGTCATCTTCCTCGGCTACGCTCTATGCGAGCTAATAACCGGCCTCCGGCGCCAATCGGGGCTGTGTACTACTCGGCTAAGTAGGGTACGCCCCATGAGGGTCGCCAGCCGAATCCTACGCTGATGCTAGGTTCGGGTACCTTATCCGGCTTTACCGAAGTCAGAGAAGACCTATGTCGACAAAGCACATCCGGAGTTCCCATGCACCACGTCACACCTGGGGAGAGCGAGCAGATTCTGCAATATACCTACTCAGGCGTCTGTGGCAACCAGGATGCATCCGGAGCATAAGTCGGAAAGACTTGCAGACGAGGATTCCTCTGGCTGATTGTGGTTACCAACGCCGCCATACTCATCCTGACATGCGATGGATGCTACTTCTATAGAGCTATGCTGGGTAGGTTGGTTCAGGCCGGCTTACATGGTAATAGCCACCAAGACATGAGTTCCTACAGTAGCATGCTCCATGTGGGCCGCCCGCAGGCTGAGTTGAAATTATAGCGCTGGTGCTACCCACAGGAACCGATGAGGTAAACAGATATGCTTCATGAGAGCCTTATTGCTAAACATATATGTTTGGGTATCTGTCTTATCCACCAGGTCTCGAGGATACATCCTTACAAGGATGACAAGCTGGTCTTCATTAAAATTGGAGATGCAGGTATCTCTCTCGAGTACACCTAACCACGTAATGGATTTATTTTTCATATAGTGGTACTCGGCCTACATGTGTGGCCACCAGTTGCCATGAGCAGCATTATTCCCTCTGACATGACGCGGATGAGTCTAACTTTCGAGTAGTACACTACTCGGGAGAGACTATAAAATTCTCATTCCCGCTGACATGACGCGGATGAGTCTAACCTTCGAGTGGTGCACTACTCGGGAAAGACTATAAACATTCTTCCAGCTGACGAGCTGAAGAGTCTAACTTCCGAATGGGACGCCACTCGGGAAAGACTATAAACACCTTTTCCAGCTGACATGAAGCTGACGAGTCTAATTTTCGAGTAGTATATTACTTGGGAAAGACTATAAATAATCATTCTGGCTGACATGATGCCGATGAGTCTGATTTTTGAGTAGTATACTACTCAGGAAAGACTATAAACACCCCCTTTCCAGCTGACATGACGCTGAAGAGTCCCATATGCGAGTAGCATCCTACTCGGCAAGACTATAAACATACATCCCGACTGACATGAAGTCGAAGAGTCCTACATACGAGTAGTTCCCTGCTCGGCAAGACTATCAATTATATTCCGGTTGACATGATACCGAAGAGTCTCATGTACCAGTAGTAATCTACTCGGGAAAGACTACAAGGTTAAAGATCTTTGACTTCATGTTTAATTGTTTTCACAATTAAGCACAAAGTCGGGGGCTACACCTAATAGGTGCGCCTATTCGGCGCACACTATTCCAACATCTACATGGAGCCCTTCATAACCTCGCTGCCAGCTGACATGAAGCAGGACTCGGGAGAAGCAGCACTCAGACAAAGAGCACTCGGGAGCAATGCACTCGGGAAGACTTCACCGTGGAGGATGAGCACTTGGCATCAGCTGTGACTCAACTATGAAGGTCTCGGGGGCTACTGTGGGTGCCATGGGCCCCGGGTACCTCATGACAAGCATATGGGCCACTCGGATAGAGGATGGGCCTAGCCTTGTAATTAGAGATATAGCTAGATTCGGCAGACTTCGCCTTGTATAGAAAGGAATATACAGTCCTAGTCGGGTGCGTTATATCTCTAAGGGGAGATCTCCTAGTCGTAATCCGATGGGGACTCCTACCTTGTAACCCTGTCCCCCAGTATATAAGGGGAGGTAGGGCGCCCCATGAGGGCAGGTTGAGATGGTTCACCAGGATCACCACCACAAATCCTCAAAGGAATACATATAAACTGGACGTAGGGTATTACCTCACATCGAGGGCCTGAACCAGTATAAAATCTCCCTGTGTTCCTTTGCAATCCACCGAGTTTCCATCCGCCGAGTAGCCCCATATATTTATTGCCGGTGTAAAACATCGACAGTCCCCTAGTATATAAAAGGAGGCAGGGCGCCCTTCAGGGCAAGCACAACAAGGAGAACAAGATCATCGATCACCATACACCTCAGAGGAATAACACCTCAACTAGACATAGGGTATTACCTCACCTTGAGGGCTTGAACCAGTATAATTCTCTTGTGTTCCTCTGTAGTCCACCGAATTCACCCTTGCCGAGTAGCCCCATAGTTTTATTGCCGGTGCAAAGCATCGACAGTTGGCGCGCCAGGTAGGGGCTCTGGTGAATTCCTCATCTGAAGATTCGATGGATTCAATCAACGGAGTCGACAGCAACAAGTTCTCCCTCGGAGACGCAATTACCTTCGGGAGCTTAGACTTCATCGCCAATCAACTCGGCGATCTCACCTTGGTTGAGGCAGATCCAATCTTGCCGACCGAGGAACCAGCCGATGTTACGCCAGTCGGCACCCAGGACACCGCCATCCCCTTCGACATTTTTCTGCGGCAGTCCTTCACATCGCCGAGCAAAAGGACAACCCTCTCCTGCGGCGTCCGACTTAGGTTAGGCCTTGAGTCAGCCCGAGTTGGGCCGAGAAGGGGAGAGGTCGTCAATTTCCTGCACAACTCCGGCGACGCTGCGCATCTTTATTCCGCGCAGCCGACCCGATCTCCAGCAATTCAGTTTGGACACGGCCAAGCGCCGTTTCAGATTGGATCTAGAGAGGTCGGAGTCGTTCTCACTCCGATAAACTATTTGGAGTCCGACACCAAGTCGGACAGCAGTTCGAGCGCTAGCTCGGACTTTAATTTGGCAAGCTTCCCCCTCTCCCGCGAGATCTTCATGGCTTCAACACCACCTTCCGAGGTACGCCAACTACAAGAGGAGCGACAAGAGGAGGCGCGCCGATTACAACAAGAGGAGGCCAACCGTGAAGCCCGCAATAACGAGCTGCGACAGGCTGGGCGAGTCGCTCAGCAATAGATCCTCCAAACCAAAATTGGCGACCACGACATCTTCGTCGCACCACAACAGAACGTTGTGGCAGCAGCAACTCTGCTGGACACCCTCCAGCTCGGGCCGGACCACTAGGCCACTCCGACTATCGCCAAGATCAAGGCGATGATCACAGCTGCTGCCTGTCAGCAGCAACAGCAGTCGGGCGACACTGCTATACCGACCAACCGGTCGGGTTCTCCAGCGGCAGGCTCATCTGCATCAACACGACGCTGGGCGGCCGGCTCCAGTCGGCAACGCGAAGAGTCCAGGCAAACAACGCTCGACAATACCAATAATGACAACCGGCAGCGTCGCAGTACGATCGCCGACCCAATCAAGACCTCCGAGTGCGACTGCACCGAGACCTTCGCCACACCATAAACGCTCGACGCGAAGAACGCGAAGAAGATGAACACCGCCGACTGGAAGACGAAAACGAGCGCTTCAGTATCCACCACGAGCGACTACATCGCCAAGATCGGAGTCGGAGCCCTCACGAAGACGAAGGCATCCCAGCCTTCACCCAGGAGCTATAGGACGTCTTGTGGCCGACTGGCTTTAAGCCCACCGGGATCGAAAAGTACGACGGCAAGACAAACCCAGAGTCCTGGCTTACCGTTTACACCCTAGCAGTTCGAGCTGCTGGGGGCGACAGCAGAGTCATGGCTAACTACCTCCCAGTCGCGCTAGCCGACTCGGCGAGGACATGGCTGACAGGCCTCCCGAGGCGGTCGATCGGTTCCTAGGGACAACTTAGGGAGCGGTTCATCGCTAACTTCCAGGGGACCTACGACAGACCCACTTCGGAGCATGATCTTTATCAACTGCACCAGAAGAAAAACGAGTCTTTGCGCAAATTCATCAAAAGGTTTTCCGAGAAGCACAACCAAATTCCAACCTTCAAAGACGAAGCCGTCATCGCTGCCTTTCGCAAAGGGGTAAAAGACGCTCCACTTCTTGCAAAATTCACTCGGAAGCCACCATCCACGGTCCGGGCGCTCTTCGACATGGCCAACAAATACGCCGACTCGGCCGAAGCAGTCGCGGAGGCCCTCGACGAGAAGAAGGAGCCCCGATAGAAAGAACAGAAGGCGAAAGTCGACAACGAGCCATCTCAAAACAAGTCTGGCAGCCGTAAGCGGAAGTCGAAGAACGAGGTGGCCAACATGGAGTGCAGTCGGTCGCGGCCCCAGCGGAACAACGACTTCCAGAAAGTCATGAGCGGGCCATGCCCCTTTCACCCCAAGGGAAAGCACGCGGCCAAAGACTGCTATATGCTCAAGAAGTTTGCCTCCGAGCAGACTTCATCGTCTGGCGCCGACAAGGACAAAGACAAGCCAGACTCAGGTCCGGCTGATGATTTCCAAGATCCTCAAGCCGAGCTCAACCATATCTTCGGGGGGCCACTCGCGTATGAGTCCAAGCGCAAACAGAAGCTTTCAGCGCACGACATCAACACAGTCTCCACGACGGACACCCCCCAATACCTGCGCTGGTCAGAGATGGCCATCACCTTCAATCGCGCAGATCACCCAGATCGGGTTTCCCATGCGGGACGCTATCCACTCGTCCTGGACCCGGTCGTCAAAAACATCAGGCTGAAGAAAACCCTCATCGACGGAGGCAGCGCGCTTAATATCCTGTTTGCCAAGACTTTGGACGAGATGAAAATTCCTCATTCAGAACTACGGCCGAGCACTGCGCCCTTCCACGGGATAATTTCCGGCCTGTCATCAACTCCAATCGGGCAGATAACTTTGCCGGTAACATTCGGCATGCGGGATAATTTTCGCACAGAAAATGCCTGCTTTGAGGTCGCCGACTTCAAGACTGCGTACCACGCGATACTCGGACGACCGGCACTCGCCAAATTCATGGCGATACCGCACTATACATACATGGTGCTGAAGATGCCTGGACCAGCAGGAGTCCTCTCCCTCCGCAGTGACGTCAAGCAAGCCTTCACCTGCGACAAGGAGAGCTGCGAACTGGCTCAATCACAAGAGGTGGCAGTCGGGCGCGATAGCATCCGGCAAGCCATCACAGCAGAAGTCGAGCAAGATCAAGTTCCGGCGAAAAAAGCAGCAAAATCGGGAATTTCAGCGGACTCTGACATGAAGAAGATCCCCCTGGACCCTTCCGACCCCTCCAAGACTGCTCTAGTCGGGACCGGACTCAACCCCAAATAGGAAGACGCGCTCGTCACCTTCCTCCAAGCCAACAAGGATATCTTCGCGTGGAAACCATCCGACATGCTGGGCGTACCAAGGGAGGTGATTGAGCATGCCCTAAACGTGAAGACAGACACCAAACCAGTCAAGCAATGACTGCGGCGCTTCGCTCAAGACCGCAAAGATGCTATTCGGGAGGAAATTACTAAACTCCTCGCAGCCGGGTTCATCAAAGAGGTCTACCACCCGGACTGGCTGGCAAACCCAGTTCTGGTCCGAATGAAAAACGGTAAATGGCGCATGTGCGTCGACTACACCAACCTCAACAAAGCGTGCCCCAAGGACCCATTTGGTCTTCCCCGGATAGATCAGGTGGTTGATTCCACGGCAGGGTGCGACCTACTCAGCTTTCTCGACTGCTACTCGGGATACCATCAAATCAGCCTGAGGGAGGAAGACTGCTTGAAGACATCTTTCATCACACCGTTTGGAGCGTACTGCAATATCACAATGCCGTTCGGTCTGAAGAATGTGGGCGCAACCTATCAAAGGGCTATTCAGCGATGTCTGCACACTCAGATCGGGCGCAACGTGGAAGCCTACGTCGACGATGTGGTGATCAAGACCAAGTCCAAAGAAGAACTCATCGCTGACTTGGAAGAAACCTTCCAAAACCTTCGAAGATTCAAGATGAAGCTGAACCCGGAAAAATGCGCCTTCGGTGTGCCATCCGGAAAGTTACTTGGCTTCATCGTCTCGCATCGCGGCATCGAGGCCAACACGGAGAAAGTCAACGCCATCAGGCACATGGCACCCCTGACTAACCTCAAAGACGTCCAGAAGCTGACAGGCTACATGGTGGCACTCAGCCGGTTTATCTCCCGACTGGGCGAACGGGGCATGCCCTTCTTCAAGCTACTCAAAAAGACCGACAATTTCCAATGGACTCCGGAAGCCCAACGAGCCTTCGAAGACTTCAAAGAATTCCTCACATCACCCCCCGTGTTGGCGTCACCTCTACCCCAGGAACCGCTAATGCTCTATCTGGCGGCAACAACACAGGTAGTCAGCACGGTGCTGGTGGTTGAGCGATCCGAACAGGGTCATATTCAAAAAATACAACGGCCAGTCTACTTCGTCAGCGAGGTCCTTGCTGACTCCAAAACGAGATATCCGCAGGTCCAGAAGCTGCTATATGGCCTACTTATCACAGTCCGGAAGCTGGTGCATTATTTCCAAGCACACCAAGTCACGGTGGTCACAGCATTTCCACTCGGGGATGTCCTTCATAATCGCGAGGCCATCGGCCGAATCGCTAAATGGGCTCTCGAGTTGATGGCGTTCGACATCACCTTTCAGTCACGGACAGCAATCAAGTCTCAAGCTCTAGCCGACTTCGTGGCCGAGTGGACAGAAGTCCAACTGCCTACACCAACAGCAAAGCTAGAGTACTGGACAATGTACTTCGACGGTTCTCTACGGATCGGTGGCACCGGGGCCGGAGTCATATTGACGTCCTCCACTGGCGAAAAACTGAAGTACGTTCTACAAATCCACTTCCCGGCTTCCTACAACGTCGCCGAGTACGAGGCACTTGTTCACGGGCTCCGCATCACTATATCACTCGGCATACGTCGACTGGTTGTGCGTGGAGATTCTCAACTTGTGGTAAACCAAGTCATGAAAGACTGGACCTGTCTCGACGATACCATGGCGGCATACTGTCAGGAGGTCCGCAAGCTGGAAAACAAGTTCGACGAGCTGGAAATCACACATGTCCTGCGCCAATACAACGACGCAGCAGACGAGCTGGCAAACATGGGATCCAAGCGAGAAGCAGTTCCAACTGGAATCTTTGTCGAGCAACTTATGGAGCCATCAGTCAAGAAGAAACCGGCACCGGAGCAGTCGGGAGGCGAGCCTACCCCGACCACAAATGAGGTGCTGCACATATGTCAAGACTGGAGGACTCCTATTGTCAAATTTCTCATGGACGACGAACTCCCAGAAGATCGCAGTCAAGCCGAGCAAATAAAGCGTCGAAGCAAAAGCTTCCTACTAGTCGGGGAAGACCTATACCGAAGGAGCGCATCCAGTGTCCTCATGCGCTGCGTCACCACCGAGGAGGGCAAGCAGATTCTGCATTTGATCCACTCGGGCATATGTGGCAACCACGCCGCATCCAGGACGTTAGTTGGAAAGGCTTACCGGCAAGGATTTTTCTGGCCCACAGCAGTAACAGACGCCAAAGACATCGTTCGCAAGTGCGAGGGTTGCCAGTTCTACGCAAGACAAACAAATCTTCCAGCCCAGGAACTCCAAACTATCCCCATTTCCTGGCCATTTGTAGTATGGGGGCTCGACATGGTCGGGCCTTTCAAGAAAGCGCCAGGAGGGTTCACACATTTATTCGTCGCGGTGGATAAATTCACCAAGTGGATTGAGGCTAAACCCGTTGCAACAATTACAGCGGCACGAGCAAAGGACTTCATCTTGAGCATACTATACCGATTTGGGGTCCCTAACCGCATCATGACGACAACGGCACTCAGTTCGCAGCCGGCGTTTTCCAAGACTTCTGCGAAGAATTCGGCATCAAGATCTGCTATGCATCTGTGGCACACCCGCGGAGCAACGAGCAGGTCGAACGAGCCAACGGCATGGTCTTACAAGGCATCAAGGCCAGGATATTCGACCGACTACAACCATACGCAGGCCAATGGGTACAAGAACTCCCATCCGTTCTCTAGTCCCTCAGAACCACGGTTAGTCGGGCAACAGGGCAATCCCCTTTCTTTCTGGTCTACGGTGCCGAGGCTATGCTACCTACCGAGTTACAGTTCAGCTCTCCATGAGTCCGGGCTTACTCAGAAGTTGACTCCAACAATACCCGACTAGTCGAACTAGATCAGCTGGAAGAAGCAAGAGACACCGCCACAATCCAGTCAGCAAGGTATCTCCAAGGCCTACGTCGCTACCACAATCGCAACGTCCGTGGCCGCGCCTTTTTGGTCGGGGACCTCGTTCTGAGGAAAATACAAACCACCAAAGACAGGCATAAGTTATCCCCAATCTAGAAAGGGCTGTTCATTATAGCCGAGGTCACGTGGCCAGGCGCCTATCGACTGAAGACCGAAGACGGCGCTCTCATCAGCAACTCATGGAACATAGAACAGCTACGTCCTTTCTATACCTGAGTTCTATACTTTTCATGTGTACAGTTCTTCTGACTCACTACGCCGCTTGTATCAACCGAGTAGTGAGTCAGGGGCTGCATGTATATATGTGTCCTGTCAATAACATATGAGCTTATTTCACTTCGGTTATGAAGCCTTACTACGACTGTCACGGTTGCCCGAGTACAGCTTCTTACTTTGAACGCTTTTTAAGTTCCGACAGACTAACTCGGTGCATACCACACAGTCGAGTAAAGCTAATGACGACTGAATAATAGGCTTGGCGGCATTACACGCATATTTACACATGCTTGTTTAACAAAAGTTCATATACACTAACTACATAACATATTGCCCTCACAGACCCAGGTCTCGGGTGATTATTTCGGCAGTCGGCTTCGCCCGGGCGATCAGCTCCAGCGCCTCCTCTGGCGTCGTCTCTTCGGCAAACCCCTCCCCGATGGCTTCAATATCCACCCTGGGGTATATGGATTTGGTCATCGCCAGGGTCTGGGCCACGCCGGCGACAACATGCTCATCCAAGTGCCTTTTCAAGGCACTCGGTGCATCCTCAAGGCGCGCCTCTATCTGGGGGATTCTGCTGCAGCTGGTTCCCACTAGGCGGGGATCTATGAGGTCAAGGAGCCCTTTCACGGATCCGACGAGGGCCTCTCGTGACTCCCTGATCAGGCTTATCTCCTCTGTGTAGAACTGATACTGGGCCCGGACATTGGTTCTCATGTCTGCCCAGATCCGCCGGCAAGTAAGCTTGTCAAATTCAGCTACACACAGAGTAACTAGTGGATTGGCTAAGATCACAGTCAGGTTGGGGACTTACTTTCGTAGTCGGCCTCCCACCTGGCCATGGTCTTCCCTAGTTCAACCTTTTCCTTATCGAGCTTGACGACGGCCTCCTTCAACTCGGACTTCTCCCGGTCAAGCTCGGTGTTGGCCTTTGTCAGGTCGGCCTTGACCTTCTCGAGCTCGGCCTTGGCTTCTTCGGCCTCCTTCAGCTGCGATTCCCTCTCTGTTCGGGTCTTTAACTCCGCCTCGAGGTCTGCACCACAGATTAGCCAAGAGCTCAACCATGCAGTCGTGACACAACTGGGCAGTCGGGAACAACGCGGCTAGATGAATACGTCAACGGTTTGGTCGGGAAGATATACTCGAGGATTTTACCTCTGATCTTTCCGGCTAGGGCCCACGTCTCCACCCTGAGCTGATCGGCGCCACTCTTCAACCAGGCCTCCCTCCCCGCATGACGCGTCTCCATCTCGGCCTTCAATGCCCGGAGCTGCTCCAGTTCTGCGAGGTAGGGGGCTACCTCGACCAAGATTTCCGTCATCGCCTCATTGCGGTCAACAAGCCTCTGCTAAGGATAAAAGATGGATCAAGGACGGAGTCAGACATCAAAAACAAGAAGATTGCCGAGGCTCTCCCACAAGAGTAATACCGCGACCCCCTGGGACCCGCTGATAGAGGCGCGAAGCAAGCTTTCGTGCTCCCTCCTCGCGACGCCTTCATCGAGCCTGAAGCTTTTCGCAGTACCGTCGCGAGTTGTCCATGTAAAGGTCCGAGGCATCACACATGGAGGAGCTTCGATCCGAGGCAGATGTGGGATCTCTGGCGGCGGCGGCAGCGGCGACGACGACGACGACCATGACGGTGATGGGGCCCCAGCCTCCACACCACCGTCCCCCGCGGCCTCGGGGACTGGCTCAGGGGCTCCAACGATGACTTCTGCAACAGGCGATGCCTCAGGGGCTGAGGCCTCGACCTCAGCAGCCGCCCCACGGTTGGGTGGCGGCGGCGGCCTTGCAGTCGGGACCACCTCGGTCTCCGCGACCAGGTTGGCCTCCGGCCCGGCAGGTGTGTTCGCGGCCGCCAGCTCGGCCGGGGCGAGCCCTTCAAGAGGAGCGGGTGGATTGATCTCCTTGAGGTCGATACCGGCTCGCTTCCTGCACGATGAAACAATGCGTCACGACACTGCTTCAACACACAAAGACTTCAGAAGACCCGGAGCAGCGCACCTCTTGGAGAACTTCAGCTTCTTGCCAGGCGACCTGCTTCCCGGTGGAGCACTAGCTCCGGCAGTCGGCCCGATCAGCATTACAGTCGGCGGTGGCGTATCAACCCGAGTTGGCCCCGACTCCGGTATGGTCGGCTCGGGTGCCTCCGCCCCTGGCAGCGTCTGCTCTAGCCGGCCCCTCGGTGGCGCCATGGCCGAGCTCGACAACGTCGGGCTCAAACCCGCAGGTCTCAACCTGGGACTTGACCGCTTGGGCGTCGCGGCGACGGCGTCCTTTATTTTCAAGCTTCCGCTCACGGCGCACGCCGTCATAGCCCCCTCGCCCCGATATAAAATCGGCTTCTTCCCCGCTCCCTTGGAGTCGGGTTGGGCAGCAGAGGGACTTCTTGGCCTCTTCTTCGACGCGACGGCCGACAATGGACGGGAGTCTTCATCAAACTCCACTCACCACTACAAGAAAATTGACAAGATACATCATATGCTGCCGAAAACTCAGACATTTGAGCCCGCAGGCATATGCTACGAAGGGAAGACGGATGTTACCTCGGTCCGGGGCCGGTTGTGCCTGAAAGACGCAATGCGTCTCTTCTTGTCTTCAGTTTCAATTACCCCGCTGGAGAAGTATCCGAACAAGGTCTCCGTTACCTTCCGCTCGTCGGCCGACTCCTGACTAACTCGGTCAGGGTCATTTTTTCCCTGATAGTCCTAGCCGAACGCGCTCCTCAGCTGCAGGGGCTGGAAGCGTCGGGTCAGGAAATTATCTAGCTTCGCCAGCAGCAGGTGCACTTGACCCATCTCCTCATAGGTCGGGTCCGCCGACCAATTCGGCGAAAACACCGGCGGCAAGCTGCTAAATGGCCGCAAGGAGGGTGCTAGATTTGCGCAATAGAACCACTCCTTGTGCCAGCCTTTCAAGGAGGATTTCAAGGGAAGATCAAGATACGACTTTTTCCTATCACCCCTCAATTGAAGACCAGCCCCCCTGATTACACTGATGTTAGATTTGGAGGGCTGAGGCTTAACGTGGAACAGATGCCTGAAGAAGAGGAAATGGGGTCCCACACCCAAATAGCACTCACACAGAGTGACAAAAATAGAGATCTGAAGGATTGAGTTGGGGTTCAAATGCACTAACTCCAGCCCATAGAAATCAAGGATGCGGCTGTTAACGCCAAAATTTGGTACGGGTCGTTACCATGTTCGGTTAAGGAAAGAAGCGATATCAGCCATTGGAAACTAATCCAGAAGAGTCCGAGCTTGGGAAGGAATCGTGAAGACCATGTTATGGCAGTTATTTATCTTATCTATTATATAGTTTTATCTTTTAGGAAACCTGATCTCTTGTTCGATCAGGCCTGTTAGTTTTCCTTTTCTAGTTAGGAAAGTCCTGTTCCGTGTTCTATAAGGACTCTTGTAACTCGGGGTATATATACGTATGCCCGGGGACCTTGTAATCTATCTCTCGATCAATCAAATTCGGCGCATCGCCACCCTTTACCAACGGGTTCTTGCTTCTCGAGCGGGGCTGCATCGGTTAGGTCCGAACTCCTGCGAGAGGGTAAGTCTCGTTACCCCGGCTACCAATCGGCTAGGACTTTCTTGGTTAGGTCCGATATTCTAGTCGGTCTATGGTAGTCGGCTTACCACGGTGTATCGGATCTGTCTACGGCTGCATCGGTTCGGTCCGACCTCTTAGGCTGGTCAGGTATATCACATCACGCGTGCATAGTTTTTATCAGTTTATCGGGGGTAGTTTATCATCAGTTTGTGCTGCATCGGTTGGGTCCGACCTACTAAACTGCTAGCGATAAATTATTCCTGTTAGGCTGATATCCTTTGTGCAAGCGTCTTATCGGAATGTATAGCCGGTAAGTTATTTTCATCACAGTTGCATTAAGTTTATCGGCTCGTTGAGGTTCCTTTACTATTATCGATCTGTGCTGCATCAGTTAGGTTTGAACTACTAGATCGATAATAATAGATTTATCCTTGCCGAGCCGATCGGTGTATATGCGACGTTCTATCGGAGTGCTTAGCCGATAGGTTATCTTTTTATAAAGCCGACTGTATTATCCTTACTGTTTGTCATCTATATTATCATCGGTTTCCTAGCCGATGCACATGTGTTTCCTCGGCAGTCGGCTGGCCTACTATCCTGCATATCTATTTTATCATCGGCTTCTAGCCGATGCACACGTTGTACTAACAGCTTATCTATTTGTTTATAGCGCTATCGGTTTCCTAGCCGATACACAGGTGCCATCGGCCATCGGCTACGAGGAGCCTACATCAGCCCGTATCGGCCGATAGCCGATGTGCAGTTGCTGCTGACCCGGGCACGAGCACAAGCGAGGATCCGGGAGCGAGAACGCGAGTACAGGCGAGGGCCCGGTCGCAAGCATAGCGGCGATCGGCTGGAAGGAATCCATATCGGCTTACTGGCCGATTGGATCAATAATCAAATTTCTTCATCTCCTTGTCAATTGCGGGGTCAAATTGACTGGCACGCCTACGAACCTCAAATATTTTAGGACCTGCACTAGAGCTAAGCAGATCTCCCAGGCCTTCGCGTGTCTCTAGGCGCCGAACCAGATCGTCAGCAAGCTTTTGGCACACCCGGCGGTTTTCGGCGTCAACAGCGGCAGAAGAAATCAGAAGACGGAAGGCACAAGCCTCGATCGAAAAAGGAGGCGAAAACTACCGTTTCTCCAGGTCGGGGATTTGGGCTCGACTCATCCCTGGTCGATCGCCAGCGAATCACTTCTTGGCTGGGCAACTTCAGCTCGCTTTCCAGCCGCTTCAGCTTCACCGAGCCACAATCCGAAATCGGCCAAGAACTCCCCGGCGCACCTGCGAGATCCGAAGCCTTCGGCATGACCAAAAGCAATGAGATTTGGGGGAAAGTGAATCGGGGGCTTGGAACAAGCGAAGAGGATTGAAATCGCCCGAGTTCGGGTGGGGAATGGCGCTAGCTAACCCTAGCCGAGCAGGCGGCGAAAAGTTGGGCGCAAAGGTGGAAGACGAAGCGGTTGGCTGGTTTGGGGAAGACGACGGAATCTTTTTCTCTCTCCCTGTCTTTATATAACCGATGCCAACTAGATGGGCTTGGGCCTACACAGTCCGCACTAGGCCAACAAGATATGAGTTCCTACAGTAGCATGCTCCATGTGGGCTGCCCGCAGGCTGAGTTGAAATTATAGTGCTGGTGCTACTAACAGGAGCCGATGAGGTAAACAGATATGCTTCATGAGAGCCTTATTGCTAAACATATATGTTTGGATATCTGTTTTATTCACCAGGTCTCGAGGATACATCCTTATAAGGATCACAAGCTGGTCTTCATTAAAATTGGAGATGCAGGTATCTTTCTCGAGTACACCTAACCACGCCATGGATTTGTTTTCACAAAGTGGTACTCGGCCTACATGCGTGGCCATCAGTTGCCATGAGCAACATTTTACCCGCTGACATGATGCGGAAGAGTCTAACTTTCGAGTAGTGCACTACTCGGGAGAGACTATAAATATCTTTTCCCGCTGACATGATGCGGAGGAGTCTAACTTTTGAGTGGGACGCCACTCGGAAAAGACTATAAACCCCCTTTTCCAGTTGATATGACGCTGAAGAGTCCCATATACGAGTAGCATCCTACTCGGCAAGACTATAAACACATATTCCGACTGACATGAAGTCAAAGAGTCCTACATACGAGTAGTCTTCTACTCGGCAAGACTATAAAGTTTATTCCAGTTGACATGATACCGAAGAGTCGTAAATACCAGTAGAAATCTACTTGGGAAAGACTTCCAGGTTAAAGATCTTTGACTTTATGTTTAATTGTCTTCACAATTAAGCACAAAGTCGGGGGCTACACCTAATAGGTGCGCCTATTTGGCGCACACTATTCATATATCTACATGAAGCCCTTCATAGCCTCGCTGCTAGCTGACATGAAGCAGGACTCGGGAGAAGACTTACTCGGACAAAGAGTACTCGGGGGTACTGCACTCGGGCAACCTTTACCGTGGAGGATGAGCACTCGGCATCAGCTGTGACTCAACTATGAAGGTCTCAGGGGCTACTGTGGAGGCCATGGGCCCCGGGTACCTCATTATTAGTAGATGGGCCGCTCGGATAGAGGATGGGCCGAACCATGTAATTAGAGATAAGATAGCACCCGGTAGGCTGTGCCTTGTATAATAAGGAAATATAGTCTTAGTCGGATAGGACTCTATCTCTAAGAAGGAAATCCCTTGGCTGTATCCGGCTGGGATCCTTATCATGTACCCCTGTCCCCTAGTATATCAAGAAAGGCAGGGCGCCCTTCAGGGCAAGCACAACAAGGAGAACAAGATCATCGATCACCATACACCTCAGAGGAATAACACCTCAACTGGACGTAGGGTATTACCTTACCTTGAGGGCCTGAACTAGTATAATTCTCTTGTGTTCCTCTGCAGTCCACCGAATTCACCCTCGCCGAGTAGCCCCATAGTTTTATTGCCGGTGCAAAGCATCGACACTATGAAAGTAAGTCTTGCCTCTGACAATGATCTTAACCAATCCATTAAGTACCCTGTTTGCAATTTTGCCTAATGAGTTTACTCATCAATGAACCCGGGCAGCTGCTTGAGTCAATGCCCAAATCCAGTTTCAAGCTTTTGCAGAGGAGATAAAGGTTATCAAGGAGTCACGGGAGATCCTTGCCGAGTCCGCGAAAGGGCTCCTTGATATCATGGATCCTCATTATGTGGGAACCAGCTCCAACACGATCTCCCAAGTGCAGGCACACCTTAACGAAGCACCGAGTACCCTGAAGAGGTACTCGAACGAGCATGTTGTTGTCGGCATGGCCCAAACCCTGGCGATGACCAAGTCAATCTACCCTAGGGTAGATATTGAAGCCATCGGAGAGGGATTCGCCGAGGAGACAACACCTAAGGAGGCGCTGGGGTTGATAGCCCAGGCGAGGCCGACTGTAGAGGTGATCACCCGAGACCTGGGTATGTAAGAACAGTCCATCATGCAGTCGGTGTATATAAACTTTTTGTAAGGACATGTGTAAATATATGTGCAATGCCACCAAGCTCTGAGTTCTGACTTAGTTATCATTAGCTTTACCCGACTAAATGGTCTACGCCGAGTTAGTCTATAGGAACTTAATAAAATCGTTCACCGTAGAAATCTCTACTTGGGCAAACATGACAAAGTCGTTGTAAAACTTCATAACTTAAGCAAAACAGGCTCGTATATTATTGACAAAGCATATATAATACATGCAGCCCCCGACTCACTACTCGGTTGAAACAAGCGGCGTAGTGAGTCAGAGAGAACTATACACATGGTGAAATATAAAACTCAGGTATAGAAAGGACGTAGCTGTTCTATATTCCATGAGTTGCTGACGAGGGCACCGTCTTCAGTGTTCAATCGGTAGGCGTCTAGCCGTGTAACTTCTGCGATAATGAATGGCCCTTCCCATATTGGGGATAGTTTATGCCTGTCTTTGGTGGTTTGTATTTTTCTCAAAACAAGATCTCCGACCAAAAAGGCGCAGCCACGGACATTGCGATTGTGGTAACAACGCAAGCCTTGAAGATACCTTGCCGACTGGATTATGGCGATGTCCCTTGCTTCTTCCAACTGATCTAATTCAACCAATTGGGTATTGTTTGAGATGTCTTTTGAGTAAGCCCGGACATGCGGGGAGCCGAACTCTAACTTGGTTGGTAACACAACCTCAGCACCATAGACCAGAAAGAATGGGGATTGCCCTGCTGCCCAACTAACCGTGGTTCTTAGAGACCAGAGAACAGATGGGAGTTCTTGTACCCACCGGCCCGCGTATGGTTGTAGTCAGTCGAATATCCTAGTCTTGATGCCTTGTAAGACCATGCCATTGGCACGCTCAACCTGCCCATTGCTCCGCGGATGTGCCACAGAAGCATAACAGATCTTGATGCTGAAGTCGTCATAGAAATCTTAAAAGACGCCGCCTGTGAACTGAGTACCATTGTCCGTTATGATGCGGTTAGGAACCCCGAATCGGTATAATATACTCATGATGAAGTCCTTTGCTCGTGCCGTTGTTATGGTAGCAACAGGTTTTGCCTCAATTCACTTTGTGAATTTATCCACTGCAACGAACAAGTGTGTGAACCCTCCTGGCGCTTTCTTGAAAGGCCTGACCATGTCAAGTCCCCATACTGCAATGGGCCAAGAGATTGGGATTGTTTGGAGTTCTTGGGCTAGGAGATTTGTTGTTCTTGCATAGAACTGGCAACCCTCGCATGTGTGAACTATGTCTTTTACATCTGTTACTGCTGTTGGCCAGAAAAATCCCTGTGGTAAGCCTTTCCGACTAACGTCCTGGATGCCGCATGGTTGCCACATATGCCCGAGTGGATCGATTGCAGAATCTGCTTGCCCTCCTCGGTGGTGATGCAGCGCATGAGGACACCGGATGCACTTCTTCGGTACAGGTCTTCTCCGACTATGAGGAATCTTTTGCTTCGACGTTTGATTTGTTCGGCTTGACTGCGATCTTCTGGGAGTTCATCGTCCATGAGGAATTTGAGAACAGGAGTTCGCCAATCTTGACATATGTTTAGTACTTTGTCTGTAGCCGGGGTAGGTTCGCCTCCCGATTGCTATAGCACTAGTTTCTTCTTGACTGACGGCTCCATGAGTTGCTCGACAAAGATCCCAGTCAGGACCACTTCAAGCTTGGATCCCATGTTTGCCAATTCGTCTACAGCATCATTGTATTGTCGTAGGACATGTGTTAACTCCAGCCCGTCGAACTTGTTTTCTAGCTTTCGGACCTCCTGATAGTATGCCGCCATGGTATCGTCGAGACATGTCCAATCTTTCATAACTTGGTTTACCACGAGTTGAGAATCTCCTTGCACAACCAGTCGGCGGATGCCGAGTGATATAGCAATGCGGAGCCCGTGGATGAGTGCCTCGTACTCGGCGATGTTGTGGGAAGCCGAGAAGTGGATCTGGAGGACGTACTTGAGTTTTTCGCCGGTGGGGGACGTCAGTACGATGCTGGCCCCGGCGCCGCTGATTCATAGAGAACCGTCCATTGGAAATTGTCTGCTTTCTTCAATAGCTTGAAAAAGGGCATGCCCCGTTCGCCCAGTTGGGAAATAAATCGGCTAAGTGCTGCCATGCAGCCTGTCAGCTTCTGGACGTCCTTCTGGCTAGTTGGGGGTGCCATGTTCATGATTGCGTTGACTTTCTCCGGGTTGGCCTCGATGCCGCGATGCGAGACGATGAAGCCGAGTAGCCTGCCGGATGGCACACCGAAGGCGCACTTTTCCGGATTCAACTTCATCTTGAATCTTCGAAGATTTTGGAAGGTTTCTTTGAAGTCATCGATGAGGTCTTCTTTGGACTTGGTCTTGATCACCACGTCGTTGACGTAGGCCTCCACGTTGCGCCCGATCTGAGTGTGTAGACACCGCTGAATTGCTCATTGATACGTTGCCCCAGCGTTCTTCAAACCGAACGGCATAGTGATGTAGCAGTAAGCGCCAAACGGCGTGATGAAAGACATTTTTAAGCAGTCCTCCTCCTTCAGGCTGATTTGGTGGCATCCCGAGTAACAGTCGAGAAAGCTGAGAAGTTCATATCCCGCGGTTAAATCCACCACTTGATCTATTCTTGGTAGACCGAACGGATCCTTGGGGCATGCCTTGTTTAGATCGGTGTAGTTGACGCACATGCGCCATTTACCATTTTTCTTCCGGACTAGAACTAGGTTAGCTGACCAGTCTGGGTGGTAGACCTCTTTGATGAACCCGGCTACGAGGAGCTTGGTTATCTCCTTCCGAATAGCATCTTTCCAGTCCTGTGCAAAGCACCGTAACCATTGCATGACTGGCTTGGAGTCTGTCTTGACATTGAGGGTGTGCTCGATCACCTCCCTTGGTACGCCCGGCATGTCGGATGGTTTCCATGCGAAAATATCCTTATTGGCTTGATGGAAGGTGACGAGCACGTCTTCTTATTTGGGGTTGAGTCCGGTCCCGACTAGAGCAGTCTTGGAGGGGTTGGAAGGGTCCAAGGGGATCTTCTTCGTGTCAGAGTCCGCTGAAATTCCTGACTTTGCTGCCTTTTTCGCCGGAACTTGGTCTTCCTTGACTTCGGTTGCGGCGGCTTGCCGAATGCTGTTGCGCCCGATTGCCGCCTCTTGTGATTGAGCCAACTCGTAGCTCTCCTTGTCGCAGGTGAAGGCTTGCTTGACGTTGTTGCGGAGGGAGAGAACTCCGGCTAGACCATGCACCTTGAGCACCATGTATGTACAATGCGGTATCGCCATGAATTTAGCGAGCGCTGGTCGTCCGAGTATCGCATGGTACGCAGTCTCGAAGTCGGCGACCTCAAAGCAGATATTTTTAGTGCGGAAGTTATCCTGCATGCCGAAGGTGACCAGCAAGGTTATCTGCCCCAGGGGTGTTGAAGACAGGCCAGGAATTATCCCATGGAAGGGCGCCGTACTCGGCCACAGTTCTGAATGAGGAATCTTCATCTCATCTAGAGTTTTGGTGAACAGAATGTTGAGCGCACTACCTCCATCTATGAGGACCTTCTTCAGCTTGATATTTTTGACAACTCGGTCCAGGACAAGTGGGCAGCGTCCCGGGTGTGAAACCCGATTTGGATGACCTGCGTGGGTGAATGTGACGGACATCTCTGACCAGCGCAAATACTGGGGGGCGTCTGCTGTAGAGACTACGTTGACGTCGCGTGCTGTTAGCTTCTGCTTCCACTTGGATTCATACAAAGACGGCCCTCCGAAGATGTGGTTGAGCTCAGCCTGGGGATCTTGAAAGTCATCGGCTGGGCCCAAATCTAGCTTGTCTTTGTCCTTGTAGGCACCAGATGATGAAGCCTTGTCGATGTTTTACACCGGCAATATGTTACTCGGCGAGGGGAAATCCGATGGACTGCAAAGGAACATAAGGAAATTTTATACTGGTTCAGGCCCTCGATGAGAGGTAATACCCTACGTCCAGTTGTGATGGTATTTCTTTGAGGATGTATGTGGATCAATGATCTCGTGCGTTGTTTTGCCCTCAAGGGGTGCCCTGCCTCCCCTTATATATTGGGGGGCAGGGGTACAAGATAGGAATCCCAGCCAGATACGGCCAAGAGATTTCCTTCTTAGAGATATATCTTACCCGGCTAAGATTGTATATTCCTTTTTGTACAAGGCAAAATCTACCGGGTGCTACTATATCTCTAACTACAAGACTCCGCCCATCCTCCATCCGAGTGGCCCATATGCTTGTGATGAGGTACCCGGGGTCCATGGCCTCCACAGTAGCCCCTGAGACCTTCATAGTTGAGTCACAGCTGATGCCGAGTGCTCGTCCTCCACAGTGAAGATTGCCCGAGTGCATTGCTCCCGAGTACTCTTTATCTGAGTGCTTCTTCTTCTTGAGTCCTGCTTCATGTCAGCTGGCAGCGAGGCTATGAAGGGCTTCATGTAGATGTATGAATAGTGTGCGCCGAATAGGAGCACCTATTTGGTGTAGCCCCCGACTTTGTGCTTAATTGTGAAGACAATTAAACATAAAGTCAAAGATCTTTAACCTTGTAGTCTTTCCCGATATGAGACTCTTCGGTATCATGTCAACCGGAATATGATTTATAGTCTTGCCGACTAGCATGCCACTCATATATAGGACTCTTCAGCTTCATGTCAGCTGAAATAGGGGGTTTATAGTCTTTCCCGAGTGGCGTCCCACTCGAGAGTTAGACTCCTCAGTGTCATGTCAGCTGGAAAAGATATTTATAGTCTCTCCCGAGTAGTGCACTACTCGGAAGTTAGACTCTTCAGCATCATATCAGTTGGAATAATGTTGCTCATGGCAACTGGTGGCCAAGCATGTAGGCCGAGTATCACTTTATGAAAATTAATCCATTGCGTGGTCAGGTGTACTCGAGAAAGATACATGCATCCCCAATTTTAATGAAGACCAGCTTGTGATCCTTATAAGGATATATCCTCGATACCTGGTGGATAAGACAGATACCCAAACACATGTGTTTAGCAATTAGGCCTTCATGAAGCATATCTGTTTACCTCATCAGTTCCTATTGGTAGCACCAGCACTGCGATTTTAACCTAGCCTGCGAGCAGCCCATATTGAGCGTGCTACTATAGAAACTCATATCTTGGTGGCCTAGTGTCAACTTTGCAGGCCCAAGCCCATTTAGTCGACACAGGCTCTATAAAGGCTGAGGGAGAGAGAAAAGATTCCTCATCTTCCCCACGCGACCAATCGTTTCGTCTTCCCAGCTCCGCACCGAAATTTCGCTTCCCGCTCCGCTAGGGTTCGCCATTGCTTGATCCCTCCCCCCCCCCCCCCACCGAAGCTCGAGTGATTCTGCATCCGCTTGTCGATTCCAAGCCCCCAACAATATTTCCCCCAAATCTCTTGTTCCCCTAGCCATGCCGAAGGTTCCAGATGTTGTTGGGGCATCAGATGATGGATGGCCGATCTCGGACTGCAGCAGGGCAAAGCTAGAGAGGTTGGAGAAGTCACTGCGGCTGCAGAGCCGCAACATTATCCGCTGGCGGCCGGCCGAGGGTGAGTCAGTCCCAAATCCCCAATCCGGCGAAACTGTTGTTTTTGCCTCTTTCTTTGACCGGGGTTTGTTTCTCCTTTCTTCCAAGTTCCTCTGCCGCCTTCTTAATTTTTACGGATTGGAGTTGGTGAATCTGAATCCCAACTCGATCCTGCAAATCTCAATATTTGTGACTCTCTGTGAGTGCTACTTGGGGTGTAGAACCCCACTTCAATTTCTTTAGGCATCTATTCCACATCAAACCCCAACCTTCCAAGAATAAGGTTCAGGTGATTGGAGGGGCTGGCCTTCAGTTAAGAAGTGAGATGAAGAAGGTGTATATCAGTCTTCCTTTGAAGTCTTCCTTGAAAGGCTGGCACAAGGAGTGGTTTTATTGCTCCGATCTGGTGCCCTCCTTGCCTGCATTCACTGGGAAGCCCCCGACAATCTCACCCAATTGGTCATCGGACTTGACCTTCGAAGAGATGGGCCAGGTGTATCAGTTGCTGGCCAGGTTGGAGAAGTTCAAGGAAGCTGGCCTGACTGGCCCTTGGGTGGCCAAGCATTTCCTGACTCGGCGCGTTCAGCCGCTGAAGCTGAGGAGTGAGTTCTACTGGGACTATCAAGGGAAGGATGACCCCGACTGAGAAAGCCGAGAGGTGATCGGCCAGCAAGAAGTGACCAAGATCTTGTTCACCTATTTCTCCAACGGGGTGATCGAGACTGAGGACGCGGAGCGCTGCATCACGGCTTATAACCAGAACCGGCCCCATCCCGAGGTAACATCTGCTTCTCTTCCTAATGAATGCTTGTAGACATATATCTGTAATTGCCCAGCATTGTGTGATGTATGTTATTGAATTGCTTGTAGTGGTGCAAGGAGTTTGATGACGACTCCCGTTTGTTGTCGGCCACGAAATTGAAGAAAAGGCTGAGAAGTCCTTCGGCCACCCAGCCTGACTCCGAGAGAGCGGGCAAGAAACCCATTGCTGATCGGGGCAAGGGGAAGGTTGTGAAGTCGAGCACCACCGCCGAGAGTCTGAAGATAAAGGACACCACCGGTGCGACGCCCAGGCCATCGAGTCTCAAGTCGGGACCCGCGTTGTCGAGCCCCACATCGTCAAGCCCAACGAGAGTGCTGCCGAGTACAAAGTCGACCGCAGCGCCGCCGAGTACCCAAGCGCCTCAGCCGGTCACACCGCGGACGGGGCCAACCAGGGCTGAAATGCCACCGCCGACTGCCGCGCCTTTCGGCCTGACAGCCAGCAGCCCTCCAGTACCGGCCTCTAGATCTCCCGGACAGAATCTCAAGTTTTCCAAGAGGTGGGTGGTTCTGGGTCTTCTGAGAATCATGTTTATGATTGTGTCGTCTTGATGTTGGATTCGTTGCGCAGGAGGCGGGTCGATATTGACCTCAAGAGGGTCACGCCGGCCACTCCCGCTGCCGATCCTGCCCCAGCCGAGTCGGCGCCAGCGAGCACACCTGCTGAGCTGGCGGCGTTCCCAGTTGTAGAAACTAGGACAGCCCCGACTGTAGGGCTGCCGACACCGGTTGACCAGGGGATGGTTGCTGGAGCTGCTGCCCTAGCTCCTGAGCCAGCGCTTGTCGTCGAAGCCATCGCGGCGGCGCCTGAGCCAGTGCCGGTTGTTGACGCCGTGGCTGCTGCCCCTGAGTCGACCCCCGAGGCCTCAGAGGCCACCGAGTCGGGGGCTAGGAGTCCATCACCGTCCTAGTCATCGTTGTCATCATCATTGCTGTCTCCTCCTTCGGATAAGCTAGACCTCCCCAGGCTCGAAGCTCCTCCTTGCAATTTCCCGCGGACGTTCCATTGGACGGCGCCCGACGGAACCGCGAAGAGTTATAGGCATGACGAGGCTGCGGTGGTAAGGGAGAGCGAAAGCTTGCTGCATGCCACACTCGCTGCGTCCCAGGGGATCCAGGCATGACCTTCGTCGTATTATAGTCTTGGTTATCTTGCTCGTATGAGTTATCTAACAACTGACTCTGTTTTGCTCTGTTTTTCCCCGAGTAGAAGCTCGTTGATTGCTCGGAGATGATGAGTGCAGTCTTGGCTGAGGGACTCTGTTACTCAGCTCAGGGCCGAGAATTGGGATCAAACCAGCAAGATTAGAGGTGAGCCTCCAAGATGTATCTTTCCGACCAGATCCATAATATATTTCTTCAGCTGCATTGTTCCCTACTGCCCGGTTGTACCTTGACTGCAATGTCGAGTCCTTGACTAATCTGTCTTGCAGCCTTCGAAGCCAAGTTGAAGGGCCAAGCAGAGAAGGAAATCCAGCTGCAGGAGGCCGAGAAAGCCAGGGCTGAGATTGAAAAAGACAAGGCCGACCTGACAAAGGCCAAGACCGAGCTTGAGCAGGAGAGGGCCAAGTTGAAAGAGGCCAACGACGAGCTCGGTAAGGAAAAAGTCGAACTGGAGAGGAACATAGCTAGGTGGGAGGCCGACTACAACAGTAAGTCTCCCTTTTGACACTGATCTTAACCAATCCATTGATTATCCCATCTGCAGCCTTACCTGACAAGTTTACTTGTTGGTAAACCCGGGTAGTTGCTAGAGCCAACTCCCGGGCCCAATTTCAGGCTTACGAAGAGGAGATAAAGGTGGTCAAGGAGTCACAGGAGGCTCTCCTCGGATCCGTGAGAGGGCTCCTTGACATCGTGGATCCTCGCCCCGTGGGAACCAGCTGTAGCTCGATCGCCCAAGTGGAGGCGCGCCTGGAGGATGCACCGGGTGCCCTGAAAAGGTACTTGGATGAGCATGTCATTACCAGCGTGGCCCGAACCCTGGCTATGACCAAGTCCATCTATCCAAGGGCAGATGTTGAAGCCATCGGGGAGGGGTTTGCTGAGGAGACAACTCCTGAGGAGGCGCTAGAGCTGATAGCCAAGGCGAGGCCGACCGCAGAGATTATCACCAGGGATCTGGATCTGTAAAAATAGTACGTCATGCAGTCGGTGTATTGTGGTTTTTTGTAAAGACATGTGTAAATATATATGCAGTGCCGCCAAGCTTTATTACTCAGTTGTCATTAGCTTTACTCGATTATATGGTCTGCACCGAGCTAGTCTATAGGAACTTAATAAAATCGTTCACCGCAAAAAGCTATACTCAGGCAAACAGAATAAAGTCATAGTGAAGCTTCGTAACTTCAGTAAAATAAGCTCATATATTATTGACAGAGCATATAAGATACATGCAGCCCCCGACTCACTACTCAGTTGAAACAAGCGGCGTAGTGAGTCCGACTGGAACTGTACACATGGAACAAATAAGAAACTCAGGTATAGAAAGGACGTAGTTGTTCTATGTTCCATGAGTTGGTGATGAGGGCACTGTCTTCGGTCTTCAGTCGGTAGGCGCCTGGCCGCGTGACCTCAGCTATAATGAACGGCCCTTCCCAGATTGGGGATAGTTTGTGCCTGTCTTTGGTGGTTTGTATTTTCCTCAAGACGAGATCTCCGACCAAAAAGGCGCGGCCACGGACATTGCGATTGTGGTAGCGACGCAGGCCTTGAAGATACCTTGCCGACTGGATTGTTGCGATATCCCTTGCTTCTTCCAACTGATTTAATTCGACCAATCGGGTATTATTTGGGATGTCTTCTGAGTAAGCCCGAACTCGTGGAGAGCCGAACTCTAACTCGGTTGGTAGCATAGCCTCGGCACTATAGACCAGAAAGAAAGGGGATTGCCCTGTTGCCTGACTAACCATGGTTCTGAGAGACCAGAGAACAAATGGGAGTTCTTGGACCCACCAACCCGCATATGGTTGTAGTCGGTCGAATATCCTTGCTTTGATGCCTTGTAAGACCATGCCATTGGCTCTTTCGACCTGCCCATTGTTCCGTGGGTGTGCCACAGACGCATAGCAGATCTTGATGCCGAAGTTGTCACAGAAATCTTGAAACACGCCGCCTGTGAACTTAGTACCGTTGTCGGTGATGATGCGGTTGGGGACCCCAAATCGGTATAGTATACTCATGATGAAGTCCTTTGCTCGTGCCGCTGTTATGCTTGCGACAGGTTTGGCCTCAATCCACTTGGTGAATTTATCCACTGCGACGAACAAGTGTGTGAACCCTCCTGGCGCTTTCTTGAAAGGCCCGACCATGTCAAGCCCCAATACTGCAAAGGGCCAAGAGATTGGGATTGTTTGGAGCTCCTGGGCTGGGAGATTGGTTTGTCTTGCATAGAACTGGCAGCCCTCGCATGTGTGAACGATGTCTTTAGCATCTGTTACTGCTGTTGGCCAGAAAAATCCCTGCCGGTAAGCCTTTTCGATTAACGTCCTGGATGCAGCATGATTGCCACATACGCCCGATTGGATTGACTGTAGAATTTGCTTGCCCTACTCGGTGGTGACGCAGCGCCTGAGGACACCGGATGCACTTCTTCGGTACAAGTCTTCTTCGATGACTAAGAAATTCGTGCTTCGTCGTTTAATTCGTTTAGCTTCACTACGATCTTCTAGGAGTTCATCATCCAGGAGGAATTTGAGAACAAGAATCCGCCAATCTTGACATATGTGCAGCATCTCTTCTGTTGTCGGGGTTGGTTCACCTCCCGACTGCTCTGGCGCTGGTTTCCTCTTGACTGACGGCTCCATGAGTTGCTCAACGAAGATCCCTGTCGAGACCGCCTCTCGCTTGGATCCCATGTTTGCTAGCTCATCTGTAGCGTCATTGTATTGTCGTAGGACGTGTGTTATCTCCAGCCCGTCGAACTTGTTTTCCATCTTGCGGACCTCCTGACAGTATGTTGCCATGGTGTCGTCGAGGCATGTCCAGTCCTTCATGACTTGGTTTACCACAAGTTGGGAGTCTCCTCGCACAATCAGTCGGCAAATGCCGAGTGATATAGCAATGCGGAGCCCGTGGATAAGTGCCTCATACTCGGCGACGTTGTGGGAAGCCAGGAAGTGAATTTGTAGAACGTACTTCAGTTTTTTGCCGGTGGGGGACGTCAGTACAACTCCAGCCCCGGTGCCGCCGATCCGAAGAGAACCGTTGAAGTACATTGTCCAGTACTCTAGCTTCGCTGTTGGTACGGGCATGTGAACTTCTGTCCACTCGGCCATGAAGTCGGCTAGAGCTTGTGATTTAATTGCTGTTCACGGCTGAAAGGTGATGTCGAATGCCATCAATTCGAGCGCCCATTTAGCGATTCGGCCGGTGGCCTCGCGGTTATGTAGGACGTCTCCGAGTGGGAACGATGTGACCACCGTGACTTGATGTGCCTGGAAATAGTGCACCAGCTTTCGGACAGTGATGAGTAGGCCATAGAGCAGCTTTTGGACCTTCGGATATCTTCTCTTCGAGTCTGCAAGAACCTCGCTGACGAAGTAAACTGGCCGTTGAGTTTTCTGGATGTGACCCTGTTCGGATCGCTCGACCACCAGCACCATGCTGACTACTTGAGTAGTTGCCGCCAGATATAGCATTAGCGGTTCTTGGGGCATGGGTGACGCCAACACAGAGGGTGATGTGAGAAGTTGCTTGAAGTCTTCGAAGGCTTTCTGGGCGTCTGGAGTCCATTGGAAATTGTCCGATTTCTTTAATAACTTGAAAAAGGGCATACCCCGTTTGCCCAGTCGAGAAATAAATCGGCTAAGTGCCGCCATGCAGCCTGTCAGCTTCTGGACGTCCTTCTGGTTGGTCGGGGGGCATGTTCATTATTGCGTTGACTTTTTTCGGGTTGGCCTCGATGCCGCGATGCGAGACAATGAAGCCGAGTAGCTTGCCGGATGGCACACCGAAGGCGCACTTTTTCGGGTTCAACTTCATCTTGAATCTTCGAAGATTGCAGAAGGTTTCTTCCAGGTCAGCGATGAGGTCTTCTTTGGACTTGGTCTTGATCACCACGTCGTCAATGTAGGCCTCCACGTTGCACCCGATCTGAGTGTGTAGACACCGTTGAATCGCCCGTTGATACGTTGCTCCAGCGTTTTTCAAACCGAACGGTATAGTGATGTAGCAGTACGCTCCAAACGGTGTGATAAAAGACGTCTTGAGACAGTCCTCCTCCTTCAGGCTGATTTGGTGGTATCCCGAGTAGCAGTCGAGAAAACTGAGAAGGTCGCACCCTGCAGTTGAGTCCACCACCTGGTCTATTCTTGGTAAACCGAATGGGTCTTTGGGGCACGCCTTGTTGACATCGGTGTAGTCGACGCACATGCGCCATTTACCATTTTTCTTCCGAACCAGAACTAGGTTAGCCAACTAGTCTGGGTGGTAGACCTCTTTGATGAACCCGGCTACGAGGAGCTTGGTTATCTCCTCCCGAATAGCATCTTTACGGTCTTGAGCGGAGCGCCGTAGCCGTTGCTTGACTGGCTTGGCGTCTGTCTTCACGTTGAGAGCGTGCTCAATCACCTCCCTTGGTATGCCCGGCATGTCGGACGGTTTCCACGCGAAGATATCCTTGTTGGCTTGGAGGAAGGTGACGAGCACGTATTCCTATTTGGGGTCGAGTCCGGTCCCGACTAGAGCAGTCTTGTAGGGTCGGAAGGGTCTAGGGAGATCTTCTTCATGTCCGAGTCCGTTGAAATTCCTGACTTTGCTGCTTTTTTGGCTGGAACTGGGTCTTCCTCGACTTTAGTTGTGACGGCTTGCCGAATGCTGTTGCGTCCAACTGCCACCTCTTGTGATTGGGCCAACTCGCAGCTCTCCTTGTCGCAAGTGAAGGCTTGCTTGACGTTGCTGCGGAGGGAGAGGACTCCTGCTAGCCCTAGCATCTTGAGCACCATATATGTATAGTGCGGTATCGCCATGAATCTAGCGAGCGCCGGTCGTCCGAGTATCGCGTGGTACGCAGTCTCGAAGTAGGCGACCTTGAAGCAGATGTTTTCTATGCGGAAGTTATCCCGCGTGCCGAAGGTGACTGGCAAGTTAATCTGCCCGAGTGGTGTTTAAGACAGGCCAGGAATTATCCCATGGAAGGGCATCGTACTCGACCACAGATCTGAACGAGGAATCTTCATCCCATCCAAGGTCTTGGCGAAGAGAATATTGAGCGCACTGCCTCCGTCTATGAGAACCTTCTTCAATCTGATATTCTTCACGACCAGGTCCAGGACGAGTGGGTAGCGCCCTGGGTGTGAAACCCAATCTGGGTGATTTGCGCGGGTGAATGTTATTGATGTCTCTAACCAGTGCAAGTATTAGGGGGCGTCTGCTGTGGAGATTGAGTTGATGTCGCGCGTTGTAAGCTTCTGCTTCTGCTTGGACTCATAGGCAGACGGCCCTCCGAAGATGTGGTTAAGCTCAGCTTGGGGATCTTGAAAATCATTAGCCGGGCCCTGATCTGGCTTGTCTTTGTCGTTGTCGGCGCCAGATGATGAAGTCTACTCGGAAGCAAACTTCTTAAGCATGAAGTAGTCTTTGGCCGCGTGCTTGCCCTTGGGATGGAAGGGGCAAGGCCCATTCATGACTTTCTGGTAGTCGTTGTTGCGTTGGGGCTGCGACCGAGTTCGCTCCATGTTGGCCACCTCATTATCCGACTTCCGCTTGTGGCCACCGGTCTTATTTTAAGATGGTTCGTCAGTTTTCGCCTTTTGTTCTTTCTGTCGGGACTCCTTCTTCTCATCAAGGGCCTCTGTGACCGCTACAGCCAAGTTGGCGTATTTGTTCGCCATGTCGAAGAGAGCCCGGACAGAGGATGGTGGTTTCTGAGTGAACTTCGCGATGAACGGGGCGTCCTTTACTCCCTTGCAGAAGGCGGCGATGATGGCCTCGTCTCTAATCATTGGGATCTTGTTGCGCTTCTCGAAGAATCTCTTGATAAAATTGCTTAGAGACTCGTTCTTCTTCTGGTGTAGTTGATATAAATCGTGCTCAGAAGACGGCCCCTCGTAAGTTCCCTGAAAATTAGCGATGAACCGCTCCCTGAGTTCTCCCCACGAACCGATCGACCGCCTTGGGAGCCCTGTCAGCCATGTCCTCGCCGAATTAGCTAGTGCGACTAGGAGGTAGTTAGCCATGGCTTTATGGTCACCTCCGGCAGCTCGAATTGCCAGGGTGTACACGGTGAGCCAGGACTCGGGGATGGTTTTGCCGTCATATTTCTCGATCCCCGTAGACTTGAAGCCCGATGGCCAGTCAACGTCCTGGAGCTCATGAGTGAAAGCGGGAACGCCTTCATCCTCTTGAGGGCTCTGGCTCTGATTACGGCAGTTGAACCGCTCGTGGTGGAAACCGAAATGCTTGTTTTCATCCTCCAGTCGGTGGCACTCGTCCACTTCTCGTTCATGGCCCCGTGCATTGATGGTGTGGCGGAGGTCATGTTGTAGGCGTACTCGGAGATCTTGGTTGGGCCAGCGGTCATATTGGTGACACCGCTGGTTGTCGTTGTTGGTGTTGCCGAGTGACGTTTGCCGTGATTCCTTGTGTGGCCGACTTGAGCCAGCTGCCCAGCGCCGCGTTGATGTAGATGAACCCGCCACTAGAGATCCTGACCGGTTGGTCGGTACAAGTGTGTCGCCCGACTACTATTGTTGTTGCTGACAGGTAGCAGCTATAATCATCGCCTTGATCTTGGCGATAGTCGAGGTGGCCTGGTGATCAGGCCCGAGTTGGAGCGTGTCCAGCAGAGTTGCAGCGGCCACAACGTTCTGTTGTGGCGTGACGAAGACGTCGTGGTCACCGACTTTAGTCTGGAGAATCTGCTGCTGAACGGCTCGCCCAGCCTTGCATAGCCCGTCGTTGGGAGCCTCGCGGTCAGCCTCCTCCTATTGTCGCAGTCAGCGCGCCTCCTCCTGTTGCTCCTCTTGTAGTCGGCGCACCTCCGGTGGTGGTGTTGAAGCCATGAAGATCTCGTGGGGAAGGAGAAAACTTGCCAGACTGGAGTCCGAACTAGTGTTCGAACCGTTGTCCGACTTGGAGTCGGAATCCGAGTAGTTTATCGGAGTAAGAACGACTCCGACCTCCCTAGATCCAATCTGAAACGGCTCTGAGCCTTGTCCAAACTGAACGGTGGGAGATCGGGTCTGCCGCGAGAGATGTAGATCCGCGACGTTGTCGAGTCTGTGTGGGATATTGGCGATCTCTCCCCCTCCTAGCCTGACCCGGGCTGGCTCAAGGCCTAGCGCGAGTCGGACGCTGAAGGAGAGAGTTGTCCCAATGCTCGGCGAAGTGAAGGATTGCCACAGTAGATCGATGAAGGAGATTGCGGGGCCGACTGGTGCAACATCGGCTGGTTCCACGGCCGGTTGGATTGGATCTGCTTCGGCCAAGTTGAGGTTGCCGATTTGGTCGGCAACGAAGTCGAGGCTTCCGAAAGAAATTGTGTCTCCAAGGGAGAACTTGTTACCGTCGACTCCACTTGTTGGATCCATCGAGATTGTTGATGAAGATATCACCGAAGCCCCTACCTGGCGCGCCAACTGTCGATATTTTACACTAGCAATATGATTATGGGGCTACTCGGCGAGGGGAAATCCGATGGATTGCAAAGGAACACAAGGAAATTTTATACTGGTTCAGGCCCTCGATGAGAGGTAATACCCTATGTCCAGTTGTGATGGTATTCCTTTGAGTATGTATGTGGATCAATGATCTCATGCGTTGTTCTGCCCTCAAGGGGCGCCCTGCCTCCCCTTATATACTGGGGGGTAGGGGTACAAGATAGGAATCCCAGCCGGATATGGCCAAGAGATTTTCTTCTTAGAGATACATCTTACCCAGCTAAGATTGTATATTCCTTTTTGTACAAGGCAAAATCTACCGGGTGCTACTATATCTCTAACTATAAGTGTGGGAGCCATGGGCCCCGGGTACCTCACTACAAGCACATGGGCCACTCGGATAGAGGATGGGCCAGATCATGTAATTAGAGATAAGATAGCACCCGGCAGGCTGTACCTTGTACAATAAGGAAACATAGCTTTAGTCGGATAAGATTCTATCTCTAATAAGGAAATCCCTTGGTCGTATCCGACTGGGATCCTTACCATGTACCCCTGTCCCCTAGTATATAAAGGGAGGCAGGGCGCCCTATGAGGGCAACCCGAGATCATCAATCACCAATCCATCTCAGAGGAATAACACCTCAACTGGACGTAGGGTATTACCTCACCTTGAGGGCCTGAACCAGTATAATTCCCTTGTGTTCCTCTGCAATCCACCGAATTCCAGTTCGCCGAGTACCCCCATAGTATTATTGCCGGTGCAAAGCATCGACAGTTGGCGCGCCAGGTAGGGGCCCGGCGAGTTCTTCATCAACAGATTCAATGGATCCCATCAACGGAGTCAGGAGCAACAAGTTCTCCAACGGAGACACCATCACCTCGGGAGCCTTGATTTCGTCGCCGATCAACTCGGCAACCTTTCTTTGGCTGAGGCAGATCCGATCTCGCCAGCCGAAGAGCCAGCCGGCGTTGCGCCAGTCGGCCCCAGGGACGTCACCATCTCTTTCGACGATCTACTACGACAGTCCCTCACGTCGCCGGACATCGGGACAACTCTCTCCCTCGGCGTCCGACTCGCGCTAAGCCTTGAGCCAGCGCGGGTTAGGCCAAGAGGGGGAGAGATCGTCCAATCTCCCGTACAGATTCGGCGACGCTGTGCATCCACAACCCGCGCAGCAGACCCGACCTCCAGCGATTCAGTTCGGACACGGTCATGAACCGTTTCAGATTGGATCTAGGGAGGACGGAGTCGTCCTAACTCCGATAAAACTACTCGGAGTCCGACACCAAGTCGGATGGTGGTTCGAGCATCAACTCGGACTCCACCTTGGCAAGCTTCCTCCTCCCCGCGAGATCTTCATGGCTTCGACACACCTTCCGAGGTGCGCCGACTGCAAGAGGAGCAGCATGAGGAAGCGTCCGAGTGCAACAAGAGGAGGCCAACCGACAAGCTCGCATGACGGGCTTCGACAAGCTGGGCGAGCCGCCCAGCAGCAGATCCTCCGAACCAAAGTCGGCGACCACGATGTCTTCGTCACGCCACAACAGAACGTCGTGGCCGCCGCAACTCTGCTGGACACGCTCCAGTTTGGGCCGGACCATCAGGCCACACCAACCATCGCCAAGATCAAAGCGATGATTACTGCTGCCGCCTGCCAGCAACAAGAACAGTCAGGCAACACTCACGTACCGACCCGTCGAACGGGCTCTCCAGCGGCGGAGTCATCTGCATCAGCACGACGACGAGCAGCCGGCTCCACCCGGCAGCATGAAGAATCCCGCCAAACAACACTCGGCAATACCAACTACGACAACCGGCGGCATCACCAATACGACCGCCGACACGATCAAGACCTCCGATCGCGGTTACAACGCGATCTTCGCCACACTATAAATGCCCGGCGCGAAGAGCGCGAAGAGGATGAACGCCGCCGACTGGAGGACGAACACGAGCGCTTCGGTCTCCACTACGAGCGACTACACCGCCAAAACCGAAGCCCGAGTCCTCACAATAATGAAGGCATCCCAGCCTTTACTCGGGAGTTACAGGACGTCCGATGGCCAGTCGGCTTTAAGCCTACCGGGATTGAAAAGTACGACGGCAAGACCAACCCAGAGTCCTGGCTCACCGTTTACGTCCTAGCAGTTCAAGCTGCTGGGGGCGACAGCAGAGCCATGGCTAACTACCTCCCAGTCGCGTTATCCGACTCGGCGAGGACATGGCTGACAGGCCTCCCAAGGCGGTCGATCGGTTCCTGGGGACAGCTCAGGGAGCGGTTCATCGCAAACTTCCAGGGGACCTACGAGAGACCGGCTTCCGAGCACGACCTCTACCAACTGCATCAGAAAAAGAACGAGTCTCTACAGGAATTCATCAAAAGGTTTTCCGAGAAGCGCAATCAAATCCCAAACATCAAAGACGAGGTCGTCATCGCCGCCTTCCGCAAGGGAGTAAAAGACGCCCCGCTCATCGCGAAGTTCACTCGAAAGCCACCTTCCACCGTCCGGACTCTCTTCGACATGGCCAACAAGTACGCCGACTCAGCTGAAGCCGTCGCAGAGGCCTTCGACGAGAAGAAGGAGCCCCGACAAAAAGACAACAGGGCAAAAGCCGACAACGAGCAGCCTCAGAACAAGTCTGGCAGCCGCAAGCGGAAGTCGGACAACGAGGTGGCTAACATGGAGCGCAGTCGGTCACGGCCCCAGCGGAACAACGACTACCAGAAAGTCATGAGCGGGCCTTGCCCCTTTCACCCCAAGGGCCGGCACGCAGCCAAAGACTGCCACATGCTCAAGAAGTTTGCCTCCGAGCAGGCTTCATCCTCTGCCGTCGGCGACAAGGACAAGGACAAGCCAGACTCGGGTCCGGCGGACGACTTCCAGGACCCCCAAGCCGAACTCAACCACATCTTCGGGGGGCCACTCGCGTACGAATCCAAGCGCAAACAGAAGCTATCAGCACGGGACATTAACGCGGTCTCCACAACGGATGCCCCCCAATACTTGCGCTGGTCAGAGATGGCTATCACCTTCAACCGCGCGGATCACCCAGATCGGGTTTCCCACCCGGGACGATACCCACTTGTCCTGGATCCGGTCGTCAAAAATATTAGGCTGAAGAAAACCCTCATCGACGGAGGCAGTGCGCTCAACATCCTGTTCGCCAAGACTTTGGACGAGATGAGAATTCCTCGTTCAGAACTACGGCCGAGCACCGCGCCCTTCCATGGGATAATCCCCGGCTTGTCATCAACCCCACTCGGGCAGATAACCTTGCCGGTGACCTTCGGCACGCGGGACAACTTCCGCACGGAAAACATCTCCTTCGAGGTAGCCGACTTCGAGACCGCATATCACGCGATACTCGGACGACCGGCCCTCGCCAAGTTCATGGCGATTCCGCACTACACATACATGGTGCTGAAGATGCCCGTGCCAGCAGGAGTTCTCTCCCTCCGCAGCGACGCTAAGCAAGCCTTCACCTGCGACAAGGAGAGCTGCGAGCTGGCTCAAACACAAGAAGCGGCAGTCGGGCGCGACAGCATTCGGCAAGCCGCTACATCTGAAGTCGATCAAGATCCAGTTCCGACGAAAAAAGCAGCGAAGTCGGGAATTTCAGCGGACTCTGACACGAAGAAGATCCCCCTGGACCCTTCCGACCCTCCAAGACTGCCTTAGTCGGGACCGGACTCGACCCCAAATAGGAAGACGCGCTCGTCACCTTCCTCCAAGCCAACAAAGATATCTTCGCATGGAAACCGTCCGACATGCCGGGCGTACCAAGGGAGGTGATCGAGCAACGCCTACACGTAAAGCCAGACGCCAAGCCGGTCAAACAACGGCTGCGGCGCTTCGCTCAAGACCGCAAGGATGCTATCCGGAGGAAATCACCAAGCTCTCGCAGCCGGCTTCATCAAGGAAGTCTACCACCCGGACTGGCTGGCCAACCCAGTCCTGGTCCGGAAGAAAAACGGTAAATGGCGCATGTGCGTCGACTACACCGACCTCAACAAAGCGTGCCCCAAGGACCCATTTGGTCTTCCCAGGATAGATCAGGTGGTCGACTCCACGGCGGGGTGCGACCTACTCAGTTTTTCTCGATTGTTATTCGGGATATCATCAAATTAGCTTGAAGGAACAAGACTGTCTAAAGACATCTTTCATCACGCCGTTTGGAGCGTATTGCTATATCACAATGCCGTTCGGTCTGAAAACGCAGGCGCAACCTACCAAAGGGCTATTCAGCGGTGTCTGCACACTCAGATCGGGCGCAACGTGGAAGCCTACGTCGACGACGTGGTGATCAAGTCCTAAATCCAGACAAGACCTCATGACGACTTGGAAGAACCTTCCAAAACCTTCGAAGATTCAAGATGAAGTTGAACCCGGACAAGTGCACCTTCGGGGTGCCGTCTGGGAAGTTACTCGGCTTCATCGTCTCGCACCGCGGCATCGAGGCTAACCCGGAGAAAGTCAACGCCATCAAGAACATGGCGCCCCCGACCAACCTCAAAGACATCAAAAGCTGACAGGCTGCATGGCGGCACTCAGTCGGTTTATCTCCCGACTGGGCGAACGGGGCATGCCCTTCTTCAAGCTCCTCAAAAAGGCGGACACCTTTCAGTGGACCCCGGAAGCCCAGCAAGCCTTCGAGACTTCAAAGAATTCCTCACATCACCCCCCGTGCTAGCGTCACCCCTGCCCCAGGAACCACTAATGCTTTATTCTGGCGGCAACAACACAGGTAGTCAGCACGGTGCTGGTAGTGGAGCGATCCGAACAGGGTCATCTTCAAAAAATACAACGGCCAATCTATTTTGTCAGCGAGGTCCTTGCCGACTCCAAAACAAGATACCCGCAGGTCCAGAAGCTGCTATACGGCCTACTCATCACAGTCCGAAAGCTGGTGCACTACTTTCAAGCACATCAAGTCACGGTGGTCACAGCGTTTCCACTCGGGGATGTCCTTCATAATCGCGAGGCCACCGGCCGAATCGCTAATGGGCACTCGAGCTGATGGCGTTTGACATCACCTTTCAGCCACGGACAGCTATCAAATCTCAAGCTCTAGCCGACTTCGTGGCCGAGTGGACAGAAGTTCAACTCCCAACACCAACAACAAAGCTAGAGTACTGGACAATGTACTTCGACGGTTCCTTACGGATCGGCGGTGCCGGGGCTGGTGTCATATTGACATCCCCACTGGCGAAAAGTTGAAGTACGTACTACAAATCCACTTCCCGGCTTCCCACAAACGTCGCCGAGTACGAGGCTCTCGTTCACGGGCTCCGCATCGCCATATCACTCGGCATACGTCGACTGGTTGTGCGCGGAGACTCCCAACTCGTGGTCAACCAAGTCATGAAAGACTGGACATGTCTCGACGACACAATGGCGGCATACTGTCAGGAGGTCCGCAAGCTGGAAAACAAGTTCGACGGGCTGGAAATCACACACGTCCTGCGCAATACAACGACGCGGCCGACGAACTGGCAAACATGGGATCCAAGCGAGAAGCGGTCCGACTGGAATCTTCGTCGAGCAACTTATGGAGCCATCAGTCAAGAAGAAACCGGCACAAGAGCAGTCGGGAGGCGAGCCTACCCCGACCACGACGAAGTGCTGCACATATGTCAAGACTGGAGGGGTCCTGTTCTCAAATTCCTCCTGGATCGATGAACTCCCAGACGATCGCAATCAAGCCGAGCAAATCAAGCGTCGAAGCAAAAGCTTCCTGCGAGTCGGAGAAGACCTGTACGAAGGAGCGCATCCGGTGTCCTCATGCGCTGTGTCACCACCGAGGAAGGCAAGCAGATCTGCATTCAATCCACTCGGGCATATGTGGCAAACCACGCTGCATCCAGGACGTTAGTCGGAAAAGCTTACCGGCAGGGATTCTTCTGGCCCACCGCAGTCACAGACGCCAAAGACATCGTTCGCAAGTGCGAGGGTTGCCAGTTCTTCGCAAGACAGACAAATCTTCCCGCCCAGGAACTCCAGACTATCCCCATCTCTTGGCCATTCGCAGTATGGGGGCTCGACATGGTCGGGCCATTCAAGAAAGCGCCAGGAGGGTTCACACATTTATTCGTCGCAGTGGATAAATTCACCAAGTGGATTGAGGCCAAACCTGTCGCAACAATCACAGCGGCACGAGCAAAGGACTTCATCTTGAGTATCCTATACCGGTTTGGGGTCCCTAACCGCATCATAACCGACAACGGCACTCAGTTCGCGGCAGGCCTGTTCCAAGATTTCTGCGACGACTTCGGCATCAAGATCTGCTATGCATCTGTGGCACATCCGCGGAGCAACGGGCAGGTTGAACGAGCCAACGGCATGGTCTTACAAGGCATCAAGGCCAGGATTTACGACCGACTACAACCATATGCGGGTCGGTGGGTACAAGAACTACCAATCCGTTCTCTGGTCTCTCAGAACCACGGTTAGTCGGGCAACAGGGCAATCCCCTTTCTTCCTGGTCTACGGTACTGAGGCCATGCTACCGACTGAGATACAGTTCGGCTCTCCGCGAGTCCGGGCTTACTCCGAAGACGATTCCAACAGCACCCGACTGATCGAATTAGATCAGCTGGAAGAAGCAAGAGACGCCGCAACAATCCAGTCGGCAAGATATCTTCAAGGCCTGCGTCGCTACCACAATCGCAATGTCCGTGGCCGCGCCTTCTTGGTCGGGGATCTCGTTCTAAGGAAGATACAAACCACCAAGGACAGGCATAAACTATCCCCCATCTGGGAAGGGCCGTTCATTATAGCCGAGGTCACGCGGCCAGGCGCCTACCGACTGAAGACCAAAGACGGCGTCCTCATCACCAACTCATGGAATATAGAACAGCTACGTCCTTTCTATACCTGAGTTTTACTTTTTCCATGTGTACAGTTTTTCCTGACTCACTACGCCGCTTGTTCCAATCGAGTAGTGAGTCGGGGGCTGCATGAATATATGTGTTTTGTCAATAACATACAAGCTTATCTCACCTCGGTTATGAAGCCTTGCCACGACTGATGCGTTGGCCCGAGTATAGTATCTTCCTCTGAACGATTTTTATCAAGTTCTATCGAACTAACTCGGTGCATGCTACATGGTCGGGTAAAGCTAATGACAACCGAATAATACGTTTGGTGGCACGACACATATATTCACACATGATCGTATATGAAAGCATATGTATACACCGACTACAAAATATATTGCCTTTTACAGACCCAGGTCTCGGGTAATCGCTTCAGCAGTCGGCTTCGCCTGTGAGATCAGCTCCAGCGCTTCCTCGGGCGTCGTCTCCTCGGAAAATCCCTCCCCGATGGCCTCAATGTCCGCCCTCGGGTAGATGGACTTGGTCATTGCTAGGGTCTGGGCCACGCCGGCGGTAACCCGCTCGTCCGAGTACCTTTTCAGGGCACTCGGCGCATCCTCGAGACGCCCCATTATTTGAGGAATTCTGCTACAGCTGGTCCCCACTGGGCGGGGATCCACAAGGTCAAGGAGCCCCTTCACGGACCCGACAAGGGCCTCCCGTGACTCCCGGATTGATCTTATCTCCTCCGTGTAGAACCGGTACTGGGCCTGGACGTTGGCTCTCATGCCTGCTCAGATCGGCCGGCAAGTATGCTTGTCAGGATCGGCTACACGCAGGGTGAGTAATGTATTGGCTGAGATCACAGTCGGGTTGAGGACTTACTTTCGTAGTCGGCCTCCCACCCGGCCACGGTCTTCTCCAGTTCGGCCTTCTCCTTACCGAGCTCGACGACGGCCTTCTCCAACTTGGACTTCTCCCGGTCAAGCTCGGTATTGGCTTTTGTCAGGTCGGCCTTGACTCTTTCAAGCTCGGCCTTGGCTTCTTCGGCCTCCTTCAGCTGCGACTCCCTCTCCGCTTCGAGGTCTACACCAAGATTAGCCAAGAGCTCAATCGCGCAGTCATGACACCACCAAGCAGTCGGATCGACGTCACTGGATGATTACACAACGGTCCAGTCGGGGAGATATGCTCGAGGATTTTTACCCTCTGACCTTCTCGGCTAAGGCCCATGTCTCAGCCCGGAGTTGATCAGCGCGCTCTTGCAGCCAGGCCTCCCTGCTCGTGTGACGCGCCTCCATCTCGGCCTTCAATGCCCGGAGCTGCTGTAACTCCGCGAGATGGGGAGCCATCTCGACTAGGATCTCTGTCATCGCCTCGTTGCGGTCGACGAGTTTCTACTCAGGACAAGGAACAAACCGACGACAGAGTCAAACATCAAGACAAGAAGATTGCTGGAGCTTCACTACGAGAATCATACCGCGACCCCTTGGGACCCATTGATGGCGGCACGAATCAGGCTCTCGTGCTCTCTCCTTGCGACGATTTCGTCAAGTCTGAAGCTCTTCATAGTGTCGTCGCGAGTGGTCCACGAGAAGGTCCGGGGCATCACGCGTGGGGGAGCTTCGATCCGAGGCAAATGTGGGATCTCTGGTGGCGGCGGCAACGGCGACGATGGCGGTGACGACAACCATGAAGGCGACGGGGTCCCGGCCTCGGCATCGCCTTCCCTACAACATTGGGGACGGATTGGGGGATCCGTCCCCTGCTTCCGCGACGTATGGTGCCTCAGGGGCCGGGGCCTCAGCCTCAACGGCCACCTCTTGGTCGACTGGCGGTAGCGGCCCTGTAGTCGGAGCCACCTCGGTTTCAGCAACCGGGTTGGCCACCGGCACAGCAGGTGTGCTTGCTGCTGCTGACTCGGCTGGGGTGGATTCATCAAGCGGGGCAGATGGGCCGACCTTTTTGAGGTCGATATCGGCTCGCTTCCTGCACGACGAAGCAAGACATCAAGACTGCATTTCGACATACGACGACTACAGAATGCTCGGAGTAGCGCACCTCTTGGAAAACTTCAGCTTCCTGCTAGTGTGCCCGCTCCCCGGCGAAGCGCTGGCATCGGCGCTCGCCCCGGACGGTGTCGCCGACGGCAGAGGCATATCGGCCTGAGTCGGCCTCGACTCTGGTACGGTTGGTTCGGGTTCCTTCGCCCAATCGCCTCCGCTCTGGTTGGCCCCTTGGCGGCGCTGTTGCTGGGCATGACAACGTCGAGCCAAGCCAGCTGCTCTCAGCCTGGGACTCGACCGCGTAGGCGTTGTGGCAGCGGTGTCCTTTATCTTCAAGCTACCGCTCACGGCACGCGCTGTCATGGCCCCCTCGCCCCGATATAAAATTGGCTTTTTCCCCGCTCTCTTGGAGTCGGGTTGGGCATCAGAGGGACTCCTTGGCCTCTTCTTCGACGCGACCGCAGACAATGGGCGAGAATCTTCATCAAACTCCTCATGCCACTACAAGCAAGTCGACAAGATACCATCACGCAAGGTTGAACAATCATCGTTCCACAGGTGTTCACCACAGAAGAAAGTACAAGTTTACCTTGGTCCGCGGCCGGATGAAGCTATAGGCAGCAACTCGGCGGTTATCATCTTCGGTGGCAACGACTCCTTCTGAGAAGTAGCCGAACAAGGTATCGGTTACTGCCCCCTTGTCCGCTGTCTCGCTGCTCACTCGGTCGGGATCGTGCTTACCTCTGAAGGCCCAGCCGAAGCACTTCTCAGCTTCAGCGGCTGGACGCGCCTCGTCAGGAAACGACGAGGCCACCCAGGGCCTGTCAAGCCGGCCCTCTTGAGGTCATCTATCTTCGTTAGCAATATGTGTGCCTGGCCCAGTTCTTCAAAGGTTGGCTCCGAAGACAGCTTGGCAACACCACCGGCGGATACCAGTAAATGGGGGCAAGGAAGGAGCCAGATTGGCGCAGTAAAACCACTCCTTGTGCAGCCCTTCAGAGAAGATTTCAAGGGCAAATCGATATATGTTTTCTTCCATCACTCCTTAGTTGAAGACCAGCCCCCCCAATCACACTGATATTACTCTTGGAAGGCTGGGGCTTGACATGGAACAAATGTCGGAAGAGGATGAAATGGGGCTCAACACCCAGAAAGCACTCGCAAAGGGTAACGAATATGGAGATCTGAAGAATCGAGTTGGGATTTAAATGCACCAACTCCAGCCCGTAGAAATCAAGGATGCGGCGGAAGAAATCAGACGACGGAAGACACAAGCCTCGATCAAAGAAAGAGGCGAAAACTACCGTTTCATCAGGCCGGGGGTTGGGGCTCGACTCATCCCTCGCCGACCGCCAACGGATCACTTCTTGGCTGGGTAACTTCAGCTCGCTCTCCAGCCGTCTCAGCTTCACCGAGCCGCAATCCGAGATCGGCCAAGAACTCCCTGGCGCACCCGCAGGATTCGTCACCTTCGGCATGACTGGAGGCGTTGAGATTTGGGGGAAAGCAAATCGGGGCTTGGAATAGACGAAGAGGATTGAAATCGCCCGAGTCCGGGTGGGGAACGGCTGCTGCTAACCCTAGCCGGGCGGGAGGCGAAAAGCTAGGCGCGAAGGTGGAAGATGAAGAGATTGGTTGCTTTGGGGAAGACGATGGAATCTTCTTCTCTCTCTCCCCATCCTTTTATAGCCTGAGCTGACTAGATGGACTCAGGCCCACACAGTTGGTATTGGGCTGACAAGATATGAGTTCCTACAGTAGCATGCTCCATGTGGGCCGCCCGCAGGCTGAGTTGAAATAATAGCGCTGGTGCTACTCATAGGAATCGATGAGGTAAACAGATATGCTTCATGAGAGCCTTACTGCTAAACAAATATGTTTGGGTATCTGTCTTATCCACCAGGTCTCGAGGATATATCCTTACAAGGATCACAAGCTGGTCTTCATTAAAATTGGGGATGCAGGTATCTCTCTCGAGTACACCTAACACGCGATGGATTTATTTTTCAAAAAGTGGTACTCAGCCGACATGCGCGGCTATCAGTTGCCATGAGCGACATTATTCCAGCCGACATGACGCTGAAGAGTCTAACTCTCGAGTAGTGCACTACTCGGGAGAGACTATAAATTTATCATTCCCGCTGACATGATGCGGATGAGTCTAACTTCTGGGTGGGACGCTACTCGGAAAGACTATAAACACCCCTTTCCAGCTGACATGACGCTGAAGAGTCCCATATACGAGTAGTATCCTACTCGGCAAGACTATAAACACACATTCCGACTGACATGAAGTCGAAGAGTCCTATATACGAGTAGCCTCCTACTCGGCAAGACTATAAATTATATTCCGGTTGACATGATACCGAAGAGTCTCATATACCAGTAGTAATCTACTCGGGAAAGACTTCCAGATTAAAGATCTTTGACTTTATGTTTAATTGTCTTCACAATTAAGCACAAAGTCGGGGGCTACACCTAATAGGTGCGCCTATTCGGCGCACACTATTCATATATTTACATGAAGCCCTTCATAGCCTCGCTGCCAGCTGACATGAAGCAGGACTCGGGAAGACTTACTCGGACAAAGAGTACTCGGGAGCATCGCACTCGGGTAACCTTCACCGTGGAGGAAGAGCACTCGGCATCAGCTGTGACTCAACTATGAAGGTCTCAGGGGCTACTGTGGGAGCCATGGGCCCCGGGTACCTCACTACAAGCACATGGGCCACTCGGATAGAGGATGGGCCAGATCATGTAATTAGAGATAAGATAGCACCCGGCAGGCTGTACCTTGTACAATAAGGAAACATAGCTTTAGTCGGATAAGATTCTATCTCTAATAAGGAAATCCCTTGGTCGTATCCGACTGGGATCCTTACCATGTACCCCTGTCCCCTAGTATATAAAGGGAGGCAGGGCGCCCTATGAGGGCAACCCGAGATCATCAATCACCAATCCATCTCAGAGGAATAACACCTCAACTGGACGTAGGGTATTACCTCACCTTGAGGGCCTGAACCAGTATAATTCCCTTGTGTTCCTCTGCAATCCACCGAATTCCAGTTCGCCGAGTACCCCCATAGTATTATTGCCGGTGCAAAGCATCGACAATAAGACTCGACCCATCCTCTATCCGAGTGGCCCATATGCTTGTGATGAGGTACCCAGGGCCCATGGCCTCCACAAGCTTGCTCAGAGGCAAACTTCTTGAGCATGAAGCAGTCCTTGGCCACGTGCTTGCCCTTGGGGTGAAAGGGGCAAGGCCCATTCATAACTTTCTTGTAGTCGTTGTTCCTTGGGGGCCGTGACCGAGTTCGCTCCATGTTGGCCACCTCGTTGTCCAACTTCCGTTTGCGGCTGCTGGACTTGTTCTGTGATGGCTCGTTGTCGGCTTTGGCCTTCTGGTCCTTCTACCAGGGCTCTTTCTTCTTGTCGAGGGCCTCTGCAACTGCTTCAGCTGAGTCGGCATATTTATTCGCCATATCGAAGAGAGCCCGGACAGAGGCTGGTGGCTTCTGAGTGAACTTCGCGATGAACGGGACGTCCTTGACTCCCTTGTGGAAGGCAGCGATGACAACCTTGTCCTTGATCATAGGAATGGAATTGCGCTTCTCAGAGAACCTTTTGATGAACTCACGAAGGGATTCGTTCTTCCTCTGGTGCAACTAGTAGAGATCATGCTCGGAAGAGTCTTTCGTAAATCCCTTGAAAGTTGGCTATGAAGAGTTCCTGGAGTTTCCCCCAAGAGCCGATTGATCGCCTTAGGAGCCCTGTTAGCCATGTCCTCACTGAGTTGGCCAGGGCGACTGGGAGGTAGTTAGCCATGGCTTTATGGTCACCCCTGGCGGCTCGGATAGCCAGGGTATATACGGTAAGCCAAGACTTAGGGTTAGTCTTACCGTCGTATTTTTCGATCGCAGTCGGCTTGAAGCCCGATGGCCAATCGATGTCTTGCAGCTCCTAGGTGAAAGCTAGTACGCCTTCATCTTCATGAGGGCTCCGGCTCCGACCACGACTGTTAAACCGCTTGTGATGAAGACCGAAAGCTCATGCTTGTCCTCCAGTCGGTGTCACTCGTCTTCTTCACGTTGACGGCACCAGGCATTGATGTCTTGGTGGAAATCGCATTGTAGGCGAACGTTCTGGTGACGCCGCCGATTGTTGTTGTTGGTGTTGCCGAGTGATGTTTGCCATGACTCCTCGTGTGGCTGACTTGAGCCGGCCGCCCGGCGTCGTGCTGATGTAGATGATCCTACCGCCGCAGAACCCGACCGGTTGGTCGGTACAAATGTGTCGCCCAACTGCTGGTGCTGCTGACAGGCAGCAGCTGTAATCATCGCCTTGATCTTGGTGATAGTCAGGGTGGCCTGGTGATTAGGCCCGAGCTGGAGTGTGTCCAGTAGGGTTGTAGCGGCTACAACGTTCTGTTGTGGTGTGACGAAGACATCGTGGTCACCGACTTTGGTCTGGAGGATCTGTTGCTGAGCGGTTTGCCCAGCCCTGCGTAGCTCGTCGTTGCAAGCCTCGCGATCGGCCTTCTCCTGTTGCGTAGTCGGCGTGCCTCTTCTTGTTGCTCCTCTTGTAGTCGGCATACCTCCAGTGGAGGGGTTGAAGCCATGAAGATCTCTCGGGGTAGAAGGAAACTCGCCAGACTGGTGTCCGAACTATCGTTCGAACCGCTGTCCGACTTGGAGTCAGAATCCGAGTAGTTGATCGGAGTAAGAACGACTCTGACCTCCCTAGATCCAATCTGGAATGGCTCTGGGCCATGTCCAAACTAAAGCATAGGAGATCGGGTCTGCCACGTGGAATGTAGATTCATGGCGTCGCCGAGTCTGCACGGGCAGTTGACAATCTCTCCCCTTCCTGGCCCGACCCGGGCTGGCTCAAGGCCAAGCGCGAGTCGGATGCCGAAGGAGAGAGTTGTCTCGAGACCCGGACAGGTGGTTGATTACCGCAGCAGATCGATGAAGGTGGCTACAGCGTCCTGTGGGCCAACTGGTGCGAAGTCGGCTGGTTCCTTGGCTGGTTGGATTGGATCTGCATCGGCCAAGGTGCGATTGCTGAGCGTGTTGGCGACGAAGTCGAGGCTTCTGAATGAGATTGTATCTCCGGGGGAGAATTTGCCGCCGTCGACTCCGGTTGCTGGATCCATCGAGCTTGTAGATGTAGATCTCGCCGAAACCCCTACCTGGCACGCCAACTGTTGATGTTTTACACTGGCAATATGATTATAGGGCTACTCGGCAGATGGAAACTCGGTGGATTGCAAAGGAACACGAGGAGATTTATACTGGTTTAGGCCCTTGATGTGAGGTAATACCCTACGTCCAGTTGTGATGTATTCGTTTGAGGATTTGTGTTTGCTTCTATGAGCTTGTGCCCTCAGGGGGCGCCCTGCCTCCCCTTATATATTGGGGGACAGGGGTACAAGGTAGGAGTCCCAACCGGATTACAGCCAAGGAATCTCCTCTTAGAGATATAACCTACCTGACTAGGACTGTATATTCCTTATTGTACAAGGCAAAGTCTGCTAGGTTCTATCATATCTCTCATTACAAGGCTAGGCCCATCCTCTATCCGAGTGGCCCATATGCTTGTGGTGAGGTACCCAGGGCCCATGGCCTCCATAGATTATATATCATATATGGAACGGATTTGATTTTAAGATCAGCACACGTATTGATTGATGATCATGTCTCATGAATCATGGTATGAAGATACCAAATCAATAATGTGGACACATGTTAGAGAACATGTTGTTGGATAGACCCAACATGAGACACTGCAAGAGCCTTATGATGTGCCATCAGTTGGTCTCAAGTAGTGTTGGTGTAAAATTCTTGTACTTAAGATTATCACGGTTCTTAACATGTGTAGTGACTTACTTTGGGGCTACCAAATGCTACTCTGTAATTGGGTAGTTATAAAAGTAGTCTGCGGGTTTGCTATAAAACATGTAGTGGGATGTGAATAATCAAGATGGGATTTACCCCTCCCAGTTAATGGGAGAGTTATCTCTGGGCCCCTTGATGTAATGGACTACCGAAGTGCATGGCCATGCCGAGTGATTGAGGTGTCAATCACGAGTTGAGTAATCCATCACATGGTCGAGTGAATGATTGAGCTAACAAAAGGGTGGCAAACTTCACGCCTTGAGCTTAATTGATATCATGTGGCAAAGGGGTTCATACTTATATACACTACAGGTTCAACCGATATGATCCTTGTGTGCACCCGATGGGTCCTTGCTAGAGACTGCTATTGACACATGGACCAAAAAGTTGTTTTCGGGTTGCAACCAAGTGCACATGAAGATACAGGGTCAAACACTTAATGGGTTGGAATGAATTATTGGGACAGAGATCCGAATATGGTTTAGTTTTGATAGGGATCCGAATAGAGTTCCTAATGGGCCTGCAAGGCCCTGTTAGATGCTCTATATATTCAGGGGCGAGGCGCGGTAGAAACTCACTCTGCACAAGAAAGAAAAACCCTAGCCGCACCTCTCCCCACGAGCCAAAAACCTTAGCCGCACATGGGTGCTAGCACTTTCGCGCACGGCGTTCTAACCCTAGATATGTGGATACCAGTAGAGACGCTGCTGTGTTGCGGCATTGGTCGGTGGGGAACGTAAGAATGCAATCACGCGAGGAGGAGACACTCGAGCAATGGAGGTGACGATTGGGTTGAGGAGATTGACTACGTCCTCTACGTCGGCGCGCGCTTCGACGGATTGGGCTACTCTGACTCTGCTTCCACTGCTCTGCACGTCGTGTGGTAATGATCCATGATCCTTTACTCACATGGTTTCCTGGTTTACACAGTAGAAAATTTTGTTTTGCGCTATCGTAGCCTACCCATATCCCTATAGAGGTATTAGAGCTTTCATGCGTAGTTTATGATCTAGATAGTCGCATATAGTTGATATGTGGTAGTAGTAGATGGGATCTATTACAAACTAGATTGATCAGAACATATGATGTACCGATGGGCACAAGGGTTGGTGAGATCAATCGGCATCGGGGTTGGTTGAGTTCACCAGATTGTCTAGTGTTCATCAAAGCCACGCGCTAATGGGAACCAAGTCCTTGAGATTGTCTTGGATGGCCTAATTTGATTATGTCGATAAGGTTCTTCTATAGCGTTAATGGGAACCAAGTCCTTAAGATTGTCTCGGATGGCCTAATTTGATTATGCCGGTAAGGTTCTTTGATAGCACTAATGGGAAAACAAGTCCTTGAGATTGTCTTGGATGGCCTAATTTGATTATGCCGGTATAGTTTTCCTATAGAAAATTCATAGATTGGACCGCCATGTGCGTTGCCCCTTAGATTTCATTTTGGGTTTATGTCGTTAGGTAGAATGCAATTCTACATCTAACTTGTTTTTGTAGAGCATGATGTGAATAGTATGGCCCTTTGTATGTATGTGATGCATGTAATATTCTTTCATGGCCTGTGAGTCATGCTTATTTCAGCCTCGTTGGCTGTCCTTGTTGTAATGACCTACGTGTTGATATTTGAACCATTTATGTAATTTTCTATTTCTAGCTATCATTGGTAGCTTAGTTTTGAAGGTATAGATATCAAGCATGATGGTCCAAAGGAGATGTGTGGAGGATGGAGATCGTCTACATACAAATGAAGATGGTGATTTTATTGGGCCATGCTATTTTATAGTTAAATGCATTTATCTGTGTTGTTTATCTATCTTGATTTCATGTAATTATATGTGTGATATGTTGACATGATAGGATAGAATCCCTTAGAAAAATTAGGTAGTACTAATGCCCTTCCATTGGTTGCACCTATCAAGATTGTGATCATTGTGTGGTGGGTCTGCCCATGCAGGGTGCCACTGATTATCACAATAAGATAGGATAGATGTCGGACATCTATGAGCGGAAACTTTTGGTTTACGTAACAAGGTTATCAAAACAGCTTTGGACCTTCGGGCATAGGTTGGGGCCGGGACATAGAGATGTTACCCAACAAACAAGAGTCACATAGGATGTGATTAGCAAGGTGTTGCTTATCCATTTCACTAGTTCTCTAGCTGTGATGCCAAAGCTCACTAGGGATTGGTTAAGTGTGGATCTTGACCCACTATGTGAAGTCAGAGGGAACTTGGTTACAAAACACATAGTGGGAGTATCTTTTGTTAAATTGTTTAATGGAAGATAAATATAAACATAGTGCTAAATCTTGCATATATTTTTGTTGTAGATCATGGCATATGCATCATCCAGTTTTAATTTGCGGTCTATTCTTGAAAAAGAAAAGTTGAATGGAACAAACTTTATGGATTGGTATCGTAATCTGAGAATTGTTCTCAACCAAGAGTGCAAAGAGTTTGTGCTTGAAAATCCTTATCCACAAGACCTACCTGCAATGGATACTGCTGTTCAACGTAGGGAGAATGAGAAGCAATAGGATGAATATCTGGATGTGGGCTGTCTCATGCTTGCTACAATGTCCCCTAAGATTCAGAAGCAATATGAGCATTTGGATGCTTATAGAATTATCACTAGACTATGTAGAATGTTTGAGAACCAGACAAGGGCTGAGAGGTTCAACACTTCAAAATCCTTGTTTGCGTGTAGGCTTGCAGAGGGAAGTCCAGTTAGTCCCCATGTGATCAAGATGATTGGTTACATTGAGAGTCTACAAAGACTTGGTTTTCCCCTTAGCCAAGAGTTGGCTACTGATGTGATTCTTCAGTCGCTGCCTTTAAGCTATGAACCGTTCATCTTGAACTTTCACATAAACAACATGAAAAAGACCTTGGCCAAATTGCATGGGATGCTTAAGGGAGCTGAGGAAAGCATCAAGAAAAATGTGACTCATGTGATGATGACATAGAAGCGTAAACCCAACATCAAGAAAGTCTGTACTAAGAGAAAGCTAACTCCCGATGAGATCACGAGAAATGCTGCCGCTAAGGCCAAGACTCAGAAGACTAGGCCCGCTAAGGATGCTGAGTGTTTCCTCTACAAGGAGACAGGTCACTGGAAAAGGAACTGCAAGAAGTATCTAGAGCAGCTCAAGAAGAAGCAGCTGGATGTAAAGAGTTCCGTCTTAGGTATTAATGTTATAGAAATTAATCTCACTACTTCCACTGCTGATTCTTGGGTATTTGATACCAGATCGGTTGCTCATAATTGCATGTCGTTGCGGGGACTGAAAACAAGTAGGAGCTTGGCGAGAATCGAAGTGGACATTCGGGTGGGCAATGGAGCAAAAGTTGCTACAGTTATAGTTGGCACTACGCCATTATCTTTAACCATCAGGATTAGTTTTGGAATTAAATAATTGTTATTGTGTTCCAGCTTTCTGTAAGAACATCATTTCCGCTTCATGTTTGCAAGCGGAAGGTTATGGTTATAGATCAGAGAACAATGGTTGTTCAGTCTATTTTAATGATATTTTCTATTTCCATGCACCTATGATGAATGGCTTATACATTGTGAGTCTTGATGAAATGCCAGTCTATAACATTAATGCAAAAAGGCCATGTTCTAATGATTTGAATCCCACATTTGTTTGGCATTGTCGTTTGGGTCATATAAATGAGAAACACATAGAGAAGCTCCATAGAGATGGTCTTGAATCATTTGAGACATGTGAATCTTGTTTACTTGGTAAGATGACAAAGGCGCCTTTCATAGGACAAAGTGAGAGGGCAAGTGAACTATTGGCACTTGTACATACTGATGTATGTGGACCAATGAGTTCAACATCCAGAGGGGTTATCAATACTTCATTACCTTCACCGATGACTTTAGTAGATATGGGTATATCTACCTAATGAGGCCTAAGTCTAAATCATTTGAAAAGTTCAAAGAATTTCAGAATGAAGTATAGAATCATTTAGGCAAAACAATTAAGTTTCTACGATCTGATCGTCGAGGCAAGTATTTGAGCCTTGAATTTGGTAATCATCTAAAGGAATGTGGGATTGTCCCACAACTGACTCCACCAGGAACACCTTAGTGGAATAGGGTATTTGAATGGAGAAATCGTACATTGTTAGACATGGTGCGGTCAATGATGAGCCAATCTGATCTTCCATTATCTTTTTGGGGTTATGATATAAAAACAACTACGTTCACACTAAACAGGGTTCCATCAAAGTTTGTGGAAAAGACACCATATGAGTTATGGACAGGGAAGCGTTTCAGTCTGTCTTTCCTAAAGATTTGGGGATATGAGGTTTATGTAAAACATTTACAATCTGACAAGCTCACACCTATGTCCGACAAATGCTTCTTTGTGGGATATCCTAAGGAAACAAAAGGATATTACTTCTATAATCGGGAAGAAGGCAAAGTGTTTGTCACCCGACACGATGTCTTCTTGGAAGAGGAATTTCTATCAAGAAGGTCAAGTGGGAGCACGGTGCGCCTTAAAGAAATTCGAGAATCACCAGAAGATGTTTCAACTCCTACACAGCCACAACAAAATGAACAAGATGTTGTTGAACCTATTGAAGAAACACTAGCCCCACGTAGGTCAGAGATGTCACGGCGTGTACCTGCGAGATATGCACTGTTGGCTACTGAGCAGCACGATATATTGTTGTTAGACAATGATGAGCCTGCAACCTATGAAGAAGCGATGGTGGGACCAGACTCTGAGAAATGTCTTGGAGCCATGAGATCTGAAATAGATTCCATGCATGACAATCAAGTTTGGAACTTGGTAGATCTACCTGATGGTGTAAAAACCAGTGTAAATGGGTCTTTAAAAAAAAGACAGACGTAGATGGACATGTTCACATCTATAAAGCACGATTGGTAGCGAAAGGTTTCAAACAAATTCAAGGTGTTGATTATGATGAAACTTTCTCACCAGTCGCGATGTATTCGGATCATTCTAGCAATTGCGGCGTATTTTGATTATGAGATATGGCAAATAGATGTCAAAACAACTTTCCTTAATGGAAATCTGAGTGAGGATTTGCAGGTTTTGTCGCGAAAGGTTTCAAACAAATTCAAGGTTTTGTCAATCCACAATCAGCTGGAAAGAATTGCAGGTTGTAGAAATCCATTTATGGGTTGAAGCAGGTATCTCGGAGTTGGAATATTCATTTTGATGAAACAGTCAAAGGGTTTGGCTTCATCAAAAAACAAAGAAGAGCCTTGTGTTTACAAGAAGGTTAGTGGGAGCGCACTTGTGTTTCTAACCCAATATGTGGATGACATATTGTTGATTGGAAATGATATTCCTATACTTGAATCCATTAAAACATAACTGAAAGATAGTTTTTTGACGAAAGACTTAGGGGAAGCAGCATATATTCTAGGCATTAAGATCTATAGAGATAGATCAAAGAGGCTAATTAGATTAAGCCAGAGTACATTGACAAGGTGTTGAAGAGGTTCAACATGCAGGATTCTAAGAAAGGTTTCTAGCCCATGTCACATGGTATCAATGTTGGCAAGAATTAGTGTCCTCAAACCACTGATGAGTGGAACAAGATGAATGCAATTCCATATGCTTCAGCAATTGGGTTCATTATGTATGCCATGCTTTATACGCGCCTAGATATTTCATATGCACTAAGTGCAACAAGTAGATACCAATCAGATCGAGGTGAAGGTCACTGGATAGCAGTAAAGAACATCCTAAAGTACTTAAGAAGGACTAAGGATGTGTTCCTTGTCTATGGAGGTGAGGAAGAGGTCGTTGTAAATGGTTACACTGATGTAAGCTTCCAAACTAACAGAGATGATTTTAAATCGCAATATGGATTTGTGTTCTGCCTAAATGGCGGAGCGATGAGCTGGAAGAGTTCTAAGAAAGACACTGTTGCTGATTCTACGACAGAAGCAGAGTATATAGCAGCTTCTGAATCTGCGAAAGAGGCTGTTTGGATCAAGAAATTTATTTCTCAGCTGGGTGTGATAACTAGTGCTTTCAGTCTAGTGCACCTCTATTGTGATAATAGTAGGGCCATTACACAAGCCAAGGAGTCTAGATCACATCAAAAGTCCAAGAACATTCTACAGCGATATCACCTCATTCGCGAGATAGTCGATAGAGGTGATGTGAAGACATGCAAGATACAAACGGATTTGAATGTTGCAGATCCGTTAACAAAGCCGCTTCCTAAGCTGATGGGGGACGGGGTTCCCAATCTTCCGTCAGGTAGAGATAACTATCATTTTTGGTGGAACGCGACACACCGATTCGGCTTCAGATCAGAAGATCCGATTCCTGCAACCTTAGCACCACGACTCCTGATGAGGACATCACTAGCTCGGATATGACCCTAGCAATTTTATGTATTCATCAACCAAAGGTGCATACTTTCTACATAAGATTTATACGTTATATATTTGAACAGCCGTTACTGCACCATGAGTTTTGTGTGTTCTCGTTTGCAGAGATACTTGCTTGGGTGAAGGAAAAGAGAACGAGCGCAAGAAACATATGGATGATAAAAGAAGTTGATTGGGGACCAAACCAAGACCTTACCCAAGTCTACTCCTACATCACCACGTCACTTTTTGGTCCATAGAAGGCAAGAGATGAAGTTCTGCACGTTTTGGATTCGGATTCGGGCCTCCTAACAGTATCAATTTCAAACGGACCTAGCCGCTGATCTAGAAGGACTTTCGGGGCTCATGAGTACTTGTTGGAAAGCTTATGGAGTCTACTTTCAGATGGTTTTAGTCTCACATCAAAATTCCTCCTGAGCTGTTCGGAATCGTCGAAACAAGACACATACCTCTTCCAGTCCGAGTCTGTTTTGGGCCTTGGGCCTTGTAATTGTGACGTGGGCTAAGCCCAAGTGGTGTGCGCCCTAGGGATAACCCTAGGACGTCCCAACACCTATATATACAGTAGCCGTCGTTGTTTAGAGGTGGGTTTTGCTTAGATTATTCTGTCCTTGAACAGTTTCGCCGTTTTTCGGTTTGTGAGACCCCAACTCGAGAGTATAATCATTCATCTGCAATTGAGTTGCAATCTTTCTTGTTCTTGCTTGTGTTCTTCGATTCGCATGCAGGGATTAGCCTTCGTGGCGAGGTCAACCAAGCAGCGCACGGTTGATAACGAGAGGAGACGTGATACTGCGATTGCAGGGTTCGGGTCTTGGTGATTAGAAGCCGGATCGTGAGTATCAAATTTCCACCAAATCGAGAGTTATCTTTGCCTAACGGAAGATCGGGCACCCCGTTGCCATCAAGTGGTATCAAAGCGAAGGTTGCCCGTTAGGTATATCTTTTCCATCCTGTTCAATATTTGTTTTTCCTATACCTAGAGTCCAGAAAAGCCACGAAAAAAGAAGAAAATTGGTAGTCGTAGGTTTTTCCATTGTCCTACAACCGTGTTTAGCCTTTTGCATAATTCTGTTTCAGAGTCCGTAGTGTTGAGTTGATGTCCTAGGTCGAGTTCTATTGCTGGCTTAGATTGTGTTTGAGTCCAGTTCGTGATCCATCCACCGCACCCCTACAAACCCTAGCCACCACCACCATTGTCTCTGTTTTCCCATATACTAACTATCTGGTGCAAGTGTTGGTCTTTGTGTGTTCTTTTTTAGTGTCATATATAATGTCCTTGATCACCCTACATCGCCATCCACCTCTCCAGTAGCAACCGCCACCATATCATCCCCGGTTTCACCACCTGTTTCTGTTTCAGCCTCCACCAAAACACTGATACGGAGGACCTTTTCTTGAAACAGCCATAACTTTCACATACGGAGTCGAAATCAGGCAAATAAATAGTCTACGGACATCTACGAAAAATTTCCCATCCGCTACCTCCTGACGTTGTCAGGTTCGCCAAAATTACTTTTGCAAAATTCAGGCCGGAAGATTGGGTTTTCGCACTTCGAAGTTCTAGCACGAATTTTAAAGCACGCTCGTGTATTTCCACAGGCCACGTCTTATATCAATTTGAGCGGCCACCTCCTGAGGTAGTTGTTCCTGTGCTCCTAGTTGAAAAAAAATATCAGAAAAATAAAAGAAAAATAAAAAAAGGGTGTGAAAGAGAAAAAAAGAAAAAAAAAGGAGAGGAGCACATTGGACACACTAGGGAGCCATCTGTGTGCTGTTTTGTGCTGTGTTCTTACCTTGTCCTTATTTCTTTGCTGATGTCCTTTCATACTTGTTTGTCGCCCTTGTTTAATCACATCTGGTTTAGAACTCGTTTAGGCCAGCAACTAGGACAAGTGCTTGGGATATTTTTTTCAGCATTACTATCTGTTATTGAATTGTGTGCCACTAACATTTTTGGCCTCCCAAGCTCCACATATATACTTCTGGTCAGCACGGTCTCAACTCTTGCAATCGCTGGATCACGCCCTCAAGGTATCACGAACCAGCCACCGGTTGTACCATCCTTTGCTTGCTAGTCTCAGAACCTTGTAAGAGCTCGGTAAGGTGCTTCCATTTGCGAGTGTCCACTATCCTTGCAGAGTAGTAGTTGATAGGGTAACACTTTTCTGCTGTTTGCTTCCTATTTTCTACTAACCATGGCAGGTGTGAATGATTTCGCTGATTGTGCTTCAAAAGAGGAGATCACTAAGCTGGATCGGAAGATTGAGAAAAATGTAGCTGCCATGATTGCTATGAAGGAAGACCTCCAGGCTATAGTGGGGAGCATTACCACCCTCACTAACAGCATCGAGCAATTGGCAGCAAACCATTCCCCAACACCACCCCTTGTTGATGATCTTTTCGCTAAGGTCAAATTTATTTTACCATCCTTTTTTGGTACTTACGATGCTGAGGCATACCTTGATTGGGAGACGACAGTACAACAAAAGTTTAACTCACACCTAGTTCCTGAGGTACATAGGGTTAGGCAAGCTACAAGTGAGTTCAAGGATTTTGCTAAAATCTGGTGGCAAGAATTAGGTAATCTCAACTTACAACCTGATACATGGGATAGGTTAAAACAAGCTATGCGAAATAGATTTGTTCCTCTTTCCTATCAACGTGACTTGCGTAAGAAACTACAACGTTTAGAACAAGGTACTATGTCTGTTCCGGAGTATTACGCTGAGCTTCAGAAGAGAATGATTCGTTGTGGGGTAGTGGAGGATACAGAGGATAAAATCTGTCGTTTTTATGGTGGTTTGAGGCGTGAAATTCAGGATATTGTTTATTATAAGGAATATAGTACTATCAATCGTTTGTTCCAGCTTGCTATGCTTGCAGAGAAAGAATTGCAGGGACGTCAACAGAGGAACCGGAGCAACTTTGGCGTTTCCTTCACACCACGAACAACAACAACCGCAGGATCGACTAAGCTGTTCCCTTCTTCGTGTAATCGTACAGCACCACCACCAGTATCTGAGAAGAGCCAAGGTAATGAGGAAAAGAAGAAAGACATAGAGACACAAGATCCACCTATTGCTTCATGCATGTTTCAAGATGGTTTAATTAAGAGTGCACCTACAGTTTTTGAAAATGAGAACATAGGTAACAGAAATGGTGCTACATTCACTCAAGGTATGGACAATTTTGATGTGCTATATATGTCCACTAATCATGTTAGTTTAGAGCAATCTTCCGTGGAATCGTATGTTAACTTACCTTTGTCACACGATGATTTGGTTCCTATTTCTTGTCATAAAGAAGAGTTGTGCAATGCTTCACTTATATCCGTGCCACAACTAGTGAATGAACATTTTAGTAATATTGTTGAACCACCATGTGCTGATTTTAGACATGTTGTTCACATTGCTAGCGAGAATGAAGAGCTTAGATTGCTATCTTCTTTAAATACTTGGGGCTATATTCAGTTTGATGATCTTTGTCCATTCAATTGTTTAGAGAAGAAATTATTTGCTAGATCTGATTTGTCATGTCCTTCTCATGTAATTTTTCATGTTATTGGCAATTATAATAATAAAGGAGAATATAATGTGCATAGAGTATACATTTGTTCAAATTTTAATATACCTCCTTTTCATAATAATATATCTTGTCTAGAGGACCACATGAGTATAAATAATTCTCTATCTAGTTCCTCTAGTTGTTTAAATGAGTTGCAGGTTGGTTTGCAAGAAGGGGAGTGTTGTGAGCTGCACAACAATACAAAATGTTCTCCGTGTTTAAAAATTTCAGAATCCAACCATATGCGCAACATTACCTCCCCCTATGTGGTGAAAGATAAAGATATGTTCATCAGGCTTAATGACAAGGTGAAACCATGGACGGTTTCCAATCAAGAAGGGGAGGATGATGAGGACATCACTAGCTCGGATATGACCCTAGCAATTTTATGTATTCATCAACCAAAGGTGCATACTTTCTACATAAGATTTATACGTTATATATTTGAACAGCCGTTACTGCACCATGAGTTTTGTGTGTTCTCGTTTGCAGAGATACTTGCTTGGGTGAAGGAAAAGAGAACGAGCGCAAGAAACATATGGATGATAAAAGAAGTTGATTGGGGACCAAACCAAGACCTTACCCAAGTCTACTCCTACATCACCACGTCACTTTTTGGTCCATAGAAGGCAAGAGATGAAGTTCTGCACGTTTTGGATTCGGATTCGGGCCTCCTGACAGTATCAATTTCAAACGGACCTAGCCGCTGATCTAGAAGGACTTTCGGGGCTCATGAGTACTTGTTGGAAAGCTTATGGAGTCTACTTTCAGATGGTTTTGGTCCCACGTCAAAATTCCTCCTAAGCTGTTCGGAATCATCGAAACAAGACACATACCTCTTCCAGTCCGAGTCTGTTTTGGGCCTTGGGCCTTGTAATTGTGACGTGGGCTAAGCCCAAGGGGTGTGCGCCCTAGGGATAACCCTAGGACGTCCCAACACCTATATATACAGTAGCCATCGTTGTTTAGAGGTGGGTTTTGCTTAGATTATTCTGTCCTTGAACAGTTTCGCCGTTTTTCGGTTTGTGAGACCCCAACTCGAGAGTATAATCATTCATCTGCAATTGAGTTGCAATCTTTCTTGTTCTTGCTTGTGTTCTTTGATTCGCATGCAGGGATTAGCCTTCGTGGCGAGGTCAACCGAGCAGCGCACGGTTGATAACGAGAGGAGACGTGATACTGCGATTGCAGGGTTCGGGTCTTGGTGATTAGAAGCCGGATCGTGAGTGTCAAATTTCCACCAAATCGAGAGTTATCTTTGCCTAACGGAAGATCGAGCACCCCGTTGCCATCTCTAGTTATCAACCGTGTCACAAATCCGGTTGACCTCACCAAGAAGGCTAATGCCTGCCTGCGAAATGAAGAACACAAGCAAGAACCCGAAAGTACGCAACTCAATTAAAGTGACAATTGCAGATGAATGATTAAGCACTCGAAGTTGGGGTTTCACAACCGATGACGGCAACTGTTCGAAGACAGATTGATCTAAAGCAAAACCCAAACCCTAACGTGGGTGGCGGCTACTGAATATATAGTCTAAGGGTCGTCACACCCCCTGGACACACCCTCTAATGGACTCTAAGACGATACACGGCCCAACGGACCAAAAGACGGTGACGCAGCACCCTGGCAGATTCTGGATGCTGACTTGTTTCGACGATTCCCGTTGACTCCGGTGGAATTTAGATGTCAAACCAAAGCCATTGGTGAGCTTATGAAATTATCATTCCATGCATATGTGGATTGTCGAAAATGGAGTCCGTATGCATCCTGGGCATCCGTTTTACTGTAGGCTGGTCCTGAAGGCCAAGGCAGACTCGAACTCGAGTTGGACTGGGCCTCCGGCTTGTCTTGGGTGTCCTTGCTATTCTTCTCCGCCTCCACACCTCTCTCCAAGTACTTCATGATCCTCTCCAATGTTCCTAAGCAAGATAACATCATTAGGTAGCAATCTATTCTCAAAACTATGAAAAGGATCGCTTAAGAACAAGCTCACCTCTAGATTTAATCGTCGCATTCGAGCTCGGGTCAATGGACCTTGCATAACGGTTGGAGAATCAGTGGGTGCATCCGAAGGAGTGATGTCCTCATCATCAGCCAAAGCATGAGGCGCACACCAAGGCAATGGGTATTAGAGACTTATATGATTGACTCTAGTGCAAGTGGGAGACTGTTAGTGATATGCCCTAAAGGCAATCATATGTATCACATACTATGTTTATGAATTTATGAATAAAGTGTTCCATGAGATAACCTATTATTTGTCAATAAGTATATGACTTATTCATGAGACTCTTTATATGATATATTACTATTTCTAAATGATCCTAGATTATATAACATATATGGAATGGATATGATTTTAAGATCAGCATATGTATTGATTGATGATCATGTCTCGTGGATCATGGTATGAAGATACCAAATTAATAATATGGACACATGTTGGAGAACATGTTGTTGGATAGACCCAACATGAGACACTGCAAGAGCTTTATATGATGTGCCATCAGTTGGTCTCAATTAGTGTTGGTGTAGAACTCTTGTACCTGACATTATCACGGTTCTCAACATGTCTAACGACTTATTTTGGGCTGCCAATGCTACTCCGTAACTGGGTAGTTATAAAAGTAGTCTGTGGTTTTGCTATGAAACATGTAGTGGGATGTTTATAATCAAGATGGGATTTGCCCCTCCCAGTTAATGGGAGAGATATCTCTGGGCCCCTCGATGTAATGGACTACCAAAGTGCATGGCCATGCCGAGTGATTGAGGAGTCAATCACGAGTTGAATAATCCATCACACGGTCGAGTGAATGATTGAGCTAATGAAAGGATGGCGCACTTCATGGCTTGAGCTTAATCGATATCATGTAGCAAAGGGGTTCATACATGCATACACTACAGGTTCAGCCGATATGATCTTTGTGTGCACCTGGCGGGTCAATATGCCTTGCTAGAGACTGCTATTGACACGTGGACCGAAAAGTTGTTTTCAGGTTGCAACCGAGTGCACATGAACTTACAGGGCTGCACACTTAACAGGTTGAACCTACAGGGTCGCACGACGTTCCAACCCTAGACATGTGGATACCAGTAGAGACACTATTACATTGCGGCGTTGGTCGGCGGGGAACATGAGAAAGCGATCGCGGGAGGAGGAGACGCTCAAGCAAAGTAGGTGACAATCGGGTTGAGGAGATCGACTACTTCCTCTACGTCAACACGCGCTTTGTCGGATTGGGCTACTCCGACTCTGCTTCCTCTGCTCTGTACGTCGAGTGGAACGATCTATGATCCTTTACTCGCATGGTTTTTTGGTTTATGCTGTAAAATTTTGTTTTGCGCTATCGTAGCCTACCCATATCAATACAGAAGATCCCCCTTGACCCTTCCGTCCCTACCAAGACTGCACTTATCGGGACTGGACTGACCCCAAATAGGAAGGCGAGCTCGTCAGCTTCCTCTAGGCGAACAGGGACATATTTGCTTGGAAGCCTTCTGTCGATGTTTTGTATCGACAATAATTATATGGGGTTACTCGTGAGATGCAAACTTGCTGGATTGCAAAGGAACATGAAACAATTTATCCTGGTTCAAGCTCTCGAGGTGAGGTAATACCCTACTTCCAACTGTGATGTGTTGCCTTTAAGGTTTCTCTGATGAGATTCTGTATCTTCTCTAATGGCAGTGTTCTACCCTAGGGTGCTCCTTAACTCTCCTTATATACCGAGGAGGCAAGATTACAAGGTAGGAATCTCACTCAGACTTGACCAAGGGAATTCCTTCTAGGAATACAACATACCCTACTAGGACTATATCCCTTTCTTTATCATACAAGGTAATATGCACCGAATCCTGTCGTATCTCTAATTATAGGATTAGGCCCATCCTCTATCCGAGTAGCCACAAAGCTTCCCACGAGGTACCCGAGGCCCATGGCCTCCACGGTAGCCCCTAAGACCTTCATAGTTGAGTCACAGTCCTCCTTGGTGAAGATTTTCCGAGTGCCTTGCTCTTAATTACCCATTGTCCGAGTACCTCTTCTCCAAGTCCTGCTTCATATCAGCTGGCAACGAGGCTATGAAGGGCTTCATAGAAAAATATAAATAGTATGCGCCAGATAGGTGCACCTATTAGGTGTAGCCCCCGACTTTATGCTTAATTATAAAACAATTAAACATAAAATCAAAGATATTTAACCTTTAAATCTTTCCCGAGTGACATATTTCTCAGGAATTGGATTCCTCATCATCATATCAGCTAGAAATATTTTTGCTCAATGGCATTTTGGCAAATCTTGTAAGTCAAGTACCACTTCATGGATTTTAATCCAATATATAGTTAGGTGTACTTGAGAGATATCTATATCCCCAATTTTAATGGAGACCAGCTGTTGATCCTTACAAGGATATATCCTCAATACCTTGCTAAATAATCCAGATATCTAAACACATGTGTCCAACAGTTAGGCTTAACATGAAGCATATCTAATTATTTTGATCGGTTCCTGTAAAATAGCATCTGCACTATGATTTTAACATAGGCAGCGGTCGGACCAATAGGACATGCTATTTAGAAACTCATATCTTACGGCTCATAACTGAACAAGTCGGCCCAAGCCTGCTTACCTAGCATAGGCCTATAAAGCGGTGGGAGAGAGAAAAGATTCTCCTTTCTCCCCCAAATCACCAAATCGTTTTAGCTCCCATACAGGCGCCAAACTTCATGCTCTCCGCCCTAGCTAGGGTTTCCTGTAGCTTCAGCTCCCTTCCAGAAATCCATGAGAATCTCCTCCCCAGCGTCGATTCCCATCGTCTAGAAGCTTCCCTGCCCAGTTCCACACCCCAACCATGCCGAGGGCACCGTTCGACATCCCCGCCATGCTGTCTAGAGCTTGTCTAATGTCGGATTGCTGTGTGACGAAACTCGCCTTTCTAGAGAAGAAGAACCTACAACCGAAGGAGATCATCAACTGGTGTCTCACCGCCGGTGAGTCGGTTCCCTCTCTAGGTCCCCACAAAACCGTGGTTTTCGCCTCCTTTTTCGATCGTAGCCTCGCCCTTCCTCCTTTCAATTTTCTTCACGAGACTCCATTCTTCACATCTTGATCTTTGTGATTCTCTGTGAAGTGTTTGTGGGGATCGATCCCCATTTCAATCTCTTCCGCTTTCTATTTCACATCAAGCCACAACCCTCCAAATCCAAAATCCAGGTGATAGGGGAAGTAGGCCTTCAACTCCATAATGAGATGAAGAGGGCCTACTTACACGTTCCCCTAAAGACTTCACTGAAAGGATGGCATGAGGAGTGGTTTTACTACTCCAATCTTGAGCCCTCCTTGCCCCCTTTTTGGAAATCCCCCTGCTGTTCTGGAGAGCTGGACTGCCATACAATCATATGCAAAGGTGGTTCAGGTGCAGTTGTTGCTGAAGAAGATCGATGCACTGAAGAACACAGGGCTGACCAGGCCCTGGGTGGCTAAGACGTTCCAAAACCGCCGGATTCGACCTCTGAAGGCCAGGGGTCATCTTAGCTATGATTACCGGGGGAAGAATGATCCAACTCGGGAGAGCACCGACTTCGTCGACAAGAAGGTCGTCACTGACACCTTACTCGGCCACTTTGTCAATGGAGTTGTCAAAACTCTAGACACCGAGGGAGCCCCCAAGCCATACTGCAAAGACAGGCCTCGACCGAAGGTAAAGTCTTGTGTTATGTTTGTCTTGATATTCGTCTATGATGTGTGGTATGAATGTTGTTCAATTGAGCTTTCATTGATGCTTGACACTTGCAGGAATACGCTGAGTTCGATTCTAACCCGCAAGGCCAGTTGGCCAGTGGGGCTAGAAAATAGCTAGCCAGCTCCTCAGCAGCCCAACCTAGCCCCAAGAGGGCTGGGAAGCGACCAGTGACGGACCAGACCAAGAAGAATGATGCGCCGAGTAAGGCATCAGGGGGTCCGATGATCACGGACCCTAGCAACATAGCCCCTGGATCGACCAGCCCCAGGACTATGCCGCCGACTACCTCCACACCCTAGTCGACTGCACCTAGCATGGTGCCGACTAGGCCAAGATCTCCACCGCTGACTGCCATGCCCACAAGCCCGACAGCCGGCAGTACCCCGCCACCGTAAAGGCCTTCTGGCCTGTCGCTGACTACCTCCGCTCCTAGCGCACAAGGGTGGAGGTTTAAGACTTCCAAAATGTTTGAAAATCTCTTGAGTAGTTCTACAACATCTTGATTGCTGAATAATTCTATAGGAAGCCAAGTGACACTGATCCCAAGGGGACAACGCCACCAACCTCCGTAGTCGCTCCCGTCCCGACTAAGGCCGAGACTGCAGAGTCGCAGCCTGAGCCAAGCATTGTCCCAGCCTCTAAGGTCGAACCCATTCGGCCGGGCCATAGGCCTCACCCAGTTGGGACACCATTGCAGACATCCCAGTTCCTGAGCTCACCCAAGACCCAGCACCGCCGATCGATCCAAGGCCTAGGACTCCTCCTCCACTCTCTTCATCTTCTGATGACGATGACCTCCCCAGGCTCGAGGCTCCTCCATCAAACTTCCCCCAGACATTCTATTGGGTTACATCAGAGGGGGAAGAGCAAACTTTTGAGCATAATGAAGAAGCCGCCCAGAGGGAGCGAGTCAGATTGATGGAGGCTGCTATCACAGCATCGAGTAGTATCCATGTACATAATCCGTCTGACGGTATTTGCTGATTTGTAGTTTCTTAGATCCTCCTGCTATTGTTGCTTGCCTTGTCTGACTGCAATGTATCCTTGCAGCAAGTGGTCAATCGATCGGAGAAGATAGGCAAAGTCCTTTCCCAACTTGCCCCTCAGCTCACTCAATTGCACCAGCTCTAGGTCGCCAAAGACGATTTGGAGAAGACTAGCAAGGAGAGGGAGGAGTCGCTAAAGGACTCTGTAAACAAGTTCAGGGACGAGAACTGGGGGAAGACAGGGACCATCAAGAATATGTTTCCCTTCTGCCCAAGTAACACCAGTTATCTTCTCCATAATATTGATCTTTGACTTTGTTTGGCTGTAGCTCTAGAAACAAATCTGAATAACTAGTCCCTGGAAATAGAACGCTTGAAAAAGGAGCTGAAGGAGCTCGAGAAGGCGAAGTCCAAGATGGACACCGAGTACGCAAGTAAGCTTCATATCTACTCTGGTACTCTGTCCGACTAGATATCCATATCAACTGACGCCTCTTTCTTGTGTGAGCAACCTTCAAAGCCAATTCACAGATCCAGTTCGGTGCCTCTGCTAAAGAAATTAAGGTGATAAAGGAGTCGCAGAATGTCATAGTTGACTCTGCAAAAACTTTATTAGATATCATGGAGCCAACCCTGGCCGGGCCCAGCTCCAATTCCATCTCCCAGGTGGCGCAACGCTTTGAAGAGTCCCCTGCTCTTCTGAAAAAGTACTCATCTGAGCACGTCGCCATGGGGATTGCCCAAGCATTGGCCATAACAAAGTATCTCTACCCTCGGGTAGATATTGAGGCCATCGAAGAAGGCTTTGCTGAAGGCACTACCCTGGAGGAGGGATTGGAGTTGATTAGCCAGGTTAGGCCTACTGCTGAGGCCATCACCGAGAATCTGCCCATGTAAACATGAACTTTTAAGTAGTCGATGTCTGACAGAAACAATGTGTAAATATTGTAAATATTTTTGGTGTTTGTTATATTGTGCCGAGTACTTATTCCATCTTAGCCATCATTAGTTTTACCCGACTAGCTAGTTCATGCTAAGTGGTTTGAGACCAACTTTAAAAAGCGTTATACTCTGAAACTTAGCATAATCGTTACAAAACTTCATGGCATAGACAAAACAAGGTCGAACTTTATAAAGAACAAAAGGCATGTGTAATTATCATGTTGCCCCTAACTCACTTCTCGGTTGAAACAAGCGATGTAGTGAATCAGAGCAACAAACTTTATATATATATATATATATATATATAAGAATTACAATGCTCAGGTATAGAAAAGACATAGCTATTCTATGTTCCATGAGTTGTTGACTAGGACACCGTCTTCTATCTTTAGTCAGTAGGCGCCTGGGCGTGTCACCTCAGCGATAATGAACAGCCCCTCACATAAGGGAGATAGTTTATGCCTGTCTTTGGTGGTTTGGATTTTTCTCAAAACGAGATCTCCCACCGAAATGTCGAATGCAGGCCTAGAAGATACCTTGCCGAATGAATAGTTGCGATGTCTCTTTCTTCTTCCAACTAGTCAAGATCCACCAATCGGTCTCCGGTTGATTTGACTTCTGAGTGGGCCCAAACTTGCGGAGAGCCGAACTCCAACTTGGTTGGTAACACAGCCTCGGCACCATAGACTAGGAAGAAAGGGGATTGCCCTGTTGCCCGACTAACCGTGATTCTTAAAGACCTGAGAACGGATGGAAGCTCTTGCACCCACCGCCGAGCGTATGGTTGAAGTCAGTCGAACACCCTAGTCTTGATACCTTGTAAGACCATACCGTTCGCACGCTCGACCTACCCATTGCTTCGTGGGTGTGCCACAGAAGCATATCAGATCTTAATGCCAAAGTCGTCATAGAAATCTTGAAAGACGCCGTCGGTGAACCGAGTGCCGTTATCCGTTATGATGCGGTTGGGGACTCCAAATCGGTATAAAATACTCATGATGAGGTCTTTCGCCCTTGCGCTGTTATTGTAGCAACAGGCTTTGCCTCAATCCACTTTGTAAATTTATCCACTGCGATGAACAAGTGAGTGAACCCTCCTAGCACTTTTTTGAATGGCCCGACCATGTCAAGCCCCCAAACTGCAAAGGACCAAGAGATTGGAATTGTTTGCAATTCTTAAGCTGGTAAATGTGTTTGCCGAGCAAAGAACTGGCATCCCTTGCATGTCCGAACTATGTCTTTAGCGTCTGTAACCACAGTCGGCCAGAAGAATCCTTGCCTGTAAGCCTTTTTGACTAACGACCTTGATGCAGCATGGTTGCCACAAATGCCCGAGTATATGGACTGCAGAATCTTCTTGCCCTCTTCGGGTGTGACACAGCGCATGAGGACTCTAGATGCGCTTTGATGATAGAGGTCTTCTCCGACTATAAGGAAACATTTGCTTCGACGTTTGATCCGCTCGGCTTCACTGCAATCTTCTGGAAGCTCGTCTTCAAGGAAAAATCTGATAATTGGAGTCTGCCAATCCTTAGAGATAATTAGCACTTCTGTTGTTGCCAAGGTAGGTTCAGCCCTCGACTGCTCAAGTACTGGCTTCTTTTTGACTGACGCTCCAATAAGTGCTCAACAAAAATCCTAGTCAGGACCACTTCTCGCTTGGATCCCATAATGGCTAACTCATCAGCAGCTTCATTGTACTGACGTAGTACGTGTGTAATCTCCAGCCCATCAAACTTGTTTTCCAGCTTCCATACTTCTTGACACACCATATTGTCATCTAGACATGTCCAGTCTTTCATGACTTGGTTTACCACGAGTTGAGAATCACCGCGTATTACCGGTTGGCGGATGCCGAGTGATATGGCGATGCGGAGCCTGTGGATGAGTGCCTTGTACTCGGCGATGTTGTGAGATGCTAGAAAGTGTATCTGAAGGACATATTTGAGTTTTTCTCCAGTGGGTGACACCAAAACGATGCCAGCCCCTGCTCAACCAATCTGTAAAGAACCATCAAAGTACATCGTCTAGTATTCTAGCTTGTCAGTTGATGTAACCATCTGTGGAAACCATGGGCCCCGGGTACCTCAAGGAGGGCAATTACAGGCACTCGGACACAGGGTAGGCCGGTCCCTACAATTGGAGATAGAGTAGGACTTGGCTTCATATTACCTTGCATGACAAGGAAAGGGATATAGTCCTAGCCGGATACTCTATGTACTGATAGGGAGGTCGTATCTGACTGGGTTTCCTACCCTGTAACTCTCATCCCTCTAGTATATAAGGAGGGGTAGGGAGCCCCCTGGGGCATAAGAGAATCTCACCAGAGAAACCTCAAAGACAATACACAATAGCTCGAAATAGGGTATTACCTCACCTCGAGGGCCTGAATTAGGATAAATTGTTTCGTGTTCCTGTGCAATCCATCTAGTTTAGGTCTCACATGTAGCCCCATATTATTATTGCCGATATAAAACATCGACAGTTGGCGCGCTAGGTAGGGGCTTCATCAAGATCATCTTCATCAAGCCTGATGGATCCAATCACCGGAGTCGACGGTGTCAAGTTCTTCCCTGGGCAAACAATCAGCTTCAGGAGCCTCCACTTCATTGCTGACAAACTCGGTGACCTCACCCTGTCCAACTCGGACTCGATCCGATAGACCGGGAACCAAGCTGACTCCACTCCAGTCGGCCTGCTCAACGCTGCAGCAATCTTCAACGACATGCTGCGGCAATCCCCAACATCTATGAGTTCTAGGACAACTCTCTTTCCTGATAGTCGACTCAGATCCGGCTCCAAGCTGATCGAGAGTGGGTATAGGGGAGTTGAGATCGTCAATTTCCCACTCGGACTCGACAACGCTGCAACAATCTTCAATTCCAATCTGATGCGGCAGACTCAATCCTCTGGAATTCGACTCAGATACAGCCTAGAGCCGCTCGAGATTGGGTCTTGGGAGGTTGGGGTCATCATCACACCACTAAACTACTCCGAATCCGACTCCCAGTCGGACAGCAGCTCAGGAAACTTTTCTCCACCACGCGAGGTCTTCATGGCTTCAAAGGGATCAATTCCAACACAAGATGCATGCCGACTACACGACCAGGAGGCTTGCTAACTGCATGAACAACAAGAGGAAGACACACGGCGCTTGCAAGCCGAGCGCGACACTCGTAGCGACAACCTGCACAACGCTGGGCGGACTACTCAATAGGAGATCCTCCAAACCCGAGTCAGTGACCATGACGTATTTGTGACCCCATAACAAAATGCCGTGGCCGCTGCCACATTACTTGACACCTTGCAGTTCGGGCCCAACCACCAGGCCACCCCGACAATTGCAAGGATCAAAGCAATGATCACTGCCGCGGCTTGTCAGCAGCGATAACAATCTGGAGACACTTTCATACTGTCAAACAAAATGGCTTCAGACACGGTAGTTTCATCTGCTTCAGCACGACGCCGAGCAGCTGGCTCTGGTCAGCATCACTCGGAGTCATGACATATGTCACTCAGCAATCCGAGTAACGATCGACGGCGGCATCATCATGACGACCGCCGCGATAACCAGGACGCCCGAGGATGACTACGGTGGGATATCCGCCACGATATTAATGCTCGATGTCGAGAACACGAGGAGGATGAGCACCGCCGACTAGAAGATGAGCGTGAGCACTTCAGCCTCCACCATGAGCGATTTCATCGCCATAGTTGGAGTCAGAGCCCTTACCCAGATGAAGGAGTACCAGCGTTCACCCGCGAACTACAACAAGTCGACTCGCCATCTGGCTTCAAGCTGACTGGAATAGAGAAGTACGATGAGAAGACCAACCCGGAGTCCAGGCTCACTGTTTACACCTTGGCAATCCATGTGTGGAGGCCATGGGGCCCGCGTACCTTAAGTAAGACAATTACGGCCACTCGGACAGAGGGTGGGCCGGTCCCTACAATTGGAGATAGAGTAGAACTCGGCTTCATATTACCTTTCATGACAAGGAAAGGGATATAATCCAAGTCGGACTCTCTGTGTACTAATAAGGAAAGCCCTTGGTCGTATCTGACTGGGTTTCCTACACTATAACCCTCATCCCTCTAGTATATAAGGAGGGGTAGGGAGCCCCCTAGGGCATATGATAATCTCGCCAAGGAAACGTCAAAGGCAATACACCACAACTGGACGTAGGGTATTACCTCATCTCGAGGGACTGAACTAGTATAAATTGTTTCGTGTTTCTTTGCAATCCATCAAGTTTAGGTCTCATGAGTAGCCCCATATTCTTATTGCCGATACAAAACATCGACAGTTGGGGTGCTAGGTAGGGGGCGCCGGCGAGATCATCTTCAACAAGCCTAATGGATTCAACCACCGGAGTCGACGGCATCAACTTCTTCCCCAAGCAAACAATCACCTTTAGGAGTCTCGACTTCGTCGCCGACAAGTTCGGCAGCCTCACCTTGTCCGACTCGGATCCGATCCGATCAGCCAGGGACCAAGCCGACTTCGCCCCAGTCAACCCACGTAACGCTACAATGATCCTCGTCGACATGCTGCGGCAATCTTCAATATGCCCGGGTCTCGAGACAACTCTTTCTTTCGGTGTTTGACTCGGACTCGGCCTCGAGCTGGCCAAGATCGGGCTAAGAGAGAAGGAGATTGTCAATCTCCTATTCGGACTTGGCAACGCCGTGGATATCCTCAATCAACATCCGATGCGGCAAACCAATCCCCTGGAGCTCGACTCGGATATGGCCTAGAGCTGCTCGAGATTAGATCTAGGGAGGTCGGAGTTGTAATCACTCCCATCAACTTCTCTAATTCCGACTCAAAGTCAGACAGTAGTTCAGCAAGCTTCTCTCCACCACGCGAAGTCTTCATGGCATCCAAGGGCTCAACTCCCACTCAAGAGGCACGCTGACTACGCGACCAACAAGAGGAGGAGGCCCGCCGACTGCAAGAACAACAGGAGGAAGACGCGAGACGCCTGCAAGCCGAGCGCGATGCTCGTAACGACAATCTGCGCCAGGCTGGGCACACTGCTCAACAGGAGATCCTCCAAACTCGAGTCGGCGACCACGACGTTTTCGTTACTCCTCAACAGAATGTTGTGGCCACTGCAACCTTACTGGATACACTGCAATTTAGGCCTGACCACCAGGCCACCTTGACGATAGCAAGGATTGAAGCCATGATCACCGCTACTGCATGCCAGCAGCGTCAACAGTCGGGTGACACTCTCATACTGACCAACAGGTCGGCTTCTCCAACAACAGTCTCATCTGCCTCAACACGACGCCGAGCAGCCGGCTCCACTCAGCCGCACACAGAGTCATGCCACATGTCACTCGGCAACCACAATAACGACCAGCGGCGTTGACATCAAGACGACCGTCGGGATAACCAGGATGTCCGAGGCCGACTACGACGTGATCTTTGGCAAGACATCAACGCACGACACTGTGGAGTCACGCCACATGTCACTCGACAACCACAATAACGACCGGCGGCGCTGACATCAAGACGACCATCAGGATAACCAGGATGTCTGAGGCCGACTATGACGTGATCTTCGGCAAGACATCAACGCACGACACCGCGAACGTGAGGAAGATGAGCGTTGCCGACTAGAAGACGAGAATGAGCTCTTCGGCCTCCACCATGAGCAATTTCACTGCCGTAATCGGAGTCAGAGTCGGAGTCCTCATGAAGATGAAGGAGTAACGGCCTTCACCTATGAGCTGCAACAAGTCGACTGGCCGTCAGGCTTCAAGCCAACTGGAATTGAGAAATACGATGGGAAGACCAACCCTGAGTCTTGGCTCATAGTTTACACTCTAGCGATCCAAGCAGCTAGAGGAGATCACAAGGCCATGGCTAACTATCTCCCAGTTGCTCTAGCCAACTCGGCAAGGACATGGCTAACTGGATTTCCTAAGACATCAATCAGTTCCTGGGGCGAACTCTGGGAACGCTTCATCACCAATTTCCAAGGAACCTACGAGAGGACATCTTCCGAGTACGATCTGTATCAGTGCCATCAAAGGAAGAACGAGTCTCTTCATGATTTCATCAAAAGGTTTTCTGAGAAGAGGAATTCAATCCCGAAGATCAAAGATGAGGTCATCATCACCGCCTTTCGAAAAGGAGTCAAGGACACCCCGTTCATCGCTAAGTTCACTCGGAAGCCTCCAAGTTCTGTCAAAGGTCTATTCGACATGGCGAACAAATACGCCGACTCGGCCAACACTATTGCTGAGGCCCTCGATGACAAAAAGGCACCCTGACAGAAGGAGCGGAAGGACACCGATGACTCGGCCCCGACTAAGGCTAGGAACCACAAACGCAAGTCGGACGACTTCATTGTGGCAGTCGGTCGCAACCGTCTTCGACCTCCTATAACTAAAGATTATCAGAACGATAAGTGGCATGCTCAGAGGCTTAAAAGCTCAAATGCAAGGATGCCATCCCACTCCGAACTCGTGCAATACCGAACAGCTAAGTCACTCTTTGATAAATATTTTTTCCTTTATATGATATTCTCATCTAAATGGGCCAGGAGGCAACTCACTTCCCTATGGTTTGACTTGGATATGGCTTAGTGCCAGTCGGGATTGGATCTAGGGGGATGAGATCATCAATTCCTCACTTAGCCTCGCCAATGCCGTAGCCGCTTACACCTAATAGGTATACATTCTGCGTATTTTTTGTTTTTGCTCTTAATGATTGCAAAAGTACTCGAGTAGCATAAATTCCGATCCGTGAAGCTTTGCTCCAAGAAAGACGAACTCAAGTCACCCAAAACGTGTGTCTAGGAAAGAGCCATGAGCCGACTCCCGACGCTCGGGGGCTATGACTAGTCGGGCAGACTGTTTAAACGTAAGGAGTTAACTACTCGGCAAAATTAATATCAATAAGAGGAACACATGTTTGCATCTATTGTAAAATACATAAATTTTTCTTCGGGTGATTATTTTCTTCATCAGATGCTACTCATCCGATACGTTTATAATGCAGGGCCACTTCCGGATATGCGTAATAGGAACACATGGCTATGAGCCTATCTCCTACGCTCGGGGGCTAGACTAGTCTGCCATGATACACTTGGAGTGCGACTCTTCAAGAATCACTCGGAATGCTCCATGAGGGCTACTGACTGAGTACTTGCGCCAGTCAGGACACGGATGTCACCTTGACCTTGGTACACCCTATGGGGGCTAAGAACCGACCTCTGGCACCAGTCGGGGCTCGGGTACCACTCTGCTAGGTAAGGTACGCCCCATGAGGGTCACCAGCCGAATCCTCTGCTAATGCTAGGTTCGGGTACCTTATTTGGCCACAACTCTATTGGGTAGGGTATGCCCCATGAGGGTCGCTAGCCGAATCCTATGCTAATGCGAGGTTCGGGTACCTTATTCGGCTACAATTTTGCTAGGTTAGGTATGCCCCAAGAGGATCGCCAGCTGAATCCTGCGCTAGCGCAGCGTTCGGGTACCTATTTGGCCAAAACAAGGAAAGAAGCCACTATTGGAGCTTTCAATCAGAGGTAGCACCAAACCCGAAACCTACGGAGGTGTTCATTATTTTTCAAGACTGGAAGACCCCAATCATTTTATTTCTACCAGAAGATGAACTTCCTAAAGATTGCAACAAAGCTAAGTAAGTCAAGCGACGGAGCAAAATCTTTATCATAGTCGGAGAAGACCAATATTGTCAACGTGCATCCGGGGTTCTCATGCATTGGTCACACCTAAGGAGGGCAAGCAGATCCAGCAATCTATCCACTCGAGCATCTGTGGCAATCATGCTGCATCCAGAAGGTAAGTCGAAAAGGCTTGTAGACAAGGGTTCCTCTAGCCGAGTATGGTTACCGACACCAATGACATTGTTCAGACATGCAAGGGATGCCAGTTTTGTGGGATGCACTAGGTATGTCGGTTTGGGCCGAATTATTCGGTAGTAGGCCAAAGATATGAGTTCTTAAATAGCATGCCCTATTGGGTCGCCCGCTGGTCACGTTAGAATCACGATGCAGATGCTATTTTACAAGAACCGATTAAATAATCAGATACGCTTCATGCTAAGCCTACAGCCAGGTGTATACATTCGAGTATCTTGATTATTTTAAGGTATTGAGGATATATCCTTATAAGGATTAATAGCTGGTCTCCATTGAAATTGGGGATGCTGGTATCTCTCAAGTACACCTCATCACATATTGGATTTACTCTATAGTGATACTCGGCTTACATGCTTAGCCAAAATTGCTTTGAGCAAAAATACTTCCAGCTGACCTAATGCTGAAGAGTCTAATTTCGGGATAGTATACTACTTAGGAAAGGCTAAAAGGTTAAAGATCTTTGACTTTATGTTTAATTGTTTCACAATTAAGCACAAAGTCGGGGGCTACACCTAATAGGTGCGCCTATTCGGTGCACACTATTCATATTCTTCCATGAAGCCCTTCATAGCCTCGTTGCCAGCTGACACGAAGCAGGACTCAGGAGAAGAAGCACTTGGACAATGAGTACTCGGGAGCAAAGCACTCGGAAATTTCTTCACCGTGGAGGATGAGCACTCGGCATCAGCTGTGACTCAACTATGAAGGTCTTAGGGGCTACTGTGGAGGCCATGGGCCCCAGGTACCTCAAGGAAGACAATTACGGCCACTCAGACAGAGGGTAGGACAGTCGCTACAATTGGAGATAGAGTAGGACTCGGCTTCATATTACCTTGCATGACAAGGAAAGGGATATAATCCTAGCCAGACTCTCTATGTACTAATAAGGAAAGCATTTGGTCATATCCAACTGGGTTTCATACCCTGTAACCCTCATCCCTCCAGTATATAAGGAGGCTTAGGGAGCCCCCTTGGGCATATGACAATGTCACCAGAGAACCCTCAAAGGCAATACACCACAACTGGACATAGGATATTACATCATCTCGAGGGCCTGAACCAGTATAAATTGTTTCATATTCCTTTGCAATCCATCAAGTTTAGGTCTCATGAGTAGCCCCATATTCTTATTGCCGATAGAAAATGTTGATGCTCTGCACCGGCAATAAAACTATAGGGCTACTCGGCGAAGGTGAATTCGGTGGATTGCAGAGGAACACAGAGAAGATTTATACTGGTTCAGGCCCTCGATGTGAGGTAATACCCTACGTCTAGTTGAGGTGTTATTCCTCTGAGGTGTTTGATGATCGATGATCTTGTCCCTTGCCCTAAGGGGCGCCCTACCTCCCTTTATATACTAGGGGACAGGGGTACATGACAAGGATCCCAGCCGGATATGGCCAACAGATTTCCTTCTTAGGGATAGAGACCTATCCGACTAAGACTATGTTCCCTTGTTATACAAGGCAAAGCCTGTCGGGTGCTATCTTATCTCTAATTACATGGTTCGGCCTATCCTCTATCCGAGTGGCCCATATACTGGTAATGAGGTACCCGGGGCCCATGGCCTCCACAGTAGCCCCTGAGACCTTCATAGTTGAGTCACAGCTGATGCCGAGCGCTCGTCCTCCACAGTGAAGATTGCCTGAGTGCGATGCTCCCGAGTACTCTTTGTCCGAGTAAGACTTCTTTCCGAGTCCTGCTTCATGTCAGCTGGCAACGAGGCTATGAAGGGCTTCATGTAGATGTATGAATAGTGTGCGCCGAATAGGCGCACCTATTAGGTGTAGCCCCCGACTTTGTGCTTAATTGTGAAGACAATTAAACATAAAGTCAAAGATCTTTAACCTGGAAGTCTTTCCCGAGTAGATTACTACTGGTATATGAGACTCTTCGGTATCATATCAACCGGAATAAACTTTATATTCTTGCCGAGTAGGGAACTACTCGTATGTAGGACTCTTCGACTTCATGTCAGTCGGAATATGTGTTTATAGTCTTGCCGAGTAGGATGCTACTCGTATATGGGACTCTTCAGCATCATGTCAGCTGGAAAGGGGTTTATAGTCTTTTCCGAGTGGCGTCCCACTTGAAAGTTAGACTCCTCCGCATCATGTCAGCGGAAAAAGATATTTATAGTCTCTCCCGAGTAGTGCACTACTCGAAAGTTAGACTCTTCTGCATCATGTCAGCGGGAATGACGTTGCTCACGGCAACTGGTAGCCACGCATGTAGGCCGAGTACCATTGTATGAAAATAAATCCACGGTGTGGTCAGGTGTACTCGAGAAAGATACCTGCATCCCCAATTTTAATGAAGACCAGCTTGTGATCCTTGCAAGGATATATCCCCGAGACCTGGTGGATAAAACAGATACCCAAACATGTATGTTTAGCAATAAGGCTCTCATGAAGCATATCTATTTACTTCATCGGCTCCCGTTAGTAGCACCAGCACTATAATTTCAACTCAGCCTGCGGGCGGCCCACATGGAGCATGCTACTGTAGGAACTCATATCTTGATGGCCCAGTGCTGACTGTGCGGGCCCAAGCCCATCTAGTCAGCATCGGCTCTATAAAAGTGGGGAGAGAGAAAAAGATTCCTTCATCTTCCCCAAATCAGCCAATCGCTTCGTCTTCCACCTTCGCGCCCAACTTTTCGCTTCCCGCTCGACTAGGGTTAGCTGCTGCTATTCCCCACCCGAACTCGGGCGATTCCAATCCCCTTCGTTTGTTCCAAGCCTCCGATTTGTTTTTCCCCAAATCTCGCCGCCTCCAGTTATGCCGAAAGCTTCAGATCTTGCGGGTGCGCCAAAGAGTGCTTGGCCGATTTCAGATTGTGGCTCGGTGAAGCTGAAGCTACTAGAGAGTCAACTGAAGTTGCCCAACCAAGAGGTGATTCACTGGCGGTCGGCTAAGGGTGAGTCGGTCCCAAATCCCCAACCTAGTGAAACAATAGTTTTCGCCTCTTTTTTTGATCGGGGCTTGTGCCTTCCATCTTCTGATTTCTTCCGCCGAGTTCTTGACTTCTATAAGCTAGAGTTGGTGCATTTGAATCCCAACTCGATTCTTCAGATCTCCATCTTTGTTACTCTGTGCGAGTGCTATTTGGGCGTGGAACCCCATTTCAACTTCTTTAGGCATTTGTTCCACATTAAACCCCAGCCCTCCAAAAATAACGTCAGCGTAATTGGGGGGGCTGGTCTTCAGTTGAGGAGTGATAGGAAAAAGTCATATCTTGATCTTCCCTTGAAATCCTCCTTGAAGGGCTGGCACAAGGAGTGGTTCTATTGCGCAGATCTGGCTCCCTCCTTGCGGCCATTCACCGGCTCACCACCGGTAGTTTTAACGAATTGGTCGGCAGACCCGACCTATGAGGAAATGGGTCAAGTGCATTCACTGCTGACAAAGCTGGATAACTTCAAGAAGGCCGGCCTGACTGGACCCTGGGTGGCCAGGCGGTTCCTGACTCGGTGCTTCTAGCCCCTGAAGCTGAGGAGCGCGTTTGGCTGGGATTACCAAGGAAGACATGACCCTGATCGGGTCAGCCAGGGGTCGGCCAATGAGCAGAAGGTGATGGAGACCCTGTTCGGATACTTCTCCAGTGGGGTAATTGAAACCAGAGACAAGAAGAGACGTATTGCATCCTACAGGCGTAGCTGGCCCCGCTCCGAGGTAACATCCGTCTTTCCTTTGTAGCGCATGCCTGTGGACTTGGATGTCTAATCCCCCAGCAATATATGATGTATTTTGTTGAATCTCTTGTAGTGCTGCGTGGAGTTCGATGAAGACTCCCGCCCGTTGTCGGCCGTTGCATCAAAGAAGAGGCCGAGGAGCCCCGCCGTCACCCAGCCCGACTCCAAGAGAGCCGGGAAAAAGCCGATTCTGTATCGGGGCGAGAGGGCCATGACGTCGCGCGCCGTGGCAGGAAGCCTGAAGATAAAGGACACTGTCGCCGCGGCGCCCAGGCGATCAAGCCCAAGGTTGAGACCTGTGGGTTTGAGCCCAACATTGTCGAGCTCGGCAACAGCGCCACCGAGGGGCCGGCCAGAGCAGACACCACCGAGGACGGAGGCGCCCAAGCCAACCACACTAGAATCGGAGCCGACTCGGGCTGATGCGCCGCCGCCGACTGTAATGCCAACCGGGCCGACCACCGGAGCTAGCACTCCGTCGGGACCCAGGTCGCTCGGCAGGAAGCTAAAGTTCTCCAAGAGGTGCGCTGCTCCGGATCTTCTGAAATTCTTTTGTGTTAGAGTAGTGTTTTGATGTCTTGTTTCGTCATGCAAGAAGCGGGCCAATATCGATCTCAAGGAGACCGATCCGACCGCTCCCCTTGAAGGGCCTGCTCCAGCCGATCCGGCTGCTGCGAACAAACCCGCTGAGCCGGTGGCCAGCCCAGTCGGCGAGACTGAGGTGGTCCCAACTACAGGGTCGCCACCGCCACCCGACCAAGAGGCAGCTGCTGAGGTTGAGGCTGTTAGGTTATGCGGATGGTACGCTAGCCAGAAAACAAAATTTTTGACCCCATAAACCAGGAACTACTGCTAGTTATAGATCACGGGATTACCACTAGACGCACAGGTGCAGCGGAAGCGACTCGATGTAGTCGTACGCGTCGCAGCAGTGCCGTGCAGTTGTGAGGTCATCCGTCCGTCCGTCCCTCTCGTGCGGTTCGTCCTTGTGCTCCAGATGCAGCACCTCCGAGGTATCCACACGTACGGGGAGGAAGCGTCACGCCTCCGGACTGCTAGGTCCGCGAGGTGCAACAGGGCGCGGGCGTGGGAGCGGCGGCGGCTGCCTAATGGCGTGGATTCTCCTAGCCCTGTCGCCCACCCCTTGTATTTATAGGCGTCCTAATGAACTCCCGAGTTGGAGGCCCATTAGTGACCCTAAACCTTGTCTAATTCGGGTCCAACCCAAATTAGGTTTCCAGCCCCTTAAGCGTGCGACCCTATGGGTTCACATATGCATAGACATGGCCCGAGTACTCCTACTCGACCAATAGTTGACAGCGGCCTCTAGCAAGGCGTGTCAACTCCTATGCATACGCAAAGATCATATCAGACGAACCACCACAAACCACATACTTGTTATTCCCTTGCCTCACGATATTTGGATCAACTCTTAGGTTAACACTTAACCCAAGCACGGCCATGCATTTCTTGATCTAATCATTAGAGTGATCCAGTGATATCTCTCTCGCATAGAGAGGAGAAAATTCCTTCTTGATTGTTTATGTCTCACAGCATGTTTCCCGACAAACTCGAAAACCACCTTTATAACTACCCTGTTACGGAGTAGCGTTTGATAGTCCCTGAATAGGTCATTTCACATCTTGAATACATACAACAATCTCAGGTCTAAGGACATAACGTACATGATGTGAATAGAGATAATTACAATTTCTCATGTTGGGTCAGTCCAGCTCCATGTCACACATGTGCCCACATTATTAGTTTGACATCTCCATGTCTATGACTTGTGAAACATAGTCATCAACTAATACATGTGCTGATCTAATATTCATGTGTGTCCTCACACAAACTCTGATCAGGGACAACTTTAAAATAACCATACAAGTAAAAGAGTTTCACGAACAATTCACATAATTGCCAATCGATACAAGTTGTCTTTAATGGATATTCAATGAACCCATAATATATCATGGATACAATCACAATATCATCATCTCTATGATTACCTCTAGGGCATATTCCCAACAGAGGCCCCAACCCCTGAAGCGTCGGCCGTCGCGGAGGCCGCTATCGGAGCCCCGAGCCGGTCCCCGAGGCGCGGGGACGGCGGCATGGGGGCCAGGACCCCGTCGCTGTCGTGGTCATCGTCGTCGTCGTCGCCGCCACCTCCAGAGATCCCGAGCCTGCCTCGAATTGAAGCTCCTCCATGTAGGATGCCCCGAACGTTCACCTGGATAGCGCTTGACGGGACCGTGAAGAGCTTCAGGCTTGATGAAGTTGTCGCGAGAAGGGAGCGCGAAAGCTTGCTTCGCGCCGCTATCAACGGGTCCCAGGGAGTCGGGGTATGATTCTTGTGGCAGAGTCTTGGCGATCTTCTCGTTTTGACGTCTGACTCCATCCTTGATTTGTTTCTTATCCTGAGCAGAAGCTTGTCGATCGCAATGAGGCGATGACAGAGATCCTGGTCGAAATGGCTCCCCACCTCGCTGAATTGGAGCAGCTCCGGGCATTGAAGGCCGAGATGGAGGAGCGTCATGCGGGGAGGAAAGCCTGGCTGAAGAGTGGCACCGACCAGCTCAGGGAGGAGACTTGGGCCCTAGCCGGAAAGATCAGAGGTAAACTCCCCGAACTCACCTTCCCGACTGAACCATTGACGTATTCATCCAGCTGCGTTGTTCCCGACTGCCCAGTTATGTCATGACCGCACAGTTGAGCTCTTGACTAATCTACCGTGCAGCCCTCAAAGCAAAGTTGAAGACCCGAACAGAGAGGGAATCGTACCTGAAGGAGGCCGAAGAATCCAGGGCCGAGCTTGAGAAGGTCAAGGCCGACCTGACAAAGGCCAACACCGAGCTTTGATCGGAGAAGGCCGAGTTGAAAGAGGCCGTCATCAAGCTCGGTAAGGAAAAAGCCGAACTGGAGAAGACCGTGGCCGGGTGGGAGGCCGACTATGAAAGTAAGTCCTCAACCTGACCGTGATCTTAGCCAATCCATTAGTCATTCCATCTGCAGGCGAGTCTGACAAGTTTACTTGCCGGCGGACCTGGGCAGGCATGAGAGCCAATGTCCAGGCCCAGTATCGGTTTTACACAGAGGAGATAAGAGTGATCAGGGAGTCACAAAAGGCCCTCGTCGGGTCCATGAAAGAGCTCCTTGACCTCATAGATCCTAGCCCTGTGGAAACTAGTTGCAGCCGGATCCCCCAGATAGAGGCGTGTCTTGAGGATGCACCGAGTGCCTTGAAAAAGTACTCGGATGAGCATGTTGTTGCCGGCATGGCCTAGACCCTGGCGATGACCAAGTACATCTACCCAAGGGCAGATATTGAAGCCATCGGGGAGGGGTTTGCCGAGGAGACGACGCCCGAGGAGGCGCTAGAGCTGATTGCCCGGGCGAAGCCGACTGCTGAAATAATTACACGAGACCTAGGTCTGTAAGGGCAACATGTTATGTAGTCGGTATGTATAAACTTTTGTGAAAAAACATGTGTAAATATGTGTGCAATACGGCCAAGCTTGCTACTTAGTCGTCACTAGCTTGACTTGACTGTGTAGCCTGTGCCGAGTTAGTCTGTCATAGCTGAATAAAAACGTTCAACGTAAGAAGCTGTACTCGGGCAAATGTGACAGTCATAGTAAGGCTTCGTGATTGAAGTAGGATAAGCTCGTATGTTATTGACAGAACACATATATGCATGCCACCCCTGACTCACTACTTGGTTGATATGAGCGACGTAGTGAGTCAGAGAAACTGTACACATGAAAATTATAAAACTCAGGTATAGAAAGGACGTAGCTATTCTATGTTCCATGAGTTGCTGATGAGGACCCCGTCTTCAGTCTTCAGTCGGTAGGCACCTGGCCGCGTGACCTCGGCTATAATGAACGGCCCTTCTCAGATTGGGGATAATTTATGCCTGTCTTTGGTGGTTTGTATTTTCCTCAAGACGAGATCTCTGACCAAAAAGGCGCGGCCACGGACATTGCTGTTGTGGTAGCGATGCAGGCCTTGAAGATACCTTGTCGACTGGATTGTTGCAGTGTCCCTTGCTTCTTCCAACTGATCTAGCACGACCAGTCGGGAGTTATTTGAGTCATCTTCTGAGTAAGCCTGGGCTCGCGGAGAGCCGAACTGTATCTCTGTCGATAGCATAGCCTTGGCACCGTAGACTAGAAAGAAAGGGGATTGCCTTGTTGCCCAACTAACCGTGGTTCTGAGAGACTAGAGAACGGATGGGAGTTCTTGTACCCACTGGCCCACATATGGTTGTAATCGGTCAAATATCCTGGCCTTGATGCCTTGTAAGACCATACCGTTGGCTCGTTCGACCTGCCCGTTGCTCCGTGGGTGTGCCACAGATGCGTAGCAGGTCTTGATGCCGAAATCTTCGCAGAAGTCTTGGAATATGCCGCCCGTGAACTGAGTACCGTTATCAGTGATGATGCGGTTAGGGACCCCAAAGCGGTATAATATACTCATGATGAAGTCCTTTGCTCGTGGCGCTGTAATTGTTGCGACAGGTTTAGCCTCAATCCACTTGGTGAATTTATCCACCACGACGAATAGATGTGTAAACCCCCTTGGTGCTTTCTTGAAAGACCCGACCATGTCAAGCCCGCATATTGCGAATGGCCAGGAAATAGGGATAGTTTGGAGTTCATGGGCTAGGAGATTTGTTTGTCTTGCGTAGAACTGGCAACCCTCGCACTTGCGAACGATGTCCTTGGCGTCTGTTACTGCTATGGGCCAGAAAAATCCCTGCCGGTAAGCCTTTCCGACTAACGTCCTGGATGCGGCATGGTTGCCACATATGCCCGAGTGAATTGACTGCAGAATCTGCTTGCCCTCCTCGGTGGTGACGCAACGCATGAGGACACCAGATGCACTCCTTCGGTACAGGTCTTCTCTGACTAGTAGGAAGCTTTTGCTTCGATGCTTGATTTGCTCGGCTTGACTGCGATCTTCCGGGAGTTCATCGTCCAGGAGAAATTAGACAACAGGAGTCCTCCAGTCTTGACATATGTGCAGCACCTCATTTGTGGCCAGGGTAGGTTCGCCTCCCGACAGCTCCGGTGCCGGTTTCTTCTTGACTGATGGCTCCATGAGTTGCTTGACAAAGATTCCAGTCGGAACTGCTTCTCGCTTGGATCCCATGTTTGCCAGCTCGTCTGCCGCGTCGTTGTATTGACGCAGGACATGTGTTATTTCTAGCCTGTCGAACTTGTTTTCCAGCTTGCAGACCTCCTGACAGTATGCCACCATGGTATCGTCGAGACAAGTCCAGTCTTTCATGACTTGGTTTACCACGAGTTGAGAATCCCCGCGCACAACCAGTCGACGTATGCCGAGTGATATAGCAATGCGGAGCCCGTGGATGAGTGCCTCGTACTCGGCGACGTTGTGGGAAGCCGGGAAGTGGATTTGTAGGACGTACTTCAGTTTTTCCCCAATGGGGGACGTCAATATGACTCCAGCCCCGGTGCCACCGATCTGTAGGGAACCGTCGAAGTACATTGTCCAGTATTCTAGCTTTGCTGTTGATGTAGGGAGTTGGACCTCTGTCCACTCGGCCACGAAGTCGGCTAGAGCTTGTGATTTAATTGCTGTCCGTGGCTGAAAGGTGATATCGAACGCCATCAACTCGAGTGCCCATTTAGCGATTCGGCCGGTGGCCACGCGATTATGAAGGACATCCCCGAATGGAAACGCTGTGACCACCGTGACTTGATGTGCTTGGAAATAATGCACCAGCTTCTGGACTGTGATAAGTAGGCCATATAGCAGCTTCTGGACTTGCAGATATCTCGTCTTCGAGTCAGCAAGCACCTCGCTGACAAAGTAAACTGGCCGTTGTATTTTCTGACTATGACCCTGTTCGGATCGCTCAACAATCAGTACCGTGTTGACTACCTGAGTGGTTGCCGCCAGATATAGCATGAGTGGTTCTTGGGGCATGGGTGACGCTAGCACGGGAGGTGATGCAAGGAATTGCTTGAAATCTTCGAAGGCTTGCTGGGCTTCCGGAGTCCATTGGAAATTGTCTGCCTTTTTGAGTAGCTTGAAGAAGGGCATACCCTGTTCGCCCAATCGGGAAATAAACCGGCTGAGTGCCGCCATGCAGCCTGTCAGCTTCTGGACGTCTTTAAGGTTAGTCGGGGTTGCCATGTTCCTGATGGCATTGACTTTCTCCGGGTTGGCCTCGATGCCGTGGTGCGAGACGATGAAGCCGAGTAACTTGCCGGATGGCACTCCGAAGGCGCATTTTTCCGGGTTCAACTTCATCTTGAATCGTCAAAGATTTTGGAAGGTTTCTTCCAGGTCAGCGATGAGGTCTTCTTTGGACTTTGTCTTGATCACCACGTCGTCGACGTAGGCTTCCACGTTGCACCCAATCTAAGTGTGCAGACACCGCTGAATGGCCCGTTGATAGGTTGCGCCAGCATTCTTCAAACCGAATGGCATTGTGATATAGCAGTACGCTCCAAACGGCGTGATGAAAGACGTCTTTAAGCAATCCTTCTCACTCAGGCTGATTTGATGGTATCCCGAGTAGCAGTCGAGAAAGCTGAGTAGGTCACACCCTGCCGTGGAATCAACCACCTGATCTATCCTGGGAAGACCAAATGGGTCCTTGGGGCACGCCTTGTTGAGATCGGTGTAGTCGACGCACATGCGCCATTTACCCTTTTTCTTCCGGACCAGAACTGGGTTTGCCAGCCAATCCCGGTGATAGACCTCCTTGATGAACCCGGCTGCGAGGAGCTTCGTGATCTCCTCCCGGATAGCATCCTTGCGGTCTTGAGCGAAGCGCCACAGCCGTTGCTTGACTGGCTTGGCATCTGTCTTCACGTTTAGGGCGTGCTCGATCACCTCCCTTGGTATGCCCGGCATGTCGGACGGTTTCCGCGCGAAGATATCTTTGTTGGCTTGGAGGAAGGTGATGAGCGTGTCTTCCTATTTGGGGTCGAGTCCGGTCCCGACTAGAGCAGTCTTGGAGGGGTCGGAAGGGTCCAGGGGGATCTTCTTCGTGTCAGAGTCCGATGAAATTCCCGACTTCGCTGCTTTTTTTGTTGGAACTTGATCCTGCTCGACTTCAGTTGTGACGGCTTGCCGAATGCTATCGCGCCCGACTGCCGCCTCTTGTGATTGAGGCAGTTCGTAGCTCTCCTTGTCGCAGGTGAAGGCTTGCTTGATGTCGCTGCGGAGGGAGAGGACTCTTGCTGGCCCAGGCATCTTGAGCACCATGTATGTATAGTGCGGTATTGCCATGAATTTGGCGAGTGCCGGTCGTCTGAGTATCACGTGGTACGCGGTCTCGAAGTCGGCAACCTCGAAGCAGACATTTTCCATGCGGAAGTTATCCCGGTTGCCGAAGGTTACCGGCAAGGTTATCTGCCCGAGTGGAGTTGATGACAGGCTGGGAATTATCCCGTGGAAGGGCGCAGTGCTTGGCCGTAGTTCTGAACGAGGAATCTTCATCTCATCCAAAGTCTTGGCGAACAGGATATTGAGCGCGCTACCTCCGTCGATTAGGGTTTTCTTCAGCCTAATGTTTCTGACAACTAGGTCCAGGACGAGTGGATAGCGTCTCGGGTGGGAAACCCGATCTGGGTGATCTGCGCGATTGAAGGTAATGGCCATCTCTGACCAGCACAGGTACTGGGGGTGTCCGTTGTAGAGACCGTGTTGATGTCGCACGCTGAAAGCTTCTGTTTGCGCTTGGACTCGTACGCGAGCGGCCCCCCGAAGATGTGGTTGAGCTCGGCTTGAGGATCTTGGAAATCATCAGCCGGACCCGAGTCTGGCTTGTCTTTGTCCTTGTTGGTGCCAGACAATGAAGCCTGCTCGGAGGCAAACTTCTTGAGCATGTAGCAGTCTTTGGCTGCGTGCTTGCCCTTGGGGTGGAAGGGGCATGGCCCGCTCATGACTTTCTGGTAGTCGTTGTTCCGCTGGGGCCACGACCGACTATGCTCCATGTTGGCCACCTCGTTGTCCGACTTCCGCTTGCGGCTGCCAGACTTATTTTGAGACGGCTCGTTGTCGGCTTTCGCCTTCTGGTCTTTCTGTTGAGGCTCCTTCTTCTCGTCGAGGGCCTCGGCTACCGCTTCGGCCGAGTCGGCGTATTTGTTAGCCATGTCGAAGAGAGCCCGGACTGTGGATGGTGGCTTACAAGTGAACTTTGCAATAAGCGAGGCGTCCTTTACCCCCTTGCGAAAGGCGGCGATGACGGCCTCGTCTTTGACAGTTGGAATTTGGTTGTGCTTCTCGGAAAACCTTTTGATGAATTCGCGCAGAGACTCATTTTTCTTCTGGTGCAGCTGATAAAGATCATGCTCCGAAGCCGGTCTCTCGTAGGTCCCCTGGAAATTAGCGATGAACCGCTCCCTGAGTTGTCCCCAGGAACTGATCGACCGCCTCGGGAGGCCTGTCAGCCATGTCCTCGCAGAGTCGGCTAGCGCGACTGGGAGGTAGTTAGCCATGGCTTTGCTGTCGCCCCCAGCGGCTCGAACTGCTACGGTGAGCCAGGACTCTGGATCCGTCTTGCCGTCGTACTTTTCAATCCCAGTGGGCTTAAAGCCAGTCGGCCAATAGATATCCTGTAGCTCCCTAGTGAAAGCTGGGATGCCTTCGTCTTCGTGAGGGCTCTGGCTCCGATCTCGGCGGTGCAGCCGCTTGTGGTGGAGACCGAAGCGCTCATTTTCGTCCTCCAATCGGCGGCGTTCATCTTCTTTGCGTTCTTCACGTCGAGCGTTTAAGGTGTGGTGAAGGTCGCGTTGCAGTCGTACTCGGAGGTCTTGATTGGGTCGGCGATCGTACTGGCGACGCCGTCGGTTGTCATTGTTGGTATTGCCGAACGTTGTTTGCTGGGACTCTTCGCGTTGCCGACTGGAGCCGGCCGCCCAGCGTCGCGTTGATGCAAATGAACCTGCCGCCGGAGAACCCAACCGGTTGGTCGGTATAACTGTGTCACCCGACTGCTGTTGCTGCTGACAGGCAGCAGCTGTGATCATCGCCTTGATCTTGGCGATAGTTGGGGTGGCCTAGTGATCAGGCCCGAGCTGGAGTGTGTCTAGCAGGGTTGCGGCGGCCACAACGTTCTGTTGTGGCGTGACGAAGACGTCGTGGTCACCGACTTTGGTTTGGAGGATCTGCTGCTGGGCGACTCGCCCAGCCTGGCATAGCCCGTCATTGCGGGCCTCGCGGTTGGCCTCCTCTTGTTGTAGTCGGCGTGCCTCCTCCTATTGCTCCTCTTGTAGTCGGCGTACCTCGGAAGGTGGTGTTGAAGCCATGAAGATCTCGCGGGGAAGGAGGAAGCTTGCCAAACTAGAGTCCGAACTGGCGCTCGAACCGCTATCCGACTTGGTGTTGGACTCTGAATAGTTTATCAGAGTAAGAATGACTCCGACATCTCTAGATCCAATCTGAAACGGTGCTTGGCCATGTCCAAACTGAATTACTGGAGGTCGGGTCTGCTGTGCAGGATGTAGATGCGCAGCATCGCCGAAGCTGTGCGGGAGATTGACGATCTCTCCCTTTCTCGGCCCAACCCAGGCTGGCTCAAGGCCTAGCGCAAGTCGGACGCCGAAGGAAAGGGTTGTCCCAATGCTCGGCGATGTGAAGGACTGCCGCAGTAAGTCGTTGAAGGAGACGGCAGTGTCCTATGGGCCGACTGGCACAATGTCGGCTAGTTCCTCCGCCGGCAAGATTGGGTCTGCCTCAGCCAAGGTGAGATTGCCGAGTTGATCAGCAACGAAATCTAGGCTCCCGAAGGTAATTGCGTCTCCAGGGGAGAACTTGTTGCCATTGACTCCATTGGTTGAATCCATCGAATCTGCTGATGAGGAATTCGCCAAAGCCCCTACCTGGCGCGCCAACTGTCGATGCTCTGCACCGGCAATAAAACTATAGGGCTACTCGGCAAAGGTGAATTCGGTGGATTGCAGAGGAACACATAGAAGATTTATACTGGTTCAGGCCCTCGATGTGAGGTAATACCCTACGTCCAGTTGAGGTGTTATTCCTCTGAGATGTTTGATGATCGATGATCTTGTCCCTTGCCCTAAGGGGCGCCCTGCCTCCCTTTATATACTAGGGGACAGGGGTACATGACAAGGATCCTAGCCAGATACGGCCAAGGGATTTCCTTCTTAGAGATAGAGACCTATCTGACTAAGACTATGTTCCCTTGTTATACAAGGCAAAGCCTGCCGGGTGCTATCTTATCTCTAATTACATGGTTCGGCCTATCCTCTATCCGAGTGGCCCATATACTAGTAATGAGGTACCCGGGGCCCATGGCCTCCACAGAAAACATCGACACCGTGCGGCTTGAGGCGATCACAAGGTCATGGCTAACTCGCCTTGGCTAACTCGGCAAGGACATGGCTAACAGAGCTTCCTAGGCGGTCAATTGGCTCCTGGGGAGAACTCTGTGAGCGCTTCATCACAAATTTCCAAGGAACATATGAGAGGCCGTCATCCGAGTACGATCTATCTCAGTGCCACCAGAGGAAGAACGAGTTCCTCCGTGATTTCATCAAACGTTTTTCCTAGAAGAGGAACTCAATTCCCAAGATCAAGGACGAGGTCATCATCGCCGCTTTCCACAAGGGAGTTAAGGACACCCCGTTCATCACTAAGCTCTGTCTGAAGCCTCCAAGCTCCGTCAAAGTTTTATTCGACATGGCAAACAAATACGCCAACTCGGCCGACACTGTCGCCGAGGCGCTCGATGACAATAAGGCACCCCGACAGAAGGAGCGGAAGGACACTAATAACACGGCCCCGACTAAGGCTAGGAGCCACAAGCGGAAATCAGGGGACTTCATTGCGGCAATCGATCACAACCGTCCTCGACCTCCTAGAACTGAAAACTATCAGAACGACAAGTGACATGCTCGGGGGGCTCAAAAGCTCAAATGCAAGGATGGCATCCCCACTCCTAACTTGTGCAATACCAAACAACTAAGTCGTTTTTTGATACATATTTCCTCCTTTATATGATATTCTCATCTAAATGGGCCAGGAGGCAACTCACTTCCTTATGGTTTGACTCGGATATGGCTCAGTGCCAGTCAGGATCGGATCTAGGGGGATGAGATCATCAATTCCTCACTTGGCCTCGCCAATGCCACAGCCACTTACACCTAATAGGTGTACATATTGCGCATTTTTTGTTTTTGCTCTTAATGATTGCAAAAGTACTCGAGTAGCATAAATTCCAATCCACGAAGCTTTGCTTCATAAAAGGCGAACTCAAGTCACCCAAAACGCATGTCTGGGAAAGAGCCATGAGGCGACTCCCGACGCTCGAGGGCTATGACTAGTCGGGCAGAGTGTTTAAACGTAAGGGGTCAACTACTCAACGAAATTAAAATCAATAAGAGTAGAAACACATATTTACATACATTATAAAATATTTAGATTTTCTTCAGGTGATTGTTTTCTTCATCAGATGCTACTCATCTGATATGTTTATAATGCAGGCCCAGTTCCAGATACGCGTAACAGGAATTCATGGCTACGAGCCTATCTCCTACGCTTGGGGGTTGGACCAGTCTTCCATGATACACTTGGAGTGCGACGCTTCAATAATCACTCAGAATGCTCCATGAGGGCTACTAACCGAGTACTTGCGCTAGTCGGAACACGGATGTCACCTTTACCTTGGTATGCCCCATGGGGACTAATAATCGACCTCCGGCACCAGTCAGGGCTCAAGTACTACATTGCTGGGTAGGATATGCCCCATGAGGGTCGCTAGCCAAATCCTATGCTAATGCGAGGTTCGGGTACTTTATTTGGCCACAACTCAGTTGGGTAGGGTATGCCCCATGAGGGTCCCCAGTAGAATCCTATGCTAATGTGAGGTTCGGATACCTTATTCGGCTATAATTTTGCCAGGTTGGATATGCCCCAAGAGGGTCGCCAGCCGAATCCTACGCTAGCGCAGCGTTCGGGTACCTATTTGGCCAAAACAGGGAAACAAGCCACTATTGGAGCTTTCAGTCGGGGGTAGCACCAAACCCGGAACCTATGGAGGTGCTCATTATTTTTCAAGATTGGAAGACCCTAATCATTTGATTCTTGCTGGAAGACGAACTTTCTAAAGATTACAACGAAGCCGAGTAAATCAAGCGACGGAGGAAAACCTATATCATAGTCAGAGAAGACCTATATCGTCAAAGCGCATCCGGAGTTCTTATGCATTACGTCACACCTGAGGAGGGCAAGTAGATCCTACAATCTATCCACTCTGATATCTGTGGCAACCATGCTGCATCCAGAACATAAGTCGGAAAGGCTTGTAGACAAGGATTCCTCTGGCCGATTGCGGTTACCGATGCTGAAACACTCGTCCTGTCATACAAGGGATGTCAATTTTTTGTTCCGCAAACTCACCTACTAGCACAGGAGTTGCAGACTATCAATCTACAGATCTGGAGTCCTCAATCGCATGATATGAGCAACGCACTCAGTTCATGGGTGGCATATTCAAAAATTTCTGCAATGATTTCGGCATTAAAATCTGCTACACTTTGGTGGCACATCCCTAAAGCAATGGGCAGGTTGAGCAATGATCAAAATCTTTGGATTTTATAGGGCTACGCTGGGTAGGTCGGTTTGGGCTAGCTTATTCGGTAGTAGGCCGAAGATATGAGTTCTAAATAGCATGCCCCATTGGTTCGCCCACTGGTTGCGTTAAAATCGCGATACAGGTGCTATTTTAGAGGAACTGATTAAATAATCAGATACACTTCATGCTAAGCCTACAGCCGGGTGTATACATTCGAGTATCTTGATTATTTTAAGGTATTGAGGATATATCCCTATAAGGATCAATAACTGGTCTCCATTAAAATTGGGGATGCAGGTACTCTCAAGTACACCTCATCACACATTGGATTTACTCCATACTGAGCCACATCACACATTCAGTGCACACTATTCATCTATGAAGCCCTTCATAGCCTCGTTACCAGCTAACATGAAGCAGGACTCAGAACAAGAAGCACTCGGACAATGAATACTCGGGAGCAAAGCACTCAGGAATCTCTTCACCGTGGAGGATGAGCACTCGGTATTAGCTGTGACTCAACTTTGAAGGTCTCGGGGGCTAGTGTGGAAACCATGGGCCCCGGGTACCTCACGGAGGGCAATTACGGCCACTCGGATAGAGGGTAGCCCGGTCCCTACAATTGGAGATAGAGTAGGACTCAACTTCATATTACCTTGCATGACAAGAAAAGGGATATAGTCCTAACCAGATACTCTATATACTAATAAGGCAAGCCCTTGGTCATATCCGACTGGGTTTCCTACCCTGTAACCCTCATCCCTCCAGTATATAAGGAGGGGTAGGGAGCCCCCTGGGGCATAAGAGAATCTCACCAGAGAAACCTCAAAGGCAATACACAACAGCTGGAAGTAGGGTATTACCTCACCTCGAGGGCCTAAACTAGGATAAATTGTTTCGTGTTCCTTTGCAATCCATCAAGTTTAGGTATCGCGAGTAGCCCCATATTATTATTGCCGATATAAAGCATCGACACCATCTAAACTTCTATCCACTCGGCCACAAAGTCGGTGAGTGCTTGTGACTTGATTGCTGTCCGTGGATGAAAGCCGATGTCAAACGCTATCAACTCGAGCGCCCATTTAGCGATTCTGCCGGTGGCTACGTGGTTGTGTAGGACGTCCCTAAGTGGATACGTTGTGACAATTGTAAATTGATGTGACTAAAAATAGTGCACCAACTTCCGGACAATTATGAGCAAGCCATATAGCATTTTCTGGACTTGGGGATATCTCATCTTGGATTCACCTAGGACTTTACTGACAAAGTAAACTGGCCTTTGAACTTTTTTATGTGCCCTGGCTCTGCCCACTTTGATGAGGACATCACTAGCTCAGATATGGCCATAGCTACCTTATGTATTCATCAACCAAAGGTGCATGCTTTCTACGTAAGATTAATGTGTTATATATTTGAACAACCGTTACTGCACCATGAGTTTTGTGTGTTTTCGTTTGCAGAGATACTTGCTTGGGTGAAGGGAAAGAGACCGAGTGCAAAGAACACATGGATGATCAAAGAAGTTGATTGGGGACCAAACCAGGACCTTACCCAAGTCTACTCCTACATCACCATGTCACTTTTGGTCCATAGAAGGCAAGAGATGAAGTTCTGCATGTTTTGGATTCAGATTCAGACCTCCTAACAACATCAACTTCAAACGGACCTAACTGCTGATCCAGAAGGACTTTCGGGGTCCATAAGTACTTGTTGGAAAGATTATGGAGTCTACTTTCAAATGGTTTTGCTCCCACATCAAAATTCCACCTGAGCTGTCCACAATTGTCGAAACAAGATACATACCTCTTCTAGTCCGAGTCTGTTTTGGGCCATGGGCCTTGTAATTGTGTCGTGGGCTAAGCCCAAGGAGTGTGCGATCTACAGTTAACCCTAGGACGTCAAAACTCATATATATACAGTAGCCGTCATTGTTTAGAGTCGGGTTTTTCTTAGATTAGTCTATTGCCAGATGCCGCAGTTTCACCATTGACAAAGTCCGGTTTGTGGAACACCAATTTTGAGTGTTAAATTATTCATTTGCAATTCAGATTGCGTTCTTCCTTGTTCTTGTGAGTTTCTTCGATTGCTTGCAGGGATAAAACCTTCGTGGTGAGGTCGACTACGTGAGAGCGTGGTTGATAACAACTAGACGTGTGGGTGTAGCGGTTGTGAGGTGACGATCGCTAATCGGAAGCCTCAAAACATGAATGTCTTCATGTTGTCAAATTGAACCTATCAGAAGATCGGGCACCTAGACGCATCAAGTGGTATCAGAGAACAGGTTGCCCGATAGGTATTATCTGTTCCCATCTATCCATCTTTGTTTCTTTTACCTAGAGACAAGAAAACCCAAAAATTTATTATCACCGTGTTCTTCGTAGTGTTAGGTTTATCCCTTGTCCAAACCCCTTTGTGCCTTTGCAAAATTTATTTCAGTTTCGCTTTATTGAGTCTGTGTCCTAGGTCAAGTTAGTGGTCGCTGGTTTAGAGTCATGTTCGTGGTTCTAGTTCTAGCTGTTGCGTTGCGCGACAGCCTGCCTTGAGAGATCGAGTTCTACTTGGTTTCGGACTGCAAGCCGCCTTGAGCTTTTAACCTGCTTTCACAAGCCTTTTTAGATAGGTCGCAAGCCACCTTGTGTCAATCGCCCTACATCGCTAGCCTCCTTGTCAGCCCTGCTTGACTGTGGCACCCCCACCGCGGCGGGAGCCCACCATGTGCATACAGTACCCAATCCCTAGATCAGTAGTCGGATACATACATAGTCATCGGTGATACAAACTCAGAGTACACTAAATACATAACAGAGTACATATAATACATACTGGAAAGATACATAAAAAGGTTGCCATCCAGGACAGGCCCCAGATGGACAACGGCAGAACAGGGTAAACTAGCGAGATATAGCACAGACAGAGCGGAAGCAGGGGAGAAAAACTACTAGGCGATGGAACACCACAATACCATAGGCTGGGTTGTGAGCTAGGCCCGAAACCTCAGAAGTCCTCGTAGTCGGCTTGGTCCTGGAAGAACTCGGCAGCGGTCGGGTCTTCGTCTTCTTCTCCAAAACCTAATATAATATATACATATATAGGAACAAGGGTGAGTACTTTCGTACTTAGCAAGCCGGGGAAAGATGTCATGTTGGTTAGACAAGGGGGGGGGATATGAGTCTTATTTGCGAAAACAGCCTTTAGAAACATTTTGCTTGACAAATACTAGTGTGTCCAATTTTTAATTGTCGGAAAGAGGCTCACGCCTCGATCCAATCCGCAAGTTGCTTTTCAACAACTCGCCACTATAGTTACTGAATCATGTATTTCCATTTTCATCTTCCGGTAATTAACCGAGTGACCTCATAACTCGGCTATCACCCGAGTGGCTTCGACCACTCCTTAGGTCTGTTGTTTTTACGAGTGGCTTCGACCACCCGTTGACCCTGAGACTCGGCTACAACCGGTTCCTAGTTTCCTTTAGAAATTCCAGCTACAACCGGTTACCAGCTCATTCGCTTCACTAGCTACAACCAGTTAGCACAATTTCGCTGCCCTGGCTACAACCAGGTAGTCTGCTCTTTATCGTCTTCTGGCTACAACCCGAAAACTTTACTCCTGTTAAATTTTCACACACTTGCTTATGGTGCTTCAACACCCCGGGTCACACAGTCCCGTTTCTGGCCACACAGGCCTTCCGTTCACCACTCGGCAAACCCTGGTCACGGTTCCCTTCCCATCAAAAAAATTTCACAAATCACTGGCAACCAAATCTACGCAATGGGAATCACCTTAAACCGCCCTTAACCGTGCGCACGGCTGTTCGAACAGCTTAGCTACACTCTGCAAAGGGTTAACGCCTTACCCATACGACACGAAACTTACACCGAGTACTGGCCGATACCGGAAGTTCGTGACAAGGCCATTTCGAAAGTCAGTCTAGGGTTATCCATTGCCAGCAGAAGGATCCACACAGGATCAATGCTTCAGGTTGGCTCCAACCACCGTTAGCACTAGGGCTCACGAGCCACAACTCAGATGAGTCCACTCCAGTCGGCACCAGACTTTCTAAACCTACAATTTACTCGGCCAGGGGCATCCATTCTACCCGTATGGTCGCACTGTAAAAATGCTCGGATGCAAATTCCCAAAGGAAACGGTCCTTATCATTAATACATAGCCAGGCCACACAGGCACTATCTCTGTACAACAAGGTTTTCACAAACTTTCATTTATTTCCCAACACGCCGATACGCAAGGTACCGGGTTTTCAAACAGTTGAGCAAAAACCATTGTTTCCCAAACGACAATACAATCGCTGCAGGGCTAAGCCATTTTACACGACAATCGCACCCAAAGGATATGCTGCCAACATGCTATTTGTGGGGCTATCAAGGGAGAAATACATCAATTATCCTACCAAATAAGTGCGACTACTGGGTAGGTCCTTCAGTTGCGCTTGCAAACCGAGGCCAATCAAATTAAAGTGTAAACTAAGCATGCATATTTTGCAAACAACATAAATTGCACATATAGGAGACAATATGGTCAAAGGGGCTTGCCTTGTTCCTGCGGGAGCTCTTCCTCGATGAAGACGGCTTCTGGATCGTCTACCGGTTTAGGATCTAAACATGCAAAAGAGATAATTACTGATACTAGCTGAAAAGAGGTAAACACTAGGAAAAGAACATCGCGGTAGTCGGATGAAGGTTTATCGTAGACGGCAGAGGCAAGCTTGCGGACTGGGCAACAAGGCTCACCGGTTAGGAACTCCGGATGGTAGACTAGCTCGGTCTTCCTTCACTCCGCTCTTCTTCTTCTTCGCGTTCCAAATGGAAGAACACAGGGGCGATGCGACGAGCGGCGGTGATGGAGCTCGGGGTCTGGGGAGGAGGAAGATGATGGTTTAGCGGTGAAGCTGGTGATGGCGGTTCGGCAGAGACGGCTGGGTTGCAAAACAGGGGAAAGAAGAGGCATGGATGGCCTTTTATAGCCGGCGCACGAGGTAGGGACACGGCAGCGCAAGGTGATAGATAGAGAAAAGGAGTCACAATAAGCTGGCAAGGCTACAGCTAGCTGGCTAAGGCGACGTGACGTCAAGCCAAAGATTGACTTAGGAATTGGGCGTGGCCGGTGGAGTTGGTAGACGCAGTAGTGGCGATGAGACATTCAAGTCGTGGCAAGGACGGATTGGTGGGACTTCGCAGACAGAGCCTCTGACTAACCATGGGTCCAAGCGGGTTCTTGCGGTGCGGCGGGTTATTGTCCGCTGGTCCGAGCGAGGCTGCGGGCAGATCAGGGAAAAGATGACGGTAAAGCTATCGCCAGAGGTTAGACACCGGGAGGTTTTTCCCGCCAATCCGGCGCTGCTGCGAAATAGACCGGGTGGATAGGGCAGTCGAGGTGGCAAGACAGAACGGGTTAACAAGGTAGTCAGCGATTGCAAGGGCTTACTCGGCGGCAAAGATGGCCGAGTGGACAAAGGGTAAAAGGGCAAGATTCAGGAACTGAGTAGGAATCTACTCGGCACAAGGGGAAAAGGCAGTCGGCTGGCCAGGGTGAGAAAAACTGGGGCATAGCTGAACGGAATAGGAGAGGAGTTTGAATTCAGAAAAACAATTCCAACAGGGGAATGAAAACGGGTCATTACAAACCTACCCCCCTTAACAGAATCTCGTCCCAAGATTCCGGTACTCAGCGAAGAGCTCCGGGTACTCGGCTCGAAGGTAATCTTCTTGTTCCCATGTAGCTTCATCTTCAGAATGGTTACTCCACTGCACCTTGTAGAATCTGACCGTCCTTCGTCTTGTATCTGTCTTGCTCTCCAGAATCCGAGTTGGGCGTTCTTTGTACGTGAGGTTGTGTTGCATGTTGATCACTTCCAACGAGATTTGTTCTTCTGGGATGCGAAGGCATTTCTTCAACTGGGACACATGAAACACGTCGTGGACATCAGAGAGTTCTGCAGGTAACTCTAACTGATATGCCACTGTTCCGCGCTTGGCAATGATAGGATACGGACCGATGTAGCGAGACGCTAGCTTTCCACCCATTCCGAATCTCTTGGTTCCGTGTAGAGGTGATACTCAGAGATACACATGATCGCCTGTTTGAAACTCGAGCTCTCATCTCCGATTATCGGCATAGTTCTTCTATCGGGATTGGGCCACCTTCAGGCGTTCTCAGATAATCTTAACTCGTCTCTTCTGCCTCCTTCAAAATATTAGGCCCAAAAACCATCTTTTCTCCCATGTCTGTCCAACAGAGTGGAGTTCTACACTTGCGTCCATATAGAGCTTCAGTAGGGGCCATCTGGATACTAGCTTGGTAGCTATTGTTGTATGAGAATTCGGCATACGGCAAGATAGAAATCCCAGGTTCCTTCAAAATTAAGGCACAGGCTCTCAGCATATCTTCCACAATCTGATTTACTCTCTCAGTTTGTCCATCCGTCTGGGGGTGATATGCGGTGCTAAAATTGAGGTTAGTGCCCATTGTTCGTGCAACTTTTGCCAAAGTGAGAGGTGAACTGGGTTCCTCGATCAGTACACGATCTTCTTCCGGGACACCGTGTTGGCAGATAACTTTGGTCAAATACAACTCAGCTAGCTTCTTAGCCGAGTAGGTGGTCTTGACAGGGATAAAGTGGGCGACCTTGGTTAGTCGGGTCCACTATTACCCAGATGGAATCAATGTCCTGCTGGAGTTCTAGGCAAACCAGTTATGAATCCATCCCTATTTCTTCCCATTTCCACTCGGGGTACCTTTAGGGGCTGAGTAATCCTGCTGGCTTTCTGTGTGCTCTGCTTTAACCTTTGACAAATGTCACAAACTGCGACATACTCGGCAATGTCTCGCTTCATTCTAGACCACCAGTAATGATCCTTGATATCCTGGTACATTCTTGGTACTTCCTGGTGGATGGAATAAGCGGATTCATGGGGCTTCTCTCAGAATCAAGTCTCGGATTTCTTTTCGGCCGGGTACGCAAATGCGTTTTCCAAACCAGACAGTCCCTTTGTTGTCAACAGAGTACTCGGAGGCCTTCCCTATGGTCATGTTTTCCCTAATAACCTTGATTTCTTCGTCCTCTTTTTGAGCTTCGTGGATCTGATCCTCCAATGTGGGTTGAATCAACAAGGTTGCTAAGGTTCCTGGCTTAACCACATTTATCCTTAGCCTTTCCAATTCTCCGCTTAACTCTGGTTGATGGGGCAAGTTCAGGATGACATTGCAATGGACCTTCTGACCTAGGGCATCGGCAACAACATTTGCCTTTCCAGGGTGGTAATGTATCCCAAGGTCGTAGTCCTTGATTAATTCAAGCCATCGTCTTTGCCTGAGATTGAGCTCAGTTTGAGTAAATATGTACTTCAGGCTTTTATGGTCAGTATAGACCTCACATCGATTCCCAATTAGGTAGTGTCGCCATATCTTCAAGGCATGCACTACTGCCGACAACTCTAGGTCATATGTAGGGTAATTCATCTCATGAGGTCTTAACTGTCTTGAGGCATAAGCGACCACGCTTCCTTCCTACATAAGTACACAGCCTATGCCTAGTCGGGATGCATCACAGTATACCTCAAAATCTTTCCTGATATCCGGAAGGATTAGCACCGGTGGGGTAGTTAGTCTTTTTCTTAACTCCTGGAAGCTTTTCTCACAAGCATCATTCCACTCAAATTTCCTTTCCTTCTTCAGCAAGTCTGTCATCGGTTTGGCGATCCTTGAGAATCCTTCAATGAATCTCTTGTAATAACCAGCCAAACCTAGGAAGCTTCTCACTCTGTGACTGTGAGTTCGGGGATTTCCAAGAAAGCACATCTCTTATTTTTCCCGGGTCCACTTCTACTCCTTGGGCAGTAACAATGTGCCCTAGGAAAGCAACTCGGTCTAGCCAAAACTCACACTTCGAGTACTTGGCATACAATTGGTGTTCCCTTAGCTTTCCTAGAACCATTCTCAAATGTTCTGCATGTTCTTGCTCACTCTTGGAGTAGATTAAGATATCATCTATGAATACCACAACAAACTTGTCGAGATATTCCGTGAATATCTTGTTCATGAGGCTCATGAAGAAGGCTGGAGCATTAGTGAGTCCGAAGGACATCACTGTATACTCATATAGACCATAACAGGTCGAGAAAGCTATCTTGGGTATGTCCTCAGGTCTAATCTTCAGCTGATGGTATCCTGATCTTAAGTCAATCTTGGAGAAAACTTTAGCACCTTGCAGTACTGGTGCGAAACAAATCATCGATCCCTAGGCAACGGGTACTTATTTCTTGATAGTTACTTCATTCAGTGCGCGATAATCTACGCACATCCTCTTTGTCTTGTCCTTCTTTTCCACTAGGAGCACTGGAGCTCCCCAGGGTGATGTGCTAGGTTGCACAAAACCTAGAGCCTCAAGTTCTTCTATCTATTTCTTCACCTTGGCTAACTCCTTAGTTGCCATTCTATAGGGTCTCCTGGATGTTGGTGCTGTGCCGGGGAGTAACTCTATAGAAAACTCAATCTCCCGATCAGGGGGCATCCTGGGTAAGCTGTCTGGAAAGACATCGGGGTATTCATTAATTACCAGCACTTCTTCTAGAGGGATGGCTTGCATAGAACTCAGGAGAGACTGAATTTTAGGGTTTTCAGGAGGGGCAAACTTCACTTCCTGTCCCAAAGGGCACTGCAGGGTTATGGTGCTGGTTGCACAGTCTATTCGGCCTTTATGTTTGGCTAACCAGTCCATACCTAGAATCAAATCCAAGCTTTGTGATTCTAGGATAATGGGGTTGGCTACAAAACTAACCCCTTCAATTACCAGGTTAACCCTAGGGCATGATCGGTCTGACCTAAACTCCTTGCCTGGGGAGTGTATGATCATGGGTACCCTAAGGCCTTGAGTATCCCAACCATATTTATCCACAAAAGATTGAGAAATAAAGGAATGTGATGCTCCTTAATCAAACAAAACAACTGCAGGTACGGAATTGACAAGAAACGTACCCATCACGACATCTGAAGCTTCTTGAGCTGTCTCCGACTGGATATGGTTGACACGGCCTCATCCAAAAGTTGGCGTGGCACGGGAGGCATGTCCACTAGCCTGTATAGTCAGCTGTCCCTGACTAAGCACAAGGGCTCTTGCAGTGCTGATGTTGGGGCGTCCAGGGGCTGCAGGAGCTTGCTTCTGAGGATAATGACGGGCAAAGTGCCCCAACTCGTTACAGTTGTAACATCGGCTTCCCAATGTACTCGGGGTGCTTCTCTGCTGTAGGCCAACTGGGGTAGGGTGGCTCACACCGGTATTTGCACTGAGAGGTCGAGATTGAACAGATGGAGCTGGGAGGAGAGCAGTCGGGCGAGACATATGCCCTTGAAACTGGGGTGGAGCAAACTGATGGTGAGGATTGGGAAGATTGGGCCTGGAACGCGGACCACCACGAGTCTGCATCTAAGAGGCCTTGCGCTTGCGAAAAACCTCGATTTCCTTCCTAGCATCTTCAACCACTAGTGCTCTGTTGATCATGTGCTGAAAGGTAGGGAAGTCATGAGCAAGGAACTGAATCTTCATTGCCACATTCATTCCCTTCAGGAATCTCCTGATCTTTTTCTTATTCGTGTTCACTTCCTCGGGTGCATAACGGGCCAGGTGATTGAATCTGCTTAGGTACTCGCTGATGCTGGAATGTCCCTGCTTGAGATGGTTGAATTCTTCTCTTGATGTCAATCACTCCTTCTGGGACATATGCAGCTCTGAAGCTTTCAGCAAACTCGAGCCATGCAATGTTAGTGGCATCCGGATGGGCAGCATAGTAGTTCTCCCACCAGTTGGCAGCTAGACCTTGAAGTTGATGTGCAACAAACAAGGTTTTCTCAATGGGCGTGCATTGCACTAGGTTCAATTTTCTGTCCATGTCCTTCAGCCAGTCGTCAGCCTCCACTGGCTCGGCGGTCTGTGAGAACTCTGCCGGACGGGACCTCAAGAAGTCAGCAAGCTTGGAGCGGCTATGGGCTTGTGCTGGTTGAGCTTGATGAAAAAGAGGCTGTAAGGTGGCCAAGTTCTAAGCAATGCCTTGCAAAATCTGGGTCTGGATGGCCATAAGCTACCGTGGGTCTACCGGAAGCTAAGGAGGTTGAGGCAATCCGCCATGGTTTGTGGCGGCAGCGGCAAAGGTACTAGGGCCGACTGCACGACCATTACCAGACATCTGATCATGAGTCTGCTCCACTTCTTGCTCATTTACTGCAGGAGGCATGTTGTTGCGGGCTGGAACTTGGTCTTCATAACCCAGGCGAGCTGGGGCATGAGCATTGCGACGCTGTCGTCCTGTCATCTGATTCTAGAAAAAGGGCAACCAAGGGAGGAAGGCTCAGAAAGGTATTGGCAGTCAAGCAGATAGAACAAATAAGGGAAACAACTAGGACACCATGATGAGATCAAGCAGCAAACCAGGAAACGCACTCGGAAAATCAACCTCAGCGAAGGGTGATGGATAGGGCGGAGCACTGAATCCTTAGGGCTGATACCAGAGCTATGCGCGGGAGCCAAAGATATTTGGATAGCCAAGAGTTCAGAAATATTTTCAAGATCTACAACGGCAGAAGGAGATGATTGGACAGTCCCTAGCTTTTGCAAATAATATAGTTTTCAAAATAAGAACCCTAAGGGAATCTACACGCGTAGGGTTTCGTTCCTAGGGCTAACCTTTGCTCTGATACCACCTCTTGTGGCACACCTACATCGGCGGGAGCCCACCATGTGCATACAGTACCCCATCCCTGGATCAGTAGTCAGATACACACATAGTCATTAGTGATACAAACTCAGAGTACACTAAATAAATAACAGACTACATATAATACATACTGGGAAGATACATAAAAAGGTTGCCCTCCAGGACAGGCCCCAGATGGACAACGGCAAGAACAGGGTAAACTAACGAGATACAGCACAGACAGGGCGGAAGCAGGGGAGAAAAACTAATAGGCGATGGAACACGACAATACCACAGGCTAGGTTGGGAGCTAGGCACAAAACCTCAGAAGTCCTCGTAGTCGGCTTGGTCCTGGAAGAACTCGGCAGCGGTCGAGTCTTCGTCTTCTTCTCCAAAACCTAATAGAACATATACATATATAGGAACAAGGGTGAGTACTTTCGTACTCAGCAAGCCAGGAAAAGATGTCATGTTGGTTAGACAAGGGGGGGGATATGAGTCTTATTTGCGAAAACAGCCTTTAGAAACATTTTGCTTGACAAATACTAGTGTGTCCAATTTTTAATTGTCGGAAAGAGGCTCACGCCTCGATCCAATCCGCAAGTTGCTTTTCAACAACTCGCCACTTATAGTTACTGAATCATGTATTTCCATTTTCATCTTCCAATAATTAACCGAGTGACCTCATAACTCGGCTATCACCCGAGTGGCTTCGACCACTCCTTAGGTCTGTTGTTTTTCCGAGTGGCTTCGACCACCCGTTGACCTTGAGACTCGGCTACAACCGGTTCCTAGCTTCCTTTAGAAATTCTAGCTACAACCGGTTACTAGCTCATTCGCTTCACTGGCTACAACCAGTTAGCACAATTTCGCTGCCCTGGCTACAACCAGGTAGTCTGCTCTTTATCGTCTTCTGGCTACAACCTGAAGACTTTACTCCTGTTAAATTTTCACACACTTGCTTATGGTGCTTCAACACCCCGGGTCACATAGTCTCGTTTCTGGCCACACAGGCCTTCCGTTCACCACTCGGCAAACCCTGGTCACGGTTCCCTTCCCATCAAAAAAATTTCACAAATCACTGGCAACCAATCTACGCAATGGGAATCACCTTACACCGCCCTTAACCATGGGCACAGCTGTTCGAACAGTTCAGCTAGACTCTACAAAGGGTTAACGCTTTACCCATACGATACAAAACTTACACCGAGTACTAGCCGGTACCGGAAGTTCGTGACAAGGCCATTTCCCAAGCCAGTCTAGGGTTATCCATTGCCAGCAGAAGGATCCACACAAGATCAATGCTTCAGGTCGGCTCCAACCACTGTTAGCACCAGGGCTCACGAGCCACAACTCAGATGAGTCCACTCCAGTCGGCAACAGACTTCTCTAAACCTACAATTTACTCAGCCAGGGGCATCCCATTCTACCCGTATGGTCGCACTGTAAAATGCTCGGATGCAAATTCCCAAAGGAAACGGTCCTTATCGTTAATACATAGCTAGGCCACACAGGCACTGTCTCTGTACAACAAGGTTTTCACAAATTTTCATTTATTTCCCAACACGCTGATACGCAAGGTACCGGGTTTTCAAACAGTTGAGCAAAAACCATTGTTTCCCAAATGACAATAAATGTGCAGGGCTAAGCCATTCTACCCGGCAATTGCACCAAAGGATATGCTGCAACGTGCCATTTGTGGGGCTATCAGGGAGAAATACATTATATCCTACCAAATAAGTGCGACTACTGGGTAGGTCTGGCGGTTGCGCTTGCAAACCGAGGCCAATCAAATTAAAGTGTAAACTAAGCATGCATATTTTGCAAACAACATAATTTGCACATATAGGAGACAATATGGTCAAAGGGGCTTGCCTTGTTCCTGCGGGAGCTCTTCCTCGACGAAGACGGCTTCTGGATCGTCTGCCGGTTTAGAATCTGAACACGTAGAAGAGATAATTACTGATACGCTGAAAAGAGGTAAAACACTAGGAAAAGAACATCACGGTAGTCGGATGAAGGTTTATCGTAGACGGCTGAGGTAAGCTTGCGGACTGGGCAACAAGGCTCACCGGTTAGGAACTCCGTATGGTAGACTAGCTCAGTCTTCCTTCACTCTGCTCTTCTTCTTCTTCGCGTTCCAAATGGAAGAACATAGGGGCGATGCAATGAGCGGCGGCGATGGAGCTCGGGGTCTGGGGAGGAGGAAGATGATGGTTTAGCGGTGAAGCTGGTGATGGCGGTTCGGCAGAGACGGCTGGGTTGCAAAACAAGGGAAAGAAGAGGCATGGATGGCCTTTTATAGCCGGCGCACGAGGCAGGGACATGGCGGCGCAGGGTGATAGATAGAGAAAAGGAGTCACAATAAGCTGGCAAGGCTACAGCTAGCTGGCTGAGGCGACGTGACGTCAAGGCAAGGATTGACTTGGGAATTGGGCGTGGCCGGTGGAGTTGGTAGACACTGTAGTGGCGATGAGACACTCAGGTCGTGGCAAGGACGGGTTGGTGGGACTTCGTAGACAGAGCCTCTGACTAACCATGGGTCCAAGCGGGTTCTTGCGGTGCGGCGGGTTATTGTCCGCTGGTCTGAGTGGGGCTGCGGGTAGATCGGGGAAAAGATGACGGTAAGGCCGTCGCCAGAGGTTAGACACCGGGAGGTTTTCCTGCCAGTCCGGTGCTGCTGCGAAACAGACCGGGTGGATAGGGCAGTCAGGGTGGCAAGACAGAACGGGTTAACAAGGTAGTCAGCGATTGCAAGGGCTTACTCGGCAGCAAAGATGGCCGAGTGGACAAAGGGTAAAAGGGCAAGATTCAGGAACTGAGTAGGAATCTACTCGGCACAAGGGGAAAAGGTAGTCAGCTGGCCAAGGAGAGAAAAACTGGGGCACAGCTGAACGGAATAGGAGAGGAGTTCAAATTTAGAAAAATGAATTCCAATAGGGGAAATGAAAAACGGGTCATTACATTGACCTATTGGCACTTATACTCTAGCCGAAGCAACAGGGTTGAGCCACGAAACCCTAGTTCGCGCTACCTGTCTTAAAATAGCCATAACTTTTGCATACGGACTCGGAATTTGGCAAATTTTATATCTGTAGACATCTACAAAAAATTTTACATCCACTCCTTCCCAACATAGTTGGGTTTGGCTAATCTAAAATAGCGAAATTTGTCCTGCAAGACTGAGTTTTCAAGCTCCGAAGTTCCTGCACGCTTTTAAGAGCGCTTCTGCGTGTTTTTCTAGGGCCACTCCGTGCATTATATCGAGCTGCCAATCTTTGTGGGTGCTTCTTGTGTACTCCTGGAAGAGAAAAAAAAGAAGAAAAGAAAAGAAAAAAGAGAAGAGAAAAAAAGAGAGAAAAAAGGAAAAAGAAAAGGATAGAGAGCTGTTTTCAATGAGCAGTCTTGCTGAGCTGATCTTTCAAGATATTCGAGAGACTTGGTGAGAGAGAGTTGTCCTAAGTCCTTTGCTTCTTACTCTCGCTTGTTAGGCCGGTTCTAGGAACGTGTCTCGGCCAGCGACTGCTACAAGTATTTGGAACACTTATTCAGCTTTGCTATTCTGTTATTGAATTTTGCTAACCCTTGCTACAATACACTGCCTTCTGAGATCCATGCACTTCTGGTCAGTATAGGTTGATCCTCGCAATCGCACCCCTGCCATCGTCAAACATCCCACCTCTCCGAGTCGTACCGCCTACTTCAATTGGTAAGATTTTTGTAAGAGCAAGGTAAGACACTTGAGAGTGTGTTCTAGTGCCTAGTAGTTGATAGGGATCATACTTTTGTGTTGTTTGTTTCCTATTTTCTACTAACCATGGTAGGTGAGGTGAATGATTTCGCTGATTGTGCTTCAAAAGAGGAGATCAATAAGCTGGATCAAAAGATTAAGGAAAATGTAGCTGCCGTGAATGCTATGCAGGAAGACCTCTAGGCTATAGTGGGGAGCATTACCACCCTCACTAATAGCATCGAGCAGCTGGCAGCAAACCGTCACCCAACACCACCACTTGTTGATGATGACAGAGGTAATGAAGAGGAGGAAGCCCCAAAACATGAACGTCCACACGTAGCCAAATCAAACCTATCGGAAGATCGAGAACCCACTCGCATCACGCTCCATGACCAACACCGTACTGACCACCTGAGTGGTTGCCGCCAAATATAACATGAGTGGTTCTTGGGGCATCGGTGACGCCAACACGGGTGGTGATGTGATGAATTTTTTTGAGTCTTCGAAGGCTTGTTGGGCTTCTAGCATCCATTGAAAATTATCGGCTTTCTTTAATAATTTGAAAAAGGGCATACCCCGTTCGCCGAGTCGGGAAACGAATCAGCTGAGTGTCGCCATGCAGCCTGTCAGCTTCTGTACGTCCTTCTCGCTAGTCGGGGGTGCCATGTTCATGATTGCGTTGATTTTCTCTGGATTTGCCTCAATGCCCAGTTGCGATATGATGAAGCCGAGTAACTTTCCCGATGGTACTCTGAAGACACACTTTTCTGGGTTCAGCTTCATCTTGAATCTTCAACGGCCTCGAAAGGTTTCTTCAGTCGGGGTTCGATAAGGTCTTCCTTGACTTTGGTCTTGATCACCACATCATCGACATATGCTTCCATGTTGCGCCTGAGTTGAGTGTGAAGACACCGCTGGATAGCACGTTGATACGTTGTGCTAGCTTTTTCAACCCGAATGGCATAGTAACATAGAACTATGCTCCGAATGGCGTGATAAAGGAAGTCTTCAGGCAGTCCTCCCCCTTCAGGCTGATTTTGATGTATCCCCGAGTAACACCGAGAAGCTGAGTAATTCATATCCTGCAGTTAATCAAACTGACTACTCTGATCTATCCTGGGTAGACCAAATGGATCCTTGGGACACGCCTTGTTTAAGTCGGTATAGTTGACACACATGCGACATTTACCCTTTTTCTTCCAGACCAAGACTGGGTTTGCCAGCCAATCCGGGTGGTAGACATCTTTGATGAACCCGGCTGCAAGGAGTTTGGTTATCTCCTCCCGAATAGCATCTTTTCAGTTTTGTGCGAAGCATCATAGTCGTTGCATGACTGGATTGGCATCCGACTTGACATTCAGCGAATGCTTGATCACCTCCCTTGGTACACCAGGCATGCCGAAAGGTTTCCAAGCAAATATATCCCTGTTTGCCTAGAGGAAGGTGACAAGAGCATCTTCCATATTTGGGGTTGAGTCCGGTCCCGACAAGCACAGTCTTACTGGGGTTGGAAGGATCTAGCGGAATCTTCTTCGTCTCTGAATCCGCTGAAATTCCCAACTTGGCTGCTTTCTTCACCGGAACTTGATCATCCTTGTTTGCAGTTGTTACAGCTAGTTGGATATTGAGTCTGATTGCTGCCTCATGAGACTAGGAGCTGCAACTCTTTGTCGCAGGTGAAGGCTTGCTTGAGGTCGCTGCGTAAGGAAAGTACTCCTGTTGTTCCTGGCATCTTGAGCACCATGTATGTATAGTGAGGTATTGCCATGAATTTGGCTAGTGCAAGCCGTCCAAGTATGGCGTGGAATGTAGTCTCGAAGTCAGGCAACTTTGAAGCAGATGTTCTTTGTGCGGAAATTCTTCCGTGTGCCAAAAGCAACTGGAAGGGTGATCTGTCCGAGTGGAGTAGAAGGGAGGCCAGGGATTAACCAATGGAAGAGAGCTGTACTGGACCGTAGCTAGGATCGAGGGATCTTCATCTCGTCGAGCATCTTAGCAAACAATATGTTGAGAGCGCTTCCTCCATCGATGAGAACCTTCTTCAGTTTGACGCTTCTGATGACCGGGTCCAAGATGAGTGGATAATGTCCTGGATGCATTACTCGGTCGGGGTGATCGCGACACGGTCAAAAGTGATTGTCATCTCTGACCAACGCATATATTGAGGGGCGTTTGATGAGTCCGAGTTGACCTCTCGAGCCATTAGCTTCTGTTTTTGCTTGGACTCATACGCAGATGGTCCTCTAAATATGTGATTGAGCTCAGCCTGGGGATCTTGATAATCACCGGCTAGGCCCGAGTCTAGATTGTCGTTGTCCTTATTGTCACCAGATGTAGATGTCTGCTCAGAAGTAAACTTCTTGAGCATGAAGCAATTTTTAGCCACGTGCTTTTCCTTTGGGTGGAAAGGGCATGGCCCGCTCATGACCTTCTGGTATTCGTCTATCCTCAGGGGTCGCAGTCAGGTACGTTCAACGGCTGCCATAACGTTGTCCGACTTGCGTTTGCGATTGCCAAACTTAGTCGGGGCCGCTTCATCGGTGTCTTTCCATTCCTTCTGTCGGGACTCCTATTTGTCATCCAGGGCCTCAGCAACGGTGGCGGCCGAGTCGAGGTATCAAATAGAGCCGTGACAGAGCTTGGAGGCTTCCAAGTGAACTTAGCGATGAACGGGTGTCCCCTGACTCCCTTGCGGAAGGCGGTGATGACGACCTCGTCTTTGACATTGGGTATTGAATTTTTCTTCTCAAAAAACCTCTTGATGAAGTCGTGGAGGGACTCGTTCTTCCTTTGGTGGCATTGATATAAGTCATATTCAGAAGATGGCCTCTCGTATGTTCCTTAGAAATTTGCGATGAAACGTTCACGGAGTTTCTCTCCAGGAGAGGCCGATTGACTGCCTGGGAGCCCTGTCAGCCATGTCCTCCCCGAGTTAGCAACGCGACTGGGAGGTAGTTCCATGGCCTTTGCTGCCTCTAGCCGCATGGATGCCAAGGTGTAAACTGTTAACCAGGACTCCGGGTTGGTCTTCCCATCATATTTCTCTATTCCAGTTGGCTTGAAGCTAGATGGCCAGTTGACTTGTTGTAGCTCATGGGTGAACGCCGATACTCCTTCATCTAGGTGAGGGCTCCGGCTCTGACTACGGCAATGAAATTGCTTGTGGTGAAGGCCGAAGCACTCATGCTCATCTTCCAGTCGGCGGCGCTCATCCTCCTCGCAATCTCGGTGTCGAGCCGTTGATATCGTGGCGCAGATCGCACGTAGTCATCTCGTGCACTCTTGGTTGTCGCGGTCATCATGATGATGCCCCGTCGGTCATTACTCGGATTGCCGAGTGATGTATGACGTGACTCCGAGTGATGCTGACCAGAGCCAGCTGCTTGGCGCCATGCTGAAGCAGATGAAATCACCATATCAGAGGCCGTCTTGTTTGACGATATGAGAGTGTCTCCGGATTGTTGTCGCAAAAAACAAAGTGTTGGCATGGCTGCAGCGGTGATCATTGCCTTGATATTGTGATGGTTGGGGTGCCTGGTGGTCGGGCGCCGAACTGCATGGTGTCCAGCATTGTGGCAACGGCCACGATGTTTTGTTGTGGGGTCACAAAGACATCGTGGTCGCCCACTCAAGTTTGAAGGATCTCTTGTTGAGCAGTCCACCCGGCCTTGCGTAGATTGTCATTGCGAGCATCGCGCTTGGCTTGCAGGCGTCGTGCGTCTTCCTTCTGTTGCGTAGCCGCATGTATCTCTGAGTGGGAGTTGATCCCATTGAGCGATGCCATGAACACTTCGCCGCGGTGGAGAAAAGCTTGCGAACTGATGTGGCTGACTATGAGTTGGAATCGGAGTAGTTTAGCGGGGTGATTACAACTTCAACCTCCCTAGATCCGATCTCGAGCGGCTCTAGGCCGTATCTAAGCGACTCCAAGGGATTGGATCTGCCGTACCGGAGTAAGATTGTAATTGTCCACGAAGGCGTTGCTGAGTCCGAAAGAGATTGACCAATCTTTCTCCCTTAACCCAAACTCGGCCGGCTCAAGGCTGAGTCCAAGTCGAACACCGAAAGAAAGAGTTGTCCCTGGACTTACAAATCTTGGTGATTGCCATAGCATGTCGCTGAAGATGGCCGCGGGATTGAGTAGGAACTGGCGGCGGAGTC